>JANAVB010003398.1:14554386-14978015 GCA_029216955.1 Iris pallida | reverse complement strand
ATTCTGTCACAACCCGCACCCTGATTAGGGGCACGAGTACGTGGTTACTCCACCCTGATTAGGGGCACGAGTACGTTTACGTTACGCCTATCTATATGAAGGTCACGGTGTTGTTTCTGTCACGACCCGCACCCTGATTGGGGCGAGTACATGGTTACATGGTTACGTCCAGCCTCGAGCCGAACCTATCCTGAACTTGTCCACCACCGTGTCCCTGCGAGATACAGTTAGACATAATCTTAACATAACATTGTGATCGCTCATCTATGTCCCATTTCGCCTAGCCTGCAAGGTTAGAACTTTACATACGAATCATATCATTTCACTCAACCAACCAACCGTAACTTAAACATATGCATAAGGGTGGCAGGCCCTGCGCCTGTACCCAGCGCTAATCTCAGCCCACGACCCTATCTATATGAAGGACGGTGTTTCTGTCAAACCGCACCCTGATTAGGGGCACGAGTACGTGGTTACGTCCACCCTGATTAGGGCACGAGTAGTGGTTACGCCCTATCTATATTGAAGGTCACGGTGTTTATGTCACGACCGCACCCTGATTAGGGCAACGAGTACGTGGTTACATGGTTACGGTCCAGCCTCGAACCGAACCTATCCTGAACTTGTCCACCACCGTGTCCTGCGGCAGATACAGTTAGACATAATCTTAACATAAAACATTGTGATCGTGCTCATCTATGTCCCATTTCGCTAGCCTGTAAGGTTAGAACTTTACATAAGAAATCATATCATTTCACTCACAACCAACCGTAAACTTAAACATATGCTAAGGTGGCAGGCCCTGCGCCTGCACCCAGCGCTAAACTCAGCCCACCGGCCTATCTATATGAAGGTCACGGTGTTTCTGTCACAAACCGTACCCTGATTGGGGCCGAGTACGTGGTTACGTCCACCCTGATTAGGGGCCGAGTAGTGTGGTTACGCCCTCTATATGAAGGTCACGGTGTTTCTGTCACGACCCGCACCCTGATTAGGGGCATGAGTACGTGGTTACGTGGTACGTCCAGCCTCGAGCCGAACCTATCCTGAACTTGTCCACACGTGTCCCTGCGGCAGATTAGTTAGACATAATCTTAACATAAACATTGTGATCGTGCTCATCTATGTCCCATTTTGCCTAGCCTGTAAGGTTAGAACTTTACATAAGAATCATATCATTTCACTCAACCAACCAACCGTAAACTTAACATATACATAAGGGTGGCAGGCCCTGCGCCTGCACCCAGCGCTAATCTGAGCCACCGGCCCTATCTATATGAAGGTCACGGTGTTTCTGTCCGACCTGCACCTGATTAGGGGCACGAGACGTGGTCAATGGTATCCTGTCAGAAAATGAGCAAGTACAACACCAACAGAAGTTCCATATGAATTGACAATACGATAAGAGACATATAATGAAATACAAGACAAAGATATAGGCGACTTGGAAACCATTTGAAGCCGAGTTACAACCCTTGGACAATAAATGTAAAATGTGATTTGAATATTAGAGCGATGTGATCTGCTAGGGAGTCATGGTGCTCCCTGAACTTTAGCCGGTGTACCTCTCTCCACTGCTGCCATAGCTACCTGATGCAAGTTCTCCATGGTCTGTCGCAGCAATGACCCTGGCCTGTCATCACGCAATGACCATGGACGGTTCGCACCGTAATGCATCTTTGGCATCCTTATGTGTAAGACTATGATCGCTTCGTAAAGGTTGCGAGACAATATCCGAAGGATCCCAAACCTACTGATATCATAGCTTATCAAACACTTGACGGTCGCAACCCGTCCTAATGATGTGCACCAAATACCATACATAATTCCCTCCTTTAAACTACTAGGTTGAATTAGATGATGTGCACCATAATACCATACATAAATACGTACACTGGACGATCGCAACAATATCATAGCTTATTGAGTATATTATATTGACATTGCTTCCTCCATTCGTAGTTTTATCGTTCTTGACAGGTTTTGATATATATATGTTGTTAAATAGTAGAACTAGACAGCGTTCTACGTCGTTTCTGCGGTGTAGGCTGGGACGTGTACGTTATGGCAGCTATCTTGTGTATTGCCCTTCAACCAATCAATTCCTAGGCAAGGGACGATTCGGCCCGCAGCAAAGGGTCGTCGTCTAAACCCAGCTTAGTCCGTGATGTCTTGACATTGCCAGTGGCCTTACACCTTTCACTGCTTAACAAATGCACGTGACACGGGACGCTGCTTGCTATACTTCGATAGCCCAACAAAACTCTTTCTAATGTGTTCGTGCAACGACTTGACAAGCAAGGGCTACGTCAAGCCTAGCATCGAGGGAATTACGACTTAAACTATGGGAAGCGAATGTTAGTATTATTGTAGTTTCATTACATTTTAAAATAAAAAAGAATGCAATTTTAACTTTAACTAGTTGAGTAAATGTTAAATCCAAAACTATTTTAATTTTAGTAGTCTATTAGTTTCAATATATTGTAAATGTTTAAATTAACATGAATGCCACGGTATTAGAAACCTAGCTAGCTGATGTCACGTTGCTCGGGGCTCGGTTAGTGTTCGTCTAAACTAGTACGTGCCAACTAGTTATTAGTAATGATAACCAAAAATTGAATTTTAGTTTAAAATCTAGTCGAGCTCGATCCTTCCTTCTTTATCCCATCTCCCACACTCTCTTTCTCTTCTCTATCTCTCTCAGGTTCTTTCTCACATGTGTGTTCCTTAACGCAACAGGTCCCGTAGCATTAAATGCTCTGCATGCGTTATTCTACACAATTTAATAATAAACACTGATACCATATCATTAGAAGAGCAAAGGTTGTCTTGGAAGTCGTAAAAAATTACTTTATTGTCTTCTCATACTTTTTTTGCATTCGAGATGACTTTTAAACTTCTTGTCATTTTTGAATATAGCCGCCTATGCAAGTTATTGTCTTCTGCGGCTCTGTCTCATGCCACTAGGATACAATACATAACAGACAATGGGTTTCGTAGCATTAAATGCTGATGCATGTGTTATCCTACAAAAGAGGGCCACGTGGAGATTGCTGTTGCATGCTTCCTCATGCGTATTAGCTACACATTTGAATAAGGCACGTACCCAGAAGACGAGAAAGTTTTGTTGGAAGTTGTTTCCTTAAAATTATGCTTGCTCCTAGAATCACTCAATATTTTCATGAGCCATCAAAAGAGGGCCACATGGCGGAGTTACAATGAAGACGAAAAGGTTGTGTTGTTGCCTTGCTGGAAGTTGTTTTTCTGCTAATTTTTTTGTACCTCCAAATTGCACTTTCAAACTGTCCATCCTTAGTGGCAGCTGACGTGACATGTTGATCTGGCAGCGACGTGGCAAATTTTTTGTAAATAAAACTAAAATAAAAATTAACATTAAAGTTAATATTCCAGATTAACATTAACATTAATATTAATATTATCGAACATAACAATAATATTAATATAACATTAACCTTAACTTAATTAACATAAATAATATTAACACTAAATAACTTTGATATTAACGTCAATTATTATGAAGAAAATTGGGTTGGTAACTTTTTGGATTAAATTTGCCATGTCATCAGTCATGTCAGATGACACACTATTAATTTAGGAAAATGCTAAGAAGCTCATTTATTTAACATGCCACATCAGATGGGAGGGCTATATATAGAGGGTCAATATGGAGGTACGATAATATCATTATCTTTCTTCTTCTATTGTTTCTTGTCTTGTTTTCTGCTGGTTCTAACACACATATTTTCTTCAATGTCGACGTCACATGGAGAAAGTGATCGTCGTGGGGAAGTTTAGTCGATGAAGAAATCCTCCATTCAAGAGGACTGTCAGATGATTTGCAGCAAGATGCAAAGTTTGGAAGATGTTAGCTTAGGAGACAGTAAAGAACAAGATGAAGACATCAACTCAAACAACGAATGTTATTAGCGCATACCCTTCTAATGGATTTAAGAAATGCGTTATAGTTTTACATATATTTCTCATGTTTTATTTGTTTATTCTGTTCTTAGGGACGCCGATGAATCTCCATTGGATTTCGATGCAGCGACAATGAAAAAATATTGCAATCTGCCAACATTAATAAAGATCCAACTATGCTTTAGAAGAAGATGTGTTGGCCTATAGTTCAACTCTATTGAAGAAGCGGGACATTCTACCGAATTTATTCAAAAGCATATGGTTTCAGTATTAAAAGAACGAGGTAAAGAAAAAAATCTGGTATGGTGACGATCCGTAGTTGGTGTTGCTCGAATGCGGGATTCAGACACAAGAAATACAAGAAAGCTCCAAACAGGGTTCGTGAGCCAAGAAGTGAAAGCGAACTGGTTGTAAAGCAATTTTTCGTATTGGGTAACCCATAAAACAAAGATGTGGTCCGTCAAAAAATTTCATGTACTTCACAACCATAGCCTGGCGAGTAATTATGAATCAGCGTTCTTGAGATCCCATCGTAATATAACACCCGCAGAGTTGAAGAAATTAAGTTATGAAGCAATCAGGATGGGGACTGGAGAGATATGGAATTTACTTGTCGAGAGGAAAGGTGGGGGATAATGTTGGATGGACGAGAAAGGATTTATAAACGTTCTAGCTCGAGATAGTAGAGCACTCGACGATGTTCTGCTTCGAAACACTTACATTTCTTCAATCAAAGGAGAATAGTGACCCAGATTTCTTCTACGACTACAAGGTAGATGAAGATTCCAGATTGACCATCTCTTGGGCTGACGGTTCTTATCGATTCGATTACGAACTATTTGGAGATTCATAGCATTCGATTCGAATAAAACAAATAGAAGTCAAATGCCGTGGTGGTTTCGTGGGTACAAACAATCTACGATGACTGTGTTGTTTGGGTTTGCATGATCCACAATGAGACTGCGGAGATTATTCTTGGGTTCTGCAAAAATTCCTAGAGTGTATGAATGGCAAATTATCATTGACAGTTTCACGGATGGTTGCAGATCCATGAATAAAGCAATTGAGGATTTAATGCCCAGCGTAGTTCATCGAACGTGCTCATGGCATTCCTTAACAATGCTGCCAAAAATGTACACGAGAGGGTTTTCACAATAAACTGAGTCTTCTGATTAAAAGGACATAGCACACTTGCTACTTACTTGAAGTATGTTGTTGTTACATATCACAACTTTAGTTAATGTCCATATTTCTAACAGGTACTATTCAGTCGAAGAATTTGAAAACGTTGGCAGCAGATGCTAAACAGATTATAATTAGAAAACAATGAGTGGACCATGCATTGTACAGAACGAGAGGAAGCGATGGGCGGACACATTCCTACGTGGTAATTATTTTGGCGGTTCTACAGCAACAAATAGATGTGAATCTATGAACGCTTTTCTGAAAAGGTTTTTGAATGAAGAAGCTGCCACTTTGGAAGGCCCTTCAAATTGTGACCACGGTTTGGCGGCATTACGTTACGGCCATATGGGTAAGCATGTCAATGATAAATTCTCAACACAGTTGTGAATCAAACTAGCATGGCCGTAATAGAAGGTAAATTTGCCGCAATTTACACTAAAAAGGTGTTTATAGATGTAAGGAAGGAAATCACACGTTCTGATGCATATATTGTCCCCATCATCACATCGTAAGAGGGACAGAAGTTTGCACTGTCCAAAAGTATTTGTCGCCAGACAGTGTCAACCGTAAGGTTATATTTCTTCCGGCCGACAACATCATAACATGTGAATGCATGTGGATGGAGACCAAGGGGATTCCTTGTAGGCATATTTTTGCAGCAATGAAGAGATTACAAATTGGAGATATTCCAAAGAACTTGATAAAATCTCGTTGGCTCAAGGATTGCAAAGAGAGTTATCTCTCCGGACCTGGCTCAGAAAGAAGATTCATCCACCCAGACATTATGAGAGCAGAAGGTTATGGTGCTATTAATGAACAAGTTAATCTGTTTACATACTTTTGTAAAAAATCAAGCAAAGTTCAAGAGAGGGGAACGGAGTTGATGTCGTCTGTTCTGATGGAGTTGAAGAAATGGTGTCCGATATTGGCGAAGAAGAACAAATGGTAGATGCAGTTCAAGGAGTGCATGAAGCTTTAAAAGAGCCAAATCGGTAGTAGCAACAAAAGGAAGGCCTTCTCAAGGGAAATCAAGCCAGCCTACAGAAAGTCAATCTATCCGAAGGCTAGAATATGTAGATTTTGTAAAAAAACGGGTCACGATAATCGTAATTGTAAGTACGAAAGCGAAATAGTGAAATGAGCAAATGGAATAAAATGAAACGTCGTTGACTTAAGATAATTTATTATGTGGCAAGATGTCATTCACACGAGACAACTAGATAAAAAAATATGTTCTCCAATGCAAAAGTTTGAGGAAGACAATTAGATAAAAATGGAGAACATTAAATTCCAATTTCAAAACGTAGTACATCAAAAATGGAGAAATATGTTCTCCGTGCGTTCAAACGGAGAATAACATTCTCCGTTTCAAATGACACGGAGAATGAACATTCTAATTTGTTTTTAATACTTTGAATGCTATTCTCCGTTTAATTCAAAACGGAGAATGTTAAGGAGTCCAATTGAAAGCTTTCACTGTCAAGGAGTGTTGTTCTCTGTCGTCTTTCAGTTCGTGTCCGCGTGGTAGATGGTATTCATCGTGCATCGTCAGAGCATACGAACCGTAGGATGACTCCTCGAGTTGTTAAATTTTGCCAATAAATGGCAGAATTTGGGAGATCTTATTATAAAAATGACTGCCCTTTTGGCGCATGAGTTCGAGTTGTTTCATATGTAAATAAAAGTCAAACTTTTCGTGGTTTCGACAATGTAAATGTAATTCAAAAATGATTATATTATAAAAGCAGAGCTTATCAAAGACAGAAGTTCCTTGCCCAATTACATCATAATTACATTGTTGTTTTACAATGTCATTCTTATGTGGCAAATGTCATTCTCCGTTTTAATTTAAAACGGAGAATGATATCTCCGTTTTAATTTAAAACAGAGAATGAACATTCTAATTTGTTTTTAACACTGTGAAGCTATTCTCCGTTTAATTCAAAACGGAGAATGTTATTCTCCGTTTAATAAAACACGGAGAATGCTATTGTGGTGTCGTGATTACACTGCTAGACTTGTATTCAAGAGGTCATTGGTTCAAATCTTGACTATAACAATATTTTGTTTTATTTATACTTTTTTTGTAAGTTAATTATGGGTGCTATTTAAAGGGAAAAAAACTTTGATACAGGCACCTATGTATGACATGTGGGCCATCTCAAAAAATAATGTGTATATATATATGTTTACACGTTTTACAAAGCAAGAGGGGACCACATGTCATACATCGGGGTATCAAAACTTTGAAAAGAGTTTTGTTAGAAAAGAGTTTTGTTGGCCCTATTAAAATTTATGTATATATATATATTTGTACACATTTTTTAAAGCAGGAAGGGCCCACATGTCATACATAGGGGGTACCAAAACTTTGATACCCCCTACTGTATCAAGAAAAAAACTTTAATACAGTAAGGGGTATCAAAGTTGGCAGAATTCGAAGGGGTATATTCATTGGTATTAATGGCATTGGTATTGATGGAAATTAATTGTTCCAGTCTTACTTAGCTTTAATTGAGTAGGGGCAGAATTCGAAGTGGCTGCCTTTTTGGCGCATGAGTCCGAGTTGTTCCATGCCTATAAATGCCAGTAGTGTAGAGAGAGTTTGTTCTCATCTCACTTAGCTTTTCTTATGGCGATGGACTCTACCGATCCCCCGCCTTGGCAAGACTCTTTCCTCTTGGTTGTCGATCTCCTCGTTCGAAGAAGCTTTGGTGGTGAAGTCCTTCAGAAGACTGACATGTGCCTGGGTTTGGATTTATTGCCATTCCACGCTCTGACGAAGCGCCCGCACGTTGATTGGCTCGGACTATGTACGGTGTTCCTTTGCCGCCAGGAGTTCATCTCTTCAACGTGTTCCATTGGTCCGACGATGCACGGTGGTGAAGTCCTTCAGAAGACTGAGATGTGCATGAGTTTGGAGTTTATTATCGTTCCACGCTCTGTCGAATCGCCAGCCAGGAGTCTATCTCTTCTACATGTTCCTTGTTGAAGAAGGATGGCTTTGCACGGTGCTCTGCCACAAGTTAACAAAATTCCTTGAGACAGGGGGTTCCTTTGCCTCAGGAGTCTATCTCTTCTACATGTTCCTTGTTGAAGAAGGATGGCTTTGCACGGTGCTCTGCCTCAAAACAAAATTCCTTGGGGCAGTGGGTTCCTTTGCCTCAGTGAGTTCCTTTGCACGGAGGATGCACGATGAAGTGACTTGCCTCAAGGAGTCATGCAACGGTTTCTATGCTCTGACGATGCACGATGAATACGACGCGGACACGAACTGAAAGACGACAGAGAACAACACTCCTTGACAGTTGAAGCTTTCAATTGAATTCCTTGAGAACAACACTCCTCTGACGATGCACGATGAAGTGTTTTGCTTCAAGGAATCCAATTGAAAGCTTAAACTGTCAAGGAGTGTTGTTCTCTGTCGTCTTTCAGTTCGTGTCCGCGTGGTAGATGGTATTGATCGTGCATGGTCAGAGCATAGGAACCGTAGCATGACTCCTTGAGGCAAGTCACTTCATCGTGCATCCTCCGTGCAAAGGAACTCACTGAGGCAAAGGAACCCACTGCCTCAAGAAATTTTGTTTTGAGGGAGAGCACCGTGCAAAGCCATCCTTCTTCAACAAGGAACATGTCGAAGAGATAGACTCCTGAGGCTAAGGAACCCACTGCCCTTTTGGCGCATGAGTTCGAGTTGTTTCATATATAAATAAAAGTCAAACTTTTCGTGGTTTTGACGATGTAAATGTAATTCAAAAATGATTATATTATAAAAGCAGAGCTTATCAAAGACAGAAGTTCCTTGCCCAATTACATCATAATTACATTGTTGTTTTACAATGTCATTGCTAGGATCGATTTACATATTTGCTTGAAAGCAACTCCTTAGCCCATGACAACCTCATCTTTGTAATCTTTTGGTGAGTTTCATTGTCATTTCCTCCCGGTATTTCGAAGGGAGGAGTCGTCAACCTATTCATATAATACGCCGTGTACAAGAGGCAGTTGGGTGCCCGTTGTTGTGGGCAATTTAGAGAACAATTCAGCACTTTGCTCTCATACTCCTTCTTCGCCGGGCATCTCTCCCTCATCATATCAACTTTTCTCCTGACGATAGGCTCTAAGGTTTTCTTCGTTAATTCTGCATCCACCTTGCACGTATCGTACGTGGTTTGCAACAAGGAGTTGTAGTGTGTCCAGTCGTAGGAGATAAAGTTGAATGTGAGCAGAGTATAGTGTTTGATGGTTGCATTAAAAAGTGGGATGAATAACAACTCTATGTCGTCCTCCAAACCCATGACGAAGTCTTCTACTTTTTGGATGTCTTCACAGGCGCCGGGTTTTGCGGTTTCTTCATTGACACGTTGAATGACGGTCTGTTGTTTCCCAAAAACAATACACAATATCATGAGTAATTTTTTCTGTCATTTTTCATCGGTGTACACATGAATATGGATTTTTCTGTTTGAATTCTTACCAATGTGTGGGCCGTCATGAATGCAGACCACTTATGGGATTGGAGCGCCGGCTTTTTTTTCTGGATCAATGGCACCTCCTTCGAACTAGACGGGGCACACCTTTTACTGCCTTGAATTTCTTTCAGCTTTCTTATTATTATGTCCAGTATGCCAGCCTCCATGTCGTCATAGTTGAGTATGTCTTGCATGTCTACTGCCGACAGCTGGACTGAAACTTCATTTTCACCCTTTTCCGGATAAAATTCGTATACCATATCACTGCACATAAATTTAGTTTAGATTAAATTAATAAAGATAGATTCTCATTACATAATTGTGAAAAAAGTCTAGAAAAAACGAAATAAAAAAAGGGTTCAGAATACATACTTTGGAGAATTCTTTCTGGGAATTACGATGTCGATGTATTGTTTCTTCAGCTCTTCATCCGCATGTTTCCAAAGTAAGAGTTCATCGCATTCCCTTAGTACGACGTGGTTCTTCTTTAATTTAGCCATTTTGGCGTCTTCTCGGGATTTCGTAGCATCATTAACCTTCCGCTTTTATTAGCCTCTCCAACTGTATTGCTTTTTATTAACCTCTTTCCCCCCGATCCTCCTCTTCTTCTGACTTCTCTTGGAGCAGCAGGTTCAGCAGCAGCTTGTAACTCCTCATTCTGATGTACTTTAGCCATGGCTTCGAGATCTTTAATTTTGCAATCCTTTTCATTGGCTTCAAATTTAAATGATTCAACTTTATTTTGAAGCTCCCTTTTCTCCTCAACGAGCCTTTCATTTGTTTCTCTGAGTTGTTTGGTTGTTCGCACTGAAATAAAATAAACAACAATGAAATGTATGATGTGAACCTAACACGGAGAATGACATTCTCCGTATAATATAATACGGAGAATAGAATTCTCCGTTTGGAATTACACGGAGAATAACCTTTCCAGTATCGACGTGATAGGGAATAGCAATTATCCGTTCCAAATAACACGGAGAATGACTATTCTCCGTGTTATAGTACACGGAGAATAGTCATTCTCCTGGAAGATTACAAATCAGAAATTTGACATAGAAAAGATTTTACCTTGTGCATGTAGATCTGATTTAAGAACAGAATTCTGCTTTCTCAAATCCTCCAGTTCATGCATAGAGCCCTCCATCAGAACGTTGATTGTACGTTGTTGTGATTCTTGTGCCTCGAGCTCTTTCAACTTTTCTTTGAGTTCTTCATTCTGCGCAAGAATATCAGAATGATGTCTTCTCAAATCCTCCAGTTCATGCACAGAGCCCTCCATCACAACGTTGACTGTACGTTGTTGCTCTTCTTCTGCCTGGAGCACTTTCAGCTTTTCTTTGAGTATGGCATTCTCAAAGTTGGCTGCACGTAACTGCGCTCCTTGTGCCTCCATCTCTTTCAACTTTTCTTTCAGTTCTTCATTCTGCGCAAGAATATCAGAATGATGTCTTCTCAAATCCTCCAATTCCTTTGCTGAGTCGTCCATCACAGCGCCCATTTCATGATGCGGTGTCATCCGTTGTTCATCAAAATTATCCCCACCTGCTTCTTGGTGTTCTTCCTCTCCCTCTTTTTCAACTTCTTCTATAGGTGGCTCCTCTTCTTTGTGTCCTTCTTCTTCCCCAACAGGTATAACTAGATCTTCCAATATCATCTTCGATCTCATTTTGTTGTGATATTCGGCCTTGAGGAAGTTTGAGATATCGTACCCATTCCATGTGAAAAATCTTGGGTAATCAGGAATTGGGGCGAACTTCCTTTCCACAAATTTACTATGTTCTGCAAACCAATAGAGGAAGTATATTGTGCAACCTTCCAATTTGTGGAAAGCCATTGAGTAATCCCCCTGTTCAGTTTTGCTTCTACTCCTCTTTAAGCTATCCATTACATATGCCAGGATTAACCTTGGCCAGGATATACTGTTGATCACGTCCACACTGTCTACCAAGGCCAAGAATCTGTACGGCAAATTTGAACCGCCAGACTTTGTGAAGAATACAGTTTGGCACAAGTGGAAGATTATTAGCTTGGCCAAATCATCTGGATTAACAGCGTTATCTCCGCCACGAAGCCGTCGTAACAATTCAAAGAACTTGTCTCTCACTTCCTTATTCGTGACTTCTGAGTGTTTGCCCTTAGTATTAGCCAGCAATCTTGTGAAATGATCTCTGCACAGGCTCAATGATGCTGGTGGTGTGGGCTGCTGTTGTTTTTCCTTTATCAATCTTCTGTAAGAAACATCATCAACGCTTTCTTCATTCAGCGGTAGACCGAATATGACTGCCATATCCTTGACGCTTGGCGCAATTTTAACAGTGGTGCTCAATTCAAAGCACCCGATGTCATCTTCTTCTTCTGTGTAACTTGCAATTAAATTCTCAAGCCCTTCCGTTACCTTGGCCATTTCGTAGACGTGGACTCTGTTTTGGTAGAAAATCTCGACAAAATTCCAGAAACCGGTATTCTTCAAGGAACCAATAACTGGCTCAGGTAAACGGCCAGCATCTCGATTGACCTCCTCCATAAGATTTAGCATTGGCTTGAAGGTAGAACGGAAAAGTCTTGAATCCTTATTCCTGACAGATTTTCTTTCTGCAAAACAAAAAAAAATCAAAAATTAGGTCGGAGAATGGCCATTCTTATGGGTTTTAACACTGGGAACGGCATTCTCCGTTTCAAGTTACACGGAGAATGACATTATCCGTTCCAAATTAAACGGCGAATAGAATTTAACATTCAAATGCGTTTTATGACGGAGAATGTCATTTTCCTTGAAATATATACAGAATTTGCGAACATAAAATCAAAGTTATACCTTCTGTTTGCACTTCTTCTTGCACTTCTTTTTGTTTAGCAACTTTTTCCTTTTTCTTTTTTGCAACTTTCTTAGAATAGGGTTTTCGTTGTACTCCGTCTGTCGCTTTTGTTTTTTCTGTAACTGGTGCATCTTCTCTATTTGGTAATGCTGCCGGTGATGATTCTGCCGCTGATGCCGACATGGTGTGAATATTACGAATGGGGAGGAAGGTTTGAAGATTTTGGAGGAGAATGATCTAGGTTTGAGTACAGAGTGGAGTATGGAAGAAGAGGAGGCTCCGAAACGTTTTTCTTTTTCCCTTTTCTTTTTTTAATAAAAGGGTTCGGGGGTGTTTTGAATTAATTAGAAGGGCAAAAATGTCATTCGATGGAAGGGCAAAATACTCCTTTCTGCTTAATTAAAAAGAATTGAAGCCGTTTGGCAAAAATGTCATTACAACTCAACAAAACAAATGAACATAATACATTAGGGCTTTCCATACATTAAATATAAAAGAAGAAGAAGAAAAATCATCGTCTTCCATATTCAACCAGATTGGACTTCTTTTTTAGCTCTTCATTGTGCTCTGAAGTTGTAATCCATTCAGCAACTATGCGTCTTTCCTTTTCCGCATCAAACTGCATATAACAAACAAACATCAAAAATATTGCTCTAAAAAGTTGAAGTTTTTGACGACATATTTTCATACTTACATCGATAGAACGGTAGTCCAGGCTACATCGGTCTTTCATGAATGCAATTAAAAAAATTCCACAATCAACTAAATTGCCTTGGCGGGGAACATAAGAAGGACGTTTTATTGCAAAAGTAGAAAAGCTGAACCTAGCATCTCTCAGCTTCAAAATCTCTTCTTCGAGAAAGATATCCAAATTTGAAAGCTACAATTACCAGAAAACAATATGTATTGGTATAATGCGTATTCTTGTACCCAATTCATAAAAATTGATAAATATGAGCTTACTATTTCTTTTATAACTGTTCTACTTTGAATCGGATCATCTTTAGATGCAAGTGAGTCCCAAATTTCAACAGTCCTATTTTTAAACACAACTCTTGCAAGAGTATAGTGTTCGACCAAATGAATGGGTATGTATATCTGAATCAAGATAATTAGGTAAAACAAATTAGTAAATTTTCAGAAAATTAGGATTAATAATTAAACATAAATACATTAATACCTCTTTACAAGTGCTTAAAGATCCCATGTAATCCTGAAAATATTTAAACTTCTTCCATAATTCATAAGGCTTTTTGACGGATGGAGGTAACGTGGCTTTCTACATACACATCAATTAATACATTACGAAGGACAAACAAACGATAAAATTGTTAATGCATATGCATTGAAGAATAAAATGCTCACTCACCGACATCCTTATTGGTAAAAACCATACATTAGCTTTATTGGAGGTTCTTCTCCGTTCCTCCACGGTGAGAAGAGCAGATACAATACCTACAATCTGAATAAATTATTAAAAATGTCAGCGATGGAATCGAAGTAAACATAGATGGCATCTAAGAAGAAATATACTATTTATACATACCCCATTGGTAATTTTAGTTAAAGAAGCTAAGGTCTTCATCTCCCACCGAGACACATAGGTTTTGTTGCAAGATGATATTATTTCTCTAAGAAAAGAAACGAATAAATTAGGAGAAAAAAACTGTTGGAATTAAATCAAAACTCATATTACTTACTCGTCAGGTCTATCATCTGCAAAAATATAGTCGTAATATCTCGAAGAAACACTAGTACAATTGCTAGGCTTCGAGGTTGAACCCCTTATTAAATTTTTGGATGGTGTGACCGGCTGTAAATTTCGACGCATTCTTTTAGAAGGACTGCTAAAGTCAGTTTCTTCTTCTTCTATAGCGTCCAATGCGAGATATCGGTCCAATGCTTTACTACGATACTGCAGCTCCACGTCCTCCTCTTCGGAAGAAGATTCAACGGAAACCACCTTCACATTATTAAATGCTCTAGATGAAGATGCCTCCTTCAAAGCTTGAGATTCTTCAATATTATCCAAACGCCGAGATAACTTCATTTGTTCAATTTTTATCTTTACAACATCAGCTGAAATCGTCGACAGATGTTGTTCAATCTTGCGCAACAAACGCGGAATGAAGGTTTCATTTGGATTTGGCATCCAATCTTCTACGTCTTCTACATTTTCCCCCACACGAGTAGACATCTTGAGAACAAGAAAACTATTGTATTTCAGAAAACTATTCTATGTATTTCAGAATGAATAATAGTACTATGAAACAAGAAAACTATTGTATATATAGCAAGAGAGAAGTACAAAAAGTGAGGAAGATGGAAAGACAAATAAATTTCGAGACTAGCAAACAATCTACTAGCCGTTTGATTAAGGAGAGCTCGAGGAAGATTCTACTAGCCGTTTGATTGAGGAGGGCTCGAGGAAGATTCTACTATCCGTTTGAAAATTACAAAAGGTTATCGTGATCAACTCCAATTAAGGAACTCTATAAGAGGTTTAATTCCGCTTGATTGAGGAACTCGACGAAGTCCACCGCGAACCGGAACTTCTTCTTTTCTTCTTCATCTCTGTTTCTCCTTCCAGCACCACCATGCCCTGTAGATTTATAACAAAAATATTAAATTGTTAGATGAAACAAAAAAACTAAATACGGAAAGATTACTAAATCAAAATCAAACAGAACACATATTCATAGAAAACATGAGATTAAAGATGAAAGTGCCACAGAAGCAACACCACAATTTTACAACAACTAAGCAGACTCTGCTAAGCAATAACTAAAATTAGGGATTGTGTCCTCCTTAGATTTAATTTACACAAAGAAGAGATTTGAGAGAACGAGCTTTTGTCGGCTTCCTTAATGTACCATTCTCCATCCTAAATGTACCATTCTCCGTCCATTCGCCGTATTAAAAGCAAAGAGAATGGCCATTCTCCGTGTTAAAAACAAAGTGAATGGCCATTCTCCGTCCATTCGCCGTATTCACCGTCCATTCGCCGTATTAAAAGCAAAGAGAATGGCCATTCGCCGTATTCTCCGTCCATTCTCCGTCCTAAATGTACCATTCTCCGTCCATTCGCCGTATTAAAAGCAAAGAGAATGGCCATTCTCCGTCCATTGGCCGTATTCACCGTCAATTCGCCATATTAAAAGCAAAGAGAATGGCCATTCTCCGTCCATTCGTCGTATTCACCGTCCATTCGCCATATTAAAAGCAAAGAGAATGGCCATTCGTCGTATTCTCCGTCCTAAATGTACCATTCTCCGTGTTAAAAGCAAAGAGAATGGCCATTTTTTGTCCAAAAAAATATTCTCCTCGAAAATATTATCTTTAGAAAAGTTAAAAAATAATCCGTCCGACCTCAGAAGCAGGTTTCCTCAGTTCACCACCACCACCATGACATGTAGCTTTATTAACAAAATATTAAATTGTTAAATGAAAAATAAAATTTCAGACAATGGCATGGGCAGTAAAATTAGAGCGGCGCCGCTGGTACTTCTCCTTCTTCGAGGAGGCCTCGACGACGTCCGACGCGAAGCGGACCGATTCTTCTCGGCGCAGCTGGTACTCCTAATGAAAAATAAAATTTCAGACAATGGCATGGGCAGTAAAATTAGAGCGGCGCCGCTGGTACTTCTCCTTGTTCGAGGAGGCCTCGACGACGTCCGACGCGAAGCGGACCGATTCTTCTCGGCGCAGCTGGTACTCCTCGTTGTTCTAGGGGTGCTCGGCGACGTTCGACGCGATCCGAACCGTTTCTTATTTCCTTCTTCATCTCCGTTTCTCTTTCCACCACCACCAGCACCACCACGACTACCATGGCCTGTAACCCAAAAAAAAAGGTTCAGATTAAATTGGATGGACTTTTGAGAGAGTAAATATGAGTTAATTTAGGGTGTTCATTGAAAAAATTAAAGTGAAGAATGACCTGCTAAAGCAAGTTACCAACAGGTCAGAAGTCTAAATCAGCATTAAATGATGTCTCCTGTATTATTTTATCTGAATTAAACCTGAACCGTTGGATTAAAATCCAACGGTCCAGATTTCGGATGTATCGATACATCCATTTCCAGCGGATGTATTGTAGAATTTCCCATATATATATATATATATATATATATATATATATATATATATATATATATATATATATATATATATATATATATATATATATAGACACGCAACACAATTATATATATATTAACACACAAATATATATATATAAAATATATATATATATATATATATATATATATATATATATATATATATATATATATATATATATATATATATATAAAATATATATATATATATATATATATATATATATATATGAAAGTATAGAGAGACACATATACATATAAATATATAACCATGAAAAAATATATATATAGATTATGATACATTATGATACCAACATGATAACATTAAGAACAACACTATAACATTAAAAAATCTGAGATTAAAATAGGAACATTCATTAAATCAAATCACACTCACATGAAGTGTCCAATATTGGGGGTTTCCCATATGGACACAAAGTACAACACAAAAGACATTCCTATGACCTCCAAATAGACACGAAATGGACACGAAATGGAGATACAACCATGGGGGTCATTCCTAGGGGTTCAAAATATTCCTATATGTATGTAGGGGTGGATTAGAGGAGAGATTATACCTTCCGGGAGAGAGATTCTAAGAGAAATCCTTCTGATATGATACCGACACGAATTGGCCTCGAAATGGACACAAACCAAAGCCAAATCCTTCCAAACTTGGCTAGCACCCTCTATCCATGAAGTAGAGGAGAAATAAAGAAAATTTTGGTGGAAGAAATGATTGATTTGGAGATGAAATCAACGGGAACCTTCTCTAAAATTTGGAGAAGAATAAGAGAGAGAAATTTGTGGATGAGAACAAATGAGAGGATGACTCCACCCCTTCCTATTGTGGCCGGCCACCCATGGCCATGTGTCCCCATTTGTAAATGTCAATAATACCCCCCACTTACTCAAATGAATTAAATTAGGAAAAGGCTTTAGGTTGAGGATAAATTAGTCATGTTTTAAGTCTCTAATCAACTAAACCTATTCATGAAAAATTAGTCTAACACACTAACTAAAAAATATTATCATGTGGGCCATACCTAACTAATGAGTGGGTCCCTTTAGAGTCAAAACTACCCCGGGTCCCCGTTACAAGTCGGATTGAGCTAAAATTTGAACCCGACTCAAATAACCCCAAAACAATATCATAAATAATAAAATAAATTTCAAATATATTCAAAAATACAAAATGACAAAAATATCCCTGTTTCTGAAAACTGAGGGTGATATGGTGTCTGTCGAATTCTCGGAAGATGATGAAGATGACATTGAAGAAGCTCCTGAGGTAGACCCTTGGGCACAAAGGATGGACAATCAGTGGGAACTTTATTTTGTACAAAGAGAGCCACCTACTGAGGATCAACTAGTCCAAATCGATGTTGGAGAGAATGATGTATCACGATCAATCTTCATTAGCAAAAATCTCCCTGAGGATGATAAGCAAGAACTAATTCACCTTATTCGTGAATATATTGATGTCTTCGCCTGGAGTTATGAAGATATACCGGGATTAGATCCTCAAGTCGCAACTCATAAACTTAACATCTTGTCTAATGCCAAGCCAGTCAAACAACAACAGCGGCAATTCAAGCCTGAAATGATGGATGCAATTGATGATGAAGTTAAAATGCTTATAGCTTGCAATTTTATCAGAGAAGAACAACATCCTGACTGGGTAGCCAACGTTGTACCAGTTTTGAAGAAGACTGGAAAGGTTCGGGTTTGCATAGACTTTCAGGATCTCAATGATGCTTGCCCTAAAGATGAATTTCCTCTCCTAATTACCGATGTCATGATCGACAATACTTGTGGATTCGAACGAATTTCTTTCATGGATGGGTTTTCTGGATACAATCATATTTGGTTGAATCCTAAAGATGAAAAACACACTTCATTCCGTACTCCTCGCGGAGTATACTGTTATACAGTTATGCCATTCGGTCTTAAGAACGCGGGTGCAACTTACCAGCAGGCTATGAGTACTATCTTTCGAGATCATTTGTGAAAGACCGTCGAATGCTATATTGACGATATTGCTGTCAAAAGTCATCTAAAGGAAGATCACATTCAAGATTTAAGAACTATTTTCAATCTAATGCGCCAGCATCAACTCAAAATGAACCCCACCAAGTCTTTCTTAGGTGTCTTTAGTAGTAAATTTCTTGGATTCGTCATTACCTCTAAGGGTATACACGTTGATCCCGAGAAGATCAAAGCCATTCAAGAGATGCGTCCTCCACGCAACCTAAAAAGGCTACGAGGATTCCAAGGTCGACTTGCGTACATCAGGCGGTTCATTTCGAATTTATCTGGACGTTGTAGACCATTTACTCAGTTAATGAAAAAAGTTGTACCTTTCATTTGGACGGAAGAATGTCAACGAGCATTTGACGACATAAAGCGGTATTTAATGAGTCAACCGGTTCTTGTACCACCAATTTCAGGAATACCCTTCTTGATGTATGTCCGTACAATAGATCATTCATTGGGAGCTTTGCTAGCTCAGAAGAACAAAAAAGGTCATGAATAAGCCATCTACTACCTTAGCCGGACAATGATTGGAGCTGAACATCGTTATAGTTCAGTGGAGAAAGAATGTTTAGCCTTAATGTTTGCCATTCAAAAGATGAGACATTATATCATCGGCCAAACCATTCATGTTATATCCCGAGTCAATCCTCTGCGGGTCTTAATGAAGAAGCCAAGTACACTCAATTCCAGGCTTGCTACATGGGCGCTATTATTAGCATAATATGATATGGTGTATGTTTCTCAAAAGTCTGTGAAAGGCCAAGCACTTGCTGACTTCTTAGTAGCTCATCCTGTCCCTGAAATATCTAAACTCTATGATAAAATTCCAGATGAGACATTGGAATCAAATTTGATCTCAGAAGAATTTCCTACTTGACGGTTGTTCTTTGACGGAGCTTCTAGAATTGGACCTGAAGGTACTCTTGTTGCTGGAGTGGGAATTGTTCTCATTTCACCAGATGGATTAGCTATTCAGAGGGCTTATTCCTTAGACGAATCATGCTCCAACAATGTAGCAGAATACAATGCTTTGCTCATCGGACTTCAATTAGCCAAACAATTGGATATTGAATATCTTGAAGTATATGCTGATTCTAAACTGATTGTTAATCAGGTTAGAGGCATATATGAAGTTCGGCATCAAGATCTGGTACCATATCATGAAGCGGTAATCAGAATAGCTTTCTCGTTCAAAGGGTTCTTCATCGAACATGTACGACGAGCTTGTAATACAGAGGTTGATGCTTTAGCTAACCTAGCTGCGGTATTGACAGTTCCAGTCAGAAGACAATAAATGGTTGTTATTTCTAATAGAGAACTATTTTGTGTTGAGAATAACCATAACATTGAATTCAGTAATTCAATTGAAGTCAATGTCATTAGCGAGGACTGGAGAGCACCTTTTATTGATTTTACAGTACATGACATATTGCCAGAACTCTCTCGATCGCTTCGATTTTATTATAATCATACTACTAAAACTCTCTATCGAAGAACTTTTGATGGATTAGTTTTGAGATGTCTTGCTGGTGATGAAGCAAAGCAGATATTACGCGAAGCTCATGATGGCGTTTGTGGAGCACATCAGCCTGGTCCTAAATTACAGGATCGTATCCGACGTATGGGCTACTACTGGCCCTCTATGGTATCAGATGCTATTGACTACGCAAGGAAATGTCGTGTATGTCAGATTTATGTAGATTTTATTCACCAACTGTCAGAATTTCTTCACCCGACTGCTGACTCATAGCCATTCGAAGCTTGGGGCATGGATATAATTGGCCCTATCAATCCTCCTTCATCTAAAGGACATCAGTTCATCTTGGCTATAATCGATTATTTTTCTAAGTGGGCTGAAGCTATACCTTTAGCTGAAGTAAAGACTAGTAGTGTCATCAACTTCATCAAACATCATGTGATATACAGATTTGGTGTCCCTCACCAAATCATCCATGTTAATGGGCCACAATTCGTCAGCCAAAAGTTTAATAGGTTCTGTGATGACAACAGAATCAATAATGTTGCTTCTACGGCCTATAATTCTGCAGCTAACGGGTTAGCTGAAGCATTCAACAAAACTATTATCAAACTTCTTAAAAAGTTTGTTTCTATGGGCTTATCGTACTACGGTCCGTAATCCTACAGGTTGTATACCCTTTTCCCTAGTATATGGATGCGAAGCTGCTTTACCGCTGGAAATTCAAATCCCATCCTTGAGAATTACCATTGCTAATAAGCTTACTACATAAAATAATGATCGTCTTCGACTTCAAGAATTAGAGGCGCTCGACGAGAAAAGGCTACTGGCCCAACAACAAATCGAACTTTATCAAGCCCGGATTTCAAAAGCTTTCAATCGCAAAGTCAGAGTACGAACATTTCAGGAAGGCGAGCTAGTTGTTACAGTCAGACGTCCTATGACTATGACTCATATGAGCAAAGGCAAGTTCGAGGCGAAATAGGAAGGTCCATATGTGGTAAATAAGGTTTTCTCAAATGGAGCCTATCAATTAACAGATATGGATGGCAGAGTTACTATGATGCCTATCAATGGCAAATTTCTCAAAAAATATTATGTATAAAAACAAAATATACTTCATTTCAAAGAAATAATGTGAGTTCATTTTATTCAAAAAGTAGAATGAAATTACATAATATTAAGGACGAGGAGGAGGCCCCGATCCTTCATGATTAAATACATAGTTTGCCAACAGTTCAAATATATCATTGTCTAAACGTACTAGGAACTCACAAGCAGCCATCATCGCTACCTCTTCTTCAGCAGTCTTCCCAGGCTCCATTAGCTTGGCAATCAAGTCCTGTCCTGGTGCAGGAGCAGTTGAGCCTTCACACCTTTCTTTCTGAGGAGGCACCGGAGGCTCAGCAGGAGGCATCTCGGTCTTTCCTTCAATCTTCGGAGTGAGCAAATCTTTAGAAGACATTTTGTACAGAAAGAAAAGAAATTGATGATATCTACGAAAGTTTTGCTCTATTTATAGACAGAACGATTAGATAGTCGATTTCGAGAACTGATGCGACTTTTTAAAAGGGGTCCAACTGTTCATTCATTTATAACTGTTTATTCATTTGTTTTTTTCCTCGAGAATTGAGATGACGGTTCATTTATTTAATCTCTTCCTCGAGAATCGAGACACCGGTCATTCAGCATCTTTTCCTCAAAAATCGAAGTGATTGTTCATTCATTCACTTTCTTTGACTTATCATTCATTTGGCATTTATTGTCTCTTATTTTAAATAATATGAATTCACATCCTCCATACCTCTGAATTCTGATTATTTACATAAGCAATTTGTCACATCCATATTTCTTCTGGATTCTATTTTTTATATCATCACATCAACATCAAATTATAAAGAAGAGAAAATCATTCTTTATTTCTTCTTTAAAAACATAGATACATCTTGATAGAAATCTACTACATCTCGGATTTTCATTCTAAATATAACAAATGAAGGTCTATTACATCTTTGGATCTTCTTATTGATGATGAAGATCTATTACATCTTTGGATCTTCTTATTGATGCCAGTTCCTTGTCATCTCGACCTGAAGCAGCGAGCAAGACAATGGAATTAACTCTGGTTTTCTCTCTCAAAAAGACGAGAGGAGAACCATAGAGTACATCAGCTCAAAGATAAGTTGCTG
Source organism: Iris pallida (assembly GCA_029216955.1). Classification (NCBI taxonomy): domain Eukaryota; kingdom Viridiplantae; phylum Streptophyta; class Magnoliopsida; order Asparagales; family Iridaceae; genus Iris; species Iris pallida. The sequence goes on along the minus strand of JANAVB010003398.1, from coordinate 14,955,779 downwards.
TCAATACAACTGGTGGAGAAGAGACGACCCGTCATGAGAACTAGGAATGAGATCACCCCCTTGATATGATTTCTAATTCTGTCTCTCCACCATCCAACTCTCATGTATAAAGGCTCTTCCTACCATCTGAGGAAGACCCTTCTGGAACATGGAGAGTCCTGAGCTGTCTGATTTGAGTGTCAAAATTATATGAGCTGTCTGATGTGGGTGTCAGAAGAATACTCTTCATAGCATCCAGGTCGCCAATGCCAGTTTTGAAGAAGCTTGCCAACCAAAATTTTACAAATATTAACAAAGCAAAAAAAGGTAATAAAATCTATCAACAGTGTGCGCCGGTCAACAGGCACATATCAACAGCGTGCGTCGGACAACAGACGCATATCAACAGTGTGCGCCGATCAACATGCGCATATCAACAGTGTGCGTCGATCAACAGACACATATCAACAGTGTGTACCGATCAACAGGCACATGTCAACAGTGTGCGCCGATCAACAGGCGCATATCAACAGGGCGTGCCTATTCTTAGAATTTCAGGCGCATATCAATATTGTGCGCCTCTGACCGAAGTCAGGTACTGGATTACAGTGCGTGCCTATTCTCAAAATTTTAGGCGTACGTCTACAACATGTGCTTCATTTCTATAAGTCAGCACCTGTCTCCAAAACTGTCTTAGTAAAAAGTGGCGCAAAGTAAACATAACTCATGAATGACGCTAGTGTGGAAACCACTGGTTCTTTGTTGGGACTTACCATCAAAATCAAAATCAACGGTATTTGTGCTGAAGAACATCGATGATATAGAGCACGACAAACCAATATCTGAAGACGCGGTATGCAGAAGAATAGCATCAGGTTGAAGTGGCACAAGTGAACTTGTGGATAACAAATTTTTGCTGGACAGTGGGACCTTGTAAGAAGTCATCCTTAGAAAAAAGAATGGAAAAATAATAAAATGAGAAAGCATGAATGACTCTTTCCTTTCGTCTCAGCTATCCTTTAAAAAGCATTGAAGATATGAACAATACGTTGTTCTAGGAGTTTATTTTGGGAAAGAACTAAACAAGAGGCGCTCGTAACCACATGATGACTGCCATGTGTCTCTCAAAGAACAGCAAGCATTGAATTAGTCAAAGAAGCACATTTACGTGCGCTAATTGAATCACAAAACGGTCCTACAATTAATAGCCACACAATAAAATAAAGGTGCCAGAAATTATAAATTTTATTTTATGAGAAGGGGTAGGCCCCTACAGACAAACAGGACATGACATATGAAAAGAAATAAAAAGCTGGCATGCTTAACATTACTTCTTTTTCTCTTTTTCATTGGTCTGACTAAGGGCAGTGTCCAACTCTTGCATGTTGTGGATCCCCGAACGACACATCAGACGAAGGAATCCCTCCGAATCGCCGCGCTCTTTAGAAGAAAGTGATGGCCCACCGCTCGAGTGATTAAAGACTGTTGGAGTTAAACCAAAACAGTCTAAAAAGTTTACCGCCCTTAGTGACGGGTCAGCCTCCAACAGATAAGTCGTAGGCGTGACATCAGGTTTTGCTTCGTGGGATTTGACTTCAATGTCAGCACTGGTCCCCATCTCATTCTTCTTAGGTGCCATGGAAGTACAAAAGTGAAGAATGAGTACAAGGAAACCTTCCTATATATATAATCAACCAACTCTTCACATTCTTCATGGGAAACCGAAAATCATCAATGAAACTCGGGAAGACAAAGAGAAGATCAAATATTTTCGAGAAAAAAATTATTATTATGACGGTTGGGCATTGACTGGCGCAATCTAAACAACATTATCATAATTCAATCAAAGTATTTCAAAATTTTGAAGTATTCTTAAAGTTTCAAAAACTTTGAAGGGGGTTTTGTAGAGCCTAAAAATCAAGTTGCGCCATGTTTTTATCACCCAGCAATCAAATTGCGCCCCAAAACTCAAACTGCGCCACTAATTATGTTGTGACTGACATTAGACTGCGCCCAATCAACATTACGCCCAAGCCTATGTGGTGTCTGACATTTAATTGCCATCATTGCCTGACGACACTGACAGTTGACAGCACAGTAAACGAAGAAAATCTCTTTGAATCCCTCAAAATATGCCGCTCGAGGAGATTTAATTGACAGTTGTCCTACACATCTTGTGAGTTGTGCCTAGGCACAATCTAAATAAGTTCCTTAGTTGCGCCTAGGCGCAATTTGAACAACTTCTTCTCAAAAGTTGCCACGTGCCTAGGCACAATCTGGATAAAGTTGTTGACTGAAGCTCGCGCAACCTGATAAAGTTGAGACAACTTTTATTTCTAAAGCAGGATGACGTGGCACACATGCCACTAATCTTTCAAAACGTGTCCACTACTCTGTATACGACCACGCGCATCTCAATCACATGATGCCACGCGTCTAAATACAGTTAGTACACGATTGAACAACTGAATGAAAGTTGGCACAACATAAGGTTGGCGCAACCCAATGTGGCGCAATCCAGCCTCGCGCACATCAGAATAACTGCTAAAATAGTTATTTCCAGAACTCTATAGATAGAGTTTTCAATCATTGTCAAAGGATCACAGAGATCAAGTAATTTTGTAAAATTGCTGCTGCATTCTTCAGAGGCTCTAGTCTTCAAGTTCACATAGTCCAAGGGATAAATTGATCGTCTTCTGATCAGATTCCTACAGTTGTACTTTACCAGAATTCAAATTGTACTCTTGTACACTTTTCTAAGTTTGTTATAAAACTTTTTGTTTTTTGCAAACACATTCTCCCTGTGATTCAAATCCATCTCATTGGCCGGCTTCATTAGGATAGAGCCCTAAAATTTTAAACTCTAGGTTTACATATATAGAGAGATTTCTTCACATCCTTAATAGGACAATCTTAAATTTGATTGTTTTTTTAAATCCTTTCCCCCCTTCTGGCCGATTTATTAAACCTGGGTTTGAATTTCAGTCGACTCCTTCTCTAAGGAAAATTCAAATTCCCTAAAACGGCTAGCAGATTGATATGATCTATTACAACTCAATCTCTTTCTCCTTATCACCTTAGATATAAAGCAAGGATATATATAGTATGGGTAGCCGACCCTTCCCTAGTGGCAAAACCTAGAATTCTGTTCACCAAGGGATCATAGGAGAAGTCAAGGAGGAAACCCTTTAAATCACCAAACAGGTAACCCTTTATCTTGCAACCAAACCAGCCAATTCTTAAAATCGAGTTTAAATTTTGATACCACCATTAACAACAGAATAGGTAGTCGTATCAATGCCTAAGTAAGTTTAGATGGGGAAATCTCTGTATTCAAGATGAGTGTCGAGAGTATATCATGTCAGATACATGTTTAAATATGGATTTGTGCACAGATACTGTCCCCCCAATCAGATGCTTGGCCTTTTGAATACATCAGTACTTGAACCCTTCTAATTGATAGCTGTTACTTCAGGTTGGGCAGGATAAACTCCTATATCACCATATGGTACACCCTTGTCTATGTATTTTGAAATATACAATCTATACGTACTGTCTATGTCGTACGAACACGGATACGACACAACACGGTAAGGATATGGCAGCAGGGGTACATCATGATTTTGGTGTCATAGTATAGTTTAGAGTGTACATGGGGTGTCCGATAAGTGATCGACATGACACAGCAATATTTTTATAGTGTTCGTGCTTCCTAGCGAATGTTATAGGTGTGCAGGTGTAAGGGCTTCATGCGTTCTTTATTTTTCTTTGCATTGGTTTTGCTCGAGCACCAATCATAATTTTCCTCTAAGACTATAGGTTAGGTTTATCTTGTTTATTAGGATTTGGTCAGGTTTAGTCTATTAATGTATATCTGCACAATCATGAAGTACCTTTAACATGAGTCTCCCCATGAATATATATTAGAAATAAGAAAGAGGATGGCTAAGATAGTACATTCTTGTGTGTTAGGAGACAGAACAGTATAGAGCCGAAGGAAATCAGACAATACTCCATGGTCAGGAGATCGTATGTCAGTTTGTGAACTGGAATTATAGAGGATGAAGCATCAGAATTGGTACTAATAACCAATTCAAGCATTAAAGTACCAAACTGATACTTGTTACCATATGAAACTTGTAGCAATATGATGCATGGTATCATATTTGACTTTTGTACCCAGGTGAAGGCTTTTGGCCGCGACCTAGCAACTGAGGTAGACACCCTAGTTGCATATTGTTGTTTAGTGACCATAAAAGTCCAAGTTGGAATACATCCCAATATGAGCATATAGCCCTGGGTATCAAGCTGTATATTATATGGATGCTTGATACCAGATCAGATCCCTTCGTATCAGGATTTCAATTGAATCAGCTGCAAGATACTAGTTCATCGAATCAATCCTCCATTAGATCATTATGCACATATACGAATGACGCTGGTAGCCACCTCCACTTTATTACCAATTTGCACTAGGACCAGTCATATCATTATATACAGTTAAGAAGAAGTATCAGTAGACGGGTGGGTACAAAGTAGAAAAGTTAGATTTGGATAGATTGAAACAAGAATACATTAGAGTATCGATGAAAGTAATGTATGTTAAGCCATTATGTGTACATACACATATACATTAGTTAGTTATCACAGAATCAAGCGCCAGTGAGGCGTATCCTGGAACTCATAGACACAAGTAGCAAGATCGGGTAGAGGAATTAGAAGCCTGTGCATACCTATAACCGTACTGCCCTATGTGTCACATACCAATCCCCATACAAAGTGCCAGTGAGCAAGTTTAGAGTGCATATATTGCCACTAATATATGGTAGGAGTATAGGGTCTGCCTATAGCATCTTGAGTCTACAGGGGATAAAGAGTTCGAGAACTAGAAGAGTATCCTAACGGCTTAAGATGAGAATATCAGGGTATGCTAAGGAATAGGCAATATGTAACTAGTTCTGCCGAATATGTAAATAGGGGTACACCAAAACAACAACAGTAGAGCCTGTTGTTCACAGAATTTATTAATAGAGGACTCCTTTTAGGCTTCATAGCAGCATTTGGGTTTTTGCCTCGACACTAAGACATCCAGGGTAAATTTTGGGAAATGTATGTAGTATACTAATTAGAACTCTATGATCAGTACTCAAGCAGCAACCTATAGGTGATTAAGAATTTGTGCAGTTAACTGATACCACTGTAGGGTTAAATTAATTTAGATACCACTAATGCTTATACGTAATACAAATGAATAGAGGGGGAATTCAACACCACCATCCAGTGTAAACCAAAAAGGGTAGGATTTGACTTAGGGACTTAAGAAGCCCAAATAAACCAATAGATAGACTTATTTGTGAAATCTTAAAATTGTGTATTGATCCTATAAAATTCATAAACAGGTTACTTGGATCTTGATACGGATTCTGATTCGTGCTAGCAGCTCAGGACCAAAGGCATGTATACCTTGCCTCCCTCTACAGTTTTATTTATATGTATTTTATTCCATTATTCAGTCTTTGATTTGTTTATGGACATGTGCTCTTCGTATTATATTCTGCTGAGTTGTTACATTGCATATAGCCGTGTTCATGTTTTCATATTTGGAGTTATTTCTCACCAGTACCTTGCTTGAGTCGTATCATAGAACGAGTGCGTGTAGTGAACTGCTAAATCCTTGATTATCATTTTACACAACCAGAGAGTCCACACACGGGACGAGGGTTGATCAGTGCACCAGAGAGTCCACACTCGGGATGAGGGTATTTGTCGTGTTCATTGGCACCAGAGAGTCCATACTCGGGACGAGGGTGTTTTGCCGTGATCTAACCAGAGAGTCCACACTCGGGACGAGGGTTAGTGCTTAGTTCAAACCCGTGAGTCCACTCGGAACGAGGGTTTGGTTTTCCAATGATCTCGTGTTCACTTGTTCACTCGGCAGTTCATTTATGTGTAGTTGTTCTAGTGTTCGTGTTCATAGTCACTTGTCGTGTCCTATTTCTTACTTATTTTCTTACGCATGATAAAACTGTTAGATAGGCATGTTTATATGTATCTTGCTATGTCCTCTGAGGACCTGATGATCTCTTTAGGTTAGCCGAGTTTAAGTTAGGGGCAGACGAGCCGAGTTTGAGTCAGCATCAGACCATGGTGCTTTGCAGTTGAGGTTGCTTGGTTAGCAGGTTGTATTCAGATAGTATTTTTTTCATGTATTTATCTTTTTCCGTCTATTGGTAGTGGATTTGTGTCCACCAGACGTGACATTGATTCTTGAAAATATTCAGTTATATTTATTTTTGCTCAGTTTTATGTCTTATTCATTGATCTTGGTTGTGACTTGATTATTCTGTGGATGAGATATAGCTTACCATAAGATTCTAGACTGTCGTGACCCGTGTATATTAGACAACGTTCTACCGCCGACACTACGGCGTAGGCTAGGTTTGGACACGTCGACGTCTTGTATCCGAAAGCGGGTGAGGGTCATGACAGGCAGTGCTTTCATGTTCCACCAGTTTGGCGAGAATGTCCTGCTTCTATTTAGGAACAACCCAGCTTTCTCCCACTTCTGGCTGGATAGGCGACGGAGGCTCGTCAGAAGAAGTGTCGGTAGCAGCTTCGATCTTCGGGATGATCTCAGCCTTCATAGGTACATCTTCAGAAGACATTTGCAATGAAGGAATAGGTGTAGATAATATTCTCCAAAAAGTTCTGCACTATTTATAGACTAAAATGCCAAAACAGTCTGTCGCGGGAACCGAAGCGACCTTTCCTCGAAAAGGCATGTTCGTTCATTCATCTCCTTTCATCTTGTGAATAGGTCTTTATTTATTGTCTGTCGCGAGAACCGAAGCGACCTTTCCTCGAAAAGGCATGTTCGTTCATTCATCTCCTTTCATCTCGTGAAGAGGTCTTCATTTATTATCTGTCTCGAGAACCGAAAAGACCTTTCCTCAAAAAGGCATGCTTATTCATTCATCAATCTTTTCGTCTTTATTCACCTCGTGAACGAACCTACATTTATTATCATTTATTTATTTTTTTGTAAATAAAGCCACAGATAATAAATACTCAAAATCTCCAGTAGAGTCTATCCAAATCATCAATTTTGTCTTTTGAAACCCAGCTGTTTTAAAAGGTATCTTATCTTTATGATAAATCCGTATTATCACAGATATCGTCTTTTTAGACATGATATCCTATTTTTGAGTCCCAGCTGACTTGAAGATCATCAATAGAAAAATGAATTCACGTCCATATTACCTCTGAATTCTATTTTCTATATCAAATGACTTATCACGTCCACATTACCTCTAATAAAGTCATCTTTTGAAATAATGATATCCCAAGAATTATATTCTGCCACGACCATATTACCTCTGAGCAGATATAATGAATATTGTTGTTTTCTACAAAGAAATATGTCACGTCCAGTACCTCTGAATATATTTCTGATTCTATTACTTATATCATTTACAAGGTATGCAACAAGTAATGGAACCACAAAAATCATTTCATTAATGATGTTTCAAAATATTCAAAATACATCATATATAAAAAAAGAAAAAAAAGATAACAACTGGGATCTCTTTATTCTAGAGGCTGAGTGCTAAGATCTGTGATCCGCTTCTCCAAAGCCTTAGCTCGTTCGACACCAGACTCAACCACCCATTGTCTAGCTTGGATTCTTCCAGACACCGGGTCGAAGGGATGTAGAGAGGTCGTCCGGCGGGCTATCTCTTCATTCGAAATTCGAAAAACTCGTCCTTCTGACGCTTCAAAAGATCCAATTGGCTTACAGCAGCCTGGTGCAGTTGGGTTTCTTCTTCTATATGTTCCTTAGCCGTCTTGAGCTGTTCTTGAAGTCGAGCAATTTCAACTTCCAGATCAAGGACTTCTTTTTCTTTCTCTGTACCTGCAATTTTGTGACACTCGCAATTGGAGGCTGTTTCAGTAACCTGGTGTTTGCCATTGATTGTAAAAGAACAGAACAATTATCGGAGGACTGAACTTAGACTCACAATACAAACTCGCTTGTACAAAGAAAGCCTAGGGACGAAAACCTAGGTACAACAATCTAAGTACAATTGTTTATTTTAGATTCTGGAGGGTGACGGTAGAGGCTCGGAAAAACGACGACAGCTCTGCCTTACTCCTTGGACGATCGGGTGCAGCCTTGGCTCTGTAGAAGAACTGCTTGGCGTTGATGAAGAAATGCTCTCTCTGACTCTCTGGATCCGAGGGGGTGTGCTCTCTCTCTCTCTCGGCTCTCTGCTCTCTATCTCTCTCCTCTCTCTCCTTCTCTTCTTTTTTGTTCTCTCCTTGTTGTGTTTTACAAAGGAATGGCACCTTGCTATTTATAAGAGTGGAGGGCATCATTAGGGTTTACAATGATTACCCATTCTCAAAAGTCGACGGTTAAGGATCAATGAATCTGGGCCGTTCATAATAGATTTGAGCAATTAATGTGATTGCATCAAATCTCTGTGAGCAATTAATGATGATTGCCATAAATCCTCATGATTTGTTATGCCAAGCTCGGATCTTCTGCCACGTGTTCAATTTGATTGACTGCAAATGATCTGATTTGATCCCAATAATTTATTAGGATTTGTTGATGGATTTTGGTCGATTTGATGCCACGTGTTCCATTATCATGCCACGTGTCTTAACCGCGAGCCACTTAGAAAATCTGAGCCGCATGAGGACTCCTCTCCAGTGAGCCGTAAAAGACTGGCCACGTGTCAAGGCTGCTTGGGAGTGGCCCCTGAACATTTGAACCGCATGGTGGCAATCTGAGCCGCATGAGCATCGGTGACCGCATGATGGGTGCTTTCTTCGTGAGCCGCATGGAGATAGTCTTCGTGAGCCGCATGGAGATAGCCTCTGCTTGAGCCGTATGGGGTATGTTCCATGTCGGAGCCACATGGGTAGCCTCTGCCTGAGTCGCATGGGTGGCCTCTGTCTGAGCCGCATACGACTGTCCACGTTTCAAGGCCGCATAAAGGTCTTTGGGTTTTGACGGATCGTGTCAGAGATATCCTTCGTTTCCCTAGGAGTCTGCCATTATGACAGAGTTATTATTGCATCTTTCTGTCATTGGTCAGAGCTGTCAGCCGTCAAGGCATTAAATGCAGTAGAAGACAAAAGGAAGAGCTGTTGAGGGCCACGTGGCTCTGGGCCTATCCGAGCCGTATAGACGCTTGAGACGCATGGACACTTGAGCCGCACGGGCTCTCTGTTGATTTTTGGGCCGCATAAGGCCCCCCTGCTGCCTTTGGGCGGCATGAAGCTTTCTGAGCCGCATGAAGCATTCTGGATTTTGAGCCGCATAAAATCCTCATGGACCGTATGGAGTTTTCTGGGTTTTCAGTCGCATGAGACTCCCCTTCTTTTCTTGTGCTTGTGAAGGATCACATCTCGCAAGTCAAGGACATCTCGATCAACCTTTGCACTCGCTTTGTGGACCCGGGTATCTCGAGTACAAGAGTGCGTAAGTATCATGTTCGCTCCCCGATGCGGGACTAGTAAAAGTACTTGTCCTTGATTTTTGTTGGAAGACTCTTGAGAACCACCCTATCCGTTTGCGCCGGGGGCTGGACGCGGGCGGTTCTGTACAACTTTCTATTAGAGGCCCGCGTAGCGGGACGCTCTGATGGTCAGAGGTTGGGACAGCTGACTGAGCTCGACGAGCCCGTGCTGCCCTAAACTTCTTCGACTTAGCACCCAAAGGTGCATAGTAGGAAGAGTCTAAGTTGGAAGGAAGGAAGAGAAGTAGGTGTCCTTTTCGAAGGAGGAAAGAGGGCTATATTTATAGAATGGAGTGAGCCCTTTCTTTTTCTCCTTTCCGATGTGGGACTAAAAGCAATATTTTCTATGCTTCTACAAGACCCCCTTCAAAGTTTTCAAATTAAAAATTTAGAATACTTTGAATAAGAAGCATGGAAAGTAGAGTTGTTTTGGTGTGGAGATCCTATCAGAGGTAGCATGGACGTGATAGGTTTGAGTACTTTCGCTGGGGATTTTGTGTGGACTTATCATCCTTGGCGTACCTTGGTTTTAGGTACGGATAATAAGTTGAGAGAGGGAACCATCATACTTACTCAGAGGTGGTGAGAACATGATAAATATGGGGTTAATGGTAATGAGGACATGGTAGGAGTGGACCCAAATGAGGATACACAGAACAACTCAGAGGTAATATGGACGTGGATGTTTTACGTAATGGGTAATGAATGCCACGGGGCAACTGGGCTCCAGAAGCATATGATTGGAGAGAAAACCAATATATTTACTCAGAGGTAATGAGGACGTGGTAAATATGGGTCTAAAGTAGAGCCTTCCTACTCAGAGGTAACGAGGAAGTGGTAGGAGTGGGCCTAATGAGGATACACAGAACAACTCAGAGGTGCTATCAACGTGGAAGTTCTATGTATTGGGTGAGAGAATGCTATGGAACAGCTGGGCTCCAAAAGCATGTGATAATGAGGAAAGATGTGGATCTACTAGGTATTTGAAAGAATGCCAGGGAGCAGCTGGGCTCCCAAGACATGATGAGAAAAGAGTGGCATGTACTAGAAAACTTAGTACAGCATTCGTGGTCAACTACGGACATTTGTGGTCAACAGAGGACATTTGTGGCCGTCGGGAGATATTTGTGGGCTTATTATCCTTGGCATACCCTGGTTCAGGATACGGATAATAAGACGAGAGAGAAAACCAACATACTTACTCAGAGGTAATAAGGACATGGCAAGTATAGGGATTTTACCGTGGAGTCTTCCTACTCAGAGGTAATGAGGACATGGAAGGAGTGGACTCAACGGAGGATATTTGTGGGCCTATTATCCTTGGCGTACCCTGGCTTAGGATACGGATAATAAGACGAGAGAGAACCAACATACTTACTCAGAGGTAATGAGGACATGGCAAGTATGAGGGTTTTACCGTGGAGTCTTCCTACTCAGAGGTAATGAAGACATGGCAGGAGTGGACTCAACGGAGGATATTTGTGGGCCTATTATCCTTGGCGTATCCTGGTTCAGGATACGGATAATAGGATGAAAGGGAACCAACATACTTACTCAGAGGTAATGAGGACATGGCAAGTATGAGGGTTTTACCGTGGAGCCTTCCTACTCAGAGGTAATGAGGACATGGCAGGAATGGACTCAACGGCGGATATTTGTGGACCTATTATCCTTCGCGTACCCTGGGGTTTTTTTTGGTACAGATAATAAGTCGAGGGAGGACCAACATATTTACTCAGAGGTAATGAGGACATGGCAAATATGAGGGTTTCTTCGACGGAGCCTTCCCACTCAGAGGTAATGAGGACATGGCAGGAGTGGGCTCAATGAAGGATGGTACATAGAACGACTCGGAGGTAATGAGGACATGGAAGTTCTAAGTAAAGGGGTAATTTGTTTTTTGGCGGAAGTGAAACGACTCAGAGGTAACATCGACTTAGCCGTTTTGGAAATTTGTGGATCTGTTATCCTTTTTGTGCACTGGGAGTGCGGGTAGTGGATCATGAGGGAGGATCTCTTTCAGGAAGAAAGTTCAGAGGTATGGTCATACATGACTTACTATCTGAAAGAGTGACCGGAATGTGAGTTCAGAGGCACCTGCAGGTACATAACTCGATACTCTGGGAGATTGTGAGTTCAGCGGTACGGGAGGGTACATGACTCAATAATCTGGAAATTTATGGATATGAGTTCAGCGGTATCAACAGGTACATGACTCAATAATCTGGAATTTTGGAATATGAGTTCAGCTGTACCAGCGGGTACGTAACTCAATAGTCTAAAAATTTGTAATATGAGTTCAGCGGTACCAGCGGGTACATAACTCAATAATCTGGAATGTTGGAAGTGTGAGTTCAGCGGCACTGGCGGGTACATGACTCGACTATCTGGAAAATGTCGTTTAGACATATTATTTCTTCAGGAACTTGCCGTTGACGGGCAGCATGAGCAAGTCTCCATTTTGTTTTACGAGGCGGTAGGCACCAATGGAGAATACAGCCTCAATAATAAATGGACCTTCCCATTTTGGCTGGATTTTGCCGGCGGTTTTGTGGGTCATGACCATCGGCCTCCGGACTGCCAGAACGAGATCGCCCACCTAGAATGTTCTGATTTTAACCTTCTTGTTGAAGGCTCCAGAGATGTGTGCTTGGTATAGCTCGATTCGTTGCTAAGCCAAGAGGCGCTTTTCATCTAAGGCCTCCAACTCTTGTAGCCGACGACGGTAGTTATCGTCCGTCGTCAATTGATAAGTGAGAGTGACACAGAGCAAGGGTATTTGAGTCTCAAATGGGAGAACTGCCTCACTCCCGTACACCAGGGAGAATGGTGTGTTCCCTGTGGCCGTTCGGACTATGGTACGGTACGCCCATAAGCATTTACCAAGCTTCTCGTTCCAGTCGCGTTTGTTGGATGATACGAACTTCTTGAGAAGTTTGATGATTGTTTTGTTGAATGCTTCTGCCAACCCATTCGCTGCTGGGTTGTATGGCGTTGAAGCAATATTCTGGATGCGATGCTTATCGCAGAACCGATAGAAGGCGTGGCTTATGAACTGCGGACCATTATCGTGGATGATCCTTCGGGGCAGTCCAAAGCGATAGATGACGTGATGCTTAAGGAAGCTGATCACGTTTGAAGTCTTTACTTCTGCAAGTGGAACAGCTTCCGCCCATTTGGAGAAGTAATCTGTGATGGCAAGTATGAAGCGATATCCTCGGGAAGAAGGTGGAGTAATCGGACCGATGATATCCATCCCCCATGCTTCAAATGGCCAGGACGCCACTGTCGAATGTAGAAATTCGGATGGCTGGTGGATGAAGCCCGCGTGGACTTGGCAGGCTTTGTACTTTCTTGTATAGTCTATCGTATCTGCTACCATCGTGGGCCAGTCGTAGCCCATTCGGCGAAGACGATCTTACAATTTAGGGCCAGGCTGATGGGCCCCGCAGACACCGTCATGAGCTTCGCGTACGGCTTCTTTGGCTTCTGCGTTTGACAGACATCGAAGCAATAGCCCATCGTAGGATCGCCGGTACAACATTTTTGTTTCTGTATCGTAGAAAAATCTGAGAGAACGCCTTCTAATAGAAGTGGCTTCCTTTGGGTTCACGGGTAGGATGTCGTAGACTACGAAATCTCTGAATGGTTGTCTCCAGTTCGGGACTTCGTCGATCGTCTGCGCGGAATAACTCGCCACGACTTGAACATTGTTCTTGGGACAGACCAGTTCATGACCTATCACATCCACCGATTGATGAGTATGGTTTGGCACCGCTAGAGAAGCGGCAAGGCCTGCTAAGGCATCGGCTTCGAGGTTTTGGAGTCTGGGAACGTGTTCGATGAAGAACCCCTCGAACAACGAGATGATGTTGATTGCTATTTGGTGATAGGGGATCATGTCTTCATGGCGAACTTGTAACAACTAAGGAACACAAATGCTCCTTTATTTATTTTTCTCACAAATCAAAGCTAGGTATTCTCACAGTAGTGTGAAGTATTGTCCTTTGTTATAGAACCATAGGTTGAGTTCGTAAGAAGTGATCTTATACTTAAAGTAACCTGGCATGCCTGAACTGTAGGGAATGTCCTGGGGAATGAAGGACATCAAACTTTTGTTTGGAAATATTTTGTAGTGCTAATATGGGATTGAAGTATTGAACCTTGTATACTCACTACTAACTGTTAGCATTAAAATATTTTGGATTGCTGATATGGCAGAGTAGCAGCATATGTTTCAAGAAAAGAATGAAGGAACATATAAGAAGACTGAGGTAAGAAAGAGACTGATGCAAGAATGAAGGAACATATAAGAAGACTAATGCAACTAACTCAACTCAACCCTAACTTACATCATCTAACAAGTATGGCTCCTTTATATTGTGGCTTGACTCAATCCTAACTTACAACACCTTCGCTGTACACTTTCATAAACATTTTATACTAATTTAAGGAATTAATTGCTCTAATACTTCTTGACAAATCATATTCTGAAAAATCATGCATATGCTATATAAATGGCTCGGTAAACCCACTAAACCATGAACCTGCACGTAAGTCAAGTCTACAGGCTTCCTATGTTAACAGTAGCAATACCTCAGTTAAGTGCCTGGCATCCACAATAATCTAGTGTTCTAAAATTAGATCAAATGGTTGTTAATTGTCGAATGGCTGATTAATCCTTTTTAATTGGATACAGATAAGCAAAATTTCATGGTGGCATCATGATTGTGGTTACTTATCTGCACAGTCAGATTAATCACTAGTTGGCTTGGCCTGAGCACTTGATGGAATTTCTTTTTACCATACTAATATAAATAAACGACCAACTTTATATGACTTGACTGTCTAACTGGAACCAACCCTATATTGACCTATGTATGCTTGGTCGAGAGAAATAGGACTAAGAGAAGAGCTCACCATAAACCGTAATGTTCTAACGACCTTCCATATTAGTCGCATACTAATTCAACAAGAAACCACAGGGTGAATTATGGAACCAAGAAGGAACAGGTTAATTCGAGTCTGCTTTAATGTAGAAAATGATTCTCGGTAGTAAAGTTACTGCTAAAACTATATAGTCATAAGATAGATACATATAGAACAAAAAACAGAAGGCCAGGTAGAAAAATATAATAGAAAAAGGCACAAACCTCACTCCCCCAAATTCAGTGCAGGAACTTAATATTGATCGGTCATCATGAAGCCAAGATATGGTTCTTATTGAGCCAGGTGATTTATCAACTTCTCTTGGAGGTTCCTCGGGTCGATTCAAATCAAATATCTGAATAACTTTTTCAAAGCCCCCAGTTAACAGCAGATGTCTATCCTGCAGTGAATATTAGAAAAGTTGATAAAGAATGACTGAAGAAAGCATCAAACCCTTAACAAACATAAAAATCAGTATTAACCATTCAAGATGTCCAAAAGGATAAAAGTTCATTGATAGTTAAAGGTATGCGACTCGTTACTCATTCAGCTTATATGCAGAGTAATAAGTAAAAAATTAGAGAAAATAAGCAGCAGCAAGAAAGAGTAAAGAACAATTTGCCGTCTCAGAACCATCTATTTAACATTATTTTTCCAACCTATATGGAAATCCAACAGCTTATGTCGTTCATCAATAATGGAGTCCCGATTCAGTCAAACAGACTAGCACTAAAATTAGCAATGGCCAATTGCTAGTCAACAACTTAATTTCTAAGTATAAAGCACAGAAAAAGATCTTTCATATGGAGAAAGAAAGTAAATGAGCTAATGACAATATCGGGATATACAACTATACTGTGACTATTCTTATATCTTATGTCTGCCCTTACCAATTTTAGAGGCTAACCATGTGACTACTGGCTAGTGAATTCCAGTCAGAGTTCCATTTGTAAACTTCAAAGCAGATTTAATAATTGAGGTTATCATACAAACAAATTTCTGATCGACTACTATCCAGGTACTTTGAGTTCAGTCAAAAAGACCAGTACTAAAATTAGCAATGGCCAATTGCTAGTCAACCAACTTAATTTCTAACAAGTATAAAGCACAGAAAAAGATCTTTCATATGGAGAAAAAAAGTAAATGAGCTAATGACAATATCAGGATATACAACTATACTGTGGCTATTCTTATATCTTATGTTTTCCCTTACCAATTTTGGAGGCTAACCATGTGACCACTGCTAGTGAATTCCAGTCAGAGTTCCATTCACAAACTTCAAAGCAGATGTAATAATTGAGGTGACCATATATACAAATTTCTGACCTACTGCTATCCTGAAATTGAACTTCAACACTGAAAAGTGAAAGTAAGTTAGCTCCAACTAATCGTCAAACCTTATACAGCATAGGTCCGTTGACATAACACTAGATTTCATAACAATGAACTTCCAAGTTGATCAAACCCAACTTAAGAAGCACAGTAGAAACGAAAGCATATATTGAAAACAAAGGAATTTACAAACTAGAATTTATGAAAATCTAAATATCTAAATATTTAAAATTGAAAAAAAAAATCAATTTACCTCAGAGAAGGCACATGCTCGGACAATATGCTTGTGTTCAAATGAATGCAATTAATATCCAGTCAGCGCATCCCATATTTTTCTGTAAAAGTCATTGACTTGAACAGGTTTTAGCATATATCCTATTCTGCTTGATGGTAAACTAAGGAGAACAATTCATATAAACAGAAGTTGAGATCAAAAGCAGTTTTTTATGCCTGGACTGAACTATTATAAAAGCAATTTAACACTAATTGAACAAAAGAAGTTATATTTAAGATCCAAGAAAACGGGAAACTAAAAACACATACTGCAGTACATCCTTTATAAAGTTGTCTAATCATGAGGCTCACTTGTTATAGGAAGAATGGCAGTCATTCAGTCCAAATTGTAGATTCCAAATTCAGTAAAGAAACAACATATAATGGAGAAAAGCAATGAACATGATATTGAAGGTAGAAACATATCACAACAAGAATATCTGCTAACAAGAGTATGATAAAGAAAATTTTCAAACCTTGCAGCCGGTAAAGGGACAAAAGCAAACAACTAGCTAGTAGGAAAAATAATGAGAAACCACATGAAGAAAAACAAATAGTAGAACCATGTAGGTGAAATTCATTACTGAAGTTATAAAGGAACCATCAGTACCATTTCAATGGAATAATAGAAGGTAAATCATAACAAACATCATACTTTTTTTCCACAAAAAATTCAATTTTTATTATAAACTACAGGAATACTTACGCGGTAAAATCTGCTGAGCCTGTTGTAGCCCGCAAGGCATTGGGATCAAGGCATTAGCTCCATACTGCACCCTTGTGCCCTTCAAATGTACCAATCCAATCTCATGTCTCACCATTCCTCAACATTGGAGTTGAATCTAAACGGATCGAAACATAAATTATACATCTAATGGACCAACAATATATATATATATATATATATATATATATATATATATATATATATATATATATATATATATATATAAACTGCATAGTAATCAACCAATTATCCTTGTTGAAGAACATAAAGTACTTCATTCTAGAAAAACAGTGAAATGGCTAATGGATATTGTAATACTTCTATCAGAAGCAAGAAGAAATAGGTTGATGTAAGTACGGGTACATCTAAGTGGATTTCTCTAAAGAAGGTTATCTGAATGGGTGAGAAACACATATAAAGCTACAAAATTAAAACCATAGGCTACTATCAAGGATTTCACATACCTCTTTCATGAATAATAAGATGAAGATAAAATAAAAGGTTTTTTATTTCATACATTGTCGAGTCCAAAAACTTCGTAGGAAGTTAATACTATCGTTGCATAACATCGTTGTGCATTAAATAAATAAATAAATAATTAGAAAAATAGGAAGCATAACAAATTCTAGTTTCGAGTATCTGAAACTTTTGCTACATTCATCCAAGAAAAATGTAGCCAAACACAATAAACCTCCTAAAATTCTAAAACTATAATCTTACTATCAATTAAAATCAAGAGAAAGAAAAAAAATACAGACCTACTATGTGTGTAATAGGTGTCTCATGATAAGTAATGTGGTAGCACGGCTGTGAGCGCCATATCGACTCTGTTGGTAAATATGAGACTAGTCCATCGACATACCTGGCTGATCGCAATCTTCTTGCTGCTCATGCTACTGATGAAAAAGAGAGAACACTGAGAAACGATTAAGAGAGATAGCTATCTCAGGTACACAAATGTGTACAAACAACCTAACAAGATTACCCATGTGCTCTCGATTCGGAGTCCTGCGTCGGGGAGATGGCCTCGACACCGGCATCTTCTTCCAATTGGGATTTAATGTATACTACTAACAATTAGTTATAATCAGCAATTCATAATAATATAAGTCTTCTAAGAGACTCTCAATAGACTCTCAAAGATAAAAAAAAAATACTACTTTGCTTTAATTCGATCAAATTCATCATCATTGCAGTCACAAGTAATTGCTAAATGTTAGGATTGTACCCAGAGATCAGAAGTTCTTATATGAGGATCAATAAACCCTATATTTAGAAGTTCCTTCTTCACCGCTGACCTAAAGAGAACGTGGTGAATAATTTCAGAGAGAATGGAGTACCGAGAAAAAAGTAAAAATATAAAACCCTAGAAAATAAATTAAAAACAAATCCAAATATTAAACCCTAAAAACGATTAAACTGCTGACCGTCCTTCCCATTCTTCGCCCGTCGATACCGTCCTCTGCCCTCGTGAATGTGCAATGAAGGGATGAACTGTCGTAGGGTTTTCAGCGGGAGCGGGTGGTCCGTTGGGGAGGGGTGGTCCATCAGAGAGGGGTGGTTCCGACGGGAGCAGGGTTCCGCAGGATTGAGAGAAGGGAGCGGGGTTCCAGCAGGAGAGAAAAAAGGTTCAGAATGAAGGGGGAGCACAGGTTTGGTAAATATTTTAGGGGGCAGCGAGGTTTTGGGGGAGAGAGAGAGAGAGAGAGCGCGAGTTTAGTAAAAATTTTGGCTCCCCAAATTTTCAATAGACGGGAAGCCAAAGTTTACAACAAAATTTTAATACTAAACAATTATTTTAATCCGTCGAATCTATAGAAACTATTTCCATGAACCGGATTTTGATATTAAACAACAAATTTAATCCATCGAAAATAAACCGACAGATTTAGTACGTTGTTGTTGGACAAATCTAACTGTCGCAAATCATCCATTTTGGTGTAGTGCCTCGAATGACGAGATGATGTTGATTACTATTTGGTGATAGGGGATCATGTCTTCATGGCGAACTTCGTATGAACCCGGGATCTAATTGACGATTAACTGTGAATCGCCGTATGCTTCAAGATATTCTACCCCCAGCTCTCTTGCAAGTTGGAGGCCAATGACCAAAGCGTTGTACTCGGCCACATTGTTAGAGCAGGGTTCTGTGAGGGAGTAAGCGCGATTGATCACCAATCCGGAAGGAGAAACCAGCACCACGCCGACTCCGACGACGATGTTACCCTTAAGTCGAGTCCTTGAGGCGCCGTCGAAGAACATTCGCCATATATCGTCGTGAGAGGTTGCATACGAGTCGGCGACCTCATCTGGGATTCCTTCATATATTCTGGATGACTCTGAGCCTGGGTGAGCTGCCAAAAAGTCTGCCAGGGCTTGACCCTTAACAGCCTTTTGTGGGACAAAGATCATATGGTAGGGGGACAGTAATATTGCCCATGTAGCGAAGCGAGAGCTGAGTGCCCCTGGTTTCGTCATGAGGACCCTGAGGGGATTGACTCGTGAGATCACATGTATGGTTTGTCCTGTGACATAGTACCATATCTTTTTAATGGCGAACACCAGGGCAAGGCATTCCTTCTCCACAGCGGTGTATCGGTGCTCTGGCCCAATCATCATTCGACTGAGGTAATATATAGCATGTTTATGACCTGCATCGTTATTTTGTGCCAACAGAGCACCGAGGGAATGTTCCATTGCTCTTACGTAGAGCAGGAATGGTTTTCCAGCAACTGGGGCCACCAGGACTGGAGGGTTCGACAGATATTCTTTGATGTTGTCGAAGACATGTTGGCATTCTTCATCCCATACGAACGAGATGCCCTTCTTCATGAGATGGATGAATGGCTGACAACGCCCGAAGAGGTTGGAAATGAACCTCCTAATGTAAGCTAGCCTCCCTTGGAGGCCTCGAAGTTCTCGGAGATTTCTCGGGGGACCCATCTCCATGATTGCCTTCGTCTTCTCGGGGTCTACGTGGATACCCCGGGCGGTGATGATGAAACCCAAGAATTTTCCGCTAGATACGCCCAAGAAAGATTTTGTAGGATTCATTTTCAGGTTGTGTGCTCACATCAGGTCGAATACCGTCCTTAGATCCTGTATATGGTCTCCCTTACAGCGACTCTTGACGGCGATGTCATCAACATAGCACTCCACCGTCTTATGTAAGTGGTCTCTGAAGATGATATTCATGGCTCTTTGATATGTGACACCGATATTCTTCAAACCGAAAGGCATGACTGTGTAGCAGTATGTACCAATCGGTGTTCGAAATGATGTATGATTTTCGTCGTCAGGAGACATCTTGATTTGGTTGTACCCTGAGAAGCCATCCATGAATGACATACGTTCGAAGCCGCATGTGTTGTCAATCATGATGTCTGTGATAGGGAGGGGGAATTCATCTTTGGGACATGCCTCGTTCAGATTGCGGAAGTCGATGCAGATTCGAATCTTTCTATTCTTCTTGAGGACGGGTACTATATTGGCGACCCAGTTTGGATGTTGTTCTTCACGAATGAAGCCGCTGGCTATCAGTTTGTTGACTTCGGCTTCAATCGTATCCATGATGCCCGGACGGAAGCGTCGCTGTTGTTGCTTGACTGGTTTTGTATCCGGCCGAATGTTGAGTTTGTGAAGAGCGATATCGGGATTTAACCCCGGCATGTCTTCATAGCTCCGGGCGAACACATCAATATATTCTTTGATGAGTTCCAGTAGCGATTCTCGCTCTTCGTCTGTTAGGCTTTTACTGATGAAGATTGGTTTTGGAGAAGATTCGCTGCCGAGGTCAACCTGTATAACTTCATCTTCAGTAGGAGGTTCTCTCTGTTCGAACCGCTTTTCTTATTGTGCATCCAACTGTTGGGCCCACGGCTCTAACTCGAAGATTTCCGGAATGTCTTCATCTTCTTCATAAGCGTCGGCAAATGCCATGTTGACTGACAGGACTTGTCTGAATACGTCTCTAATGCTGGTATCCGAGTCAGAAGTTGGTGACTCGGTTGAATGTGAATGCCAGTCACATTCTTCATCTAAACTTTCAGGGGTCATTGTGGGTGTAACATACCCTAATCCACATCGAGTCTTGCTATAGTAGTCCCGTGGTTTGCCAGCCGGGACCGGTGGCTTTAATGGTAATCCACATCGAGTCTTGCTATAGTAGTCCCGTAGTTTGCCAGCCGGGACCGGTGGCTTTAATGGCGTAGTCTCCAGATCATATCCCTGCTTTTGCATGAGGTACTTGGATTGGGGGCTATAAAGATACAGAGGCAGTCTCCCGGCATCTGATTTAAGGTCGACTTCTTCTATGGTGAAGGGCTGCGGATCGTCCTTCCGACCGAAGATGATTGGGTGGTCCCCTCCCTCGATTATGCGGTAAGCGCCTTCCACTGGAGTAAGCTGGTTTGCGGTGTACATATTTGTCACCTGTGTGTGTAGGTGAGTGCCTATACCGTATTCTATAGCATACATTATACAAAGCTTATTAAGCTCGAGATAGTTCAAAGATAGCCCTTTATTGATGAAGTAAGATATCTTTTCTAGCGGGATTACATCATCTGTGGAGGGAACATCAGTGTGGGCAGCCACATACTTGGCTAGCTCCGGTTCCTGTTCGGCTACCCCCTGTGTAAGTGAAGACTGAGAGGATGACCTGGGTAGTTTGATCGTCAGGGGTTCAGCTGGTGGAATCGAGCGTGGGGTCGTTGGCAAACTAGCGACCCCCAGTTTGGTACTCGATGCTGGGCGGGGAGTTGTTGGCTCACTAGAAGTCCCAGACCTCGTATCGCGATAACGATTCTTCTTGGGAAGGCGTATCGTCATTGGCTTGTCGGAGGGATTGAGCTTCTCCGTTTGCGGCTGGCCGACTCTCGGCATCCTGATTGTCAATGGCTCCGTTGTGGGTCTTGGCACTTGGCCGGACCTTGGCAGCCGAATTATCATTTGCTCTTCCTGTGCCGAGAGGCTGACTGCGTCCTTACACAGAGTGGCTGTAAGGGGTATGAACTTGCCAGGTTTGCGAGCTTGAAGGTGGATCGTCCGAGGTTCTTCTGATCCTGTGGCCGTCTCGGTACGAGCTTGCCCATCTCCTTCACCAAGGTACCTATTCGACTTTTCCTACATGCAGGAGTCTGAGTAGTAGGATTCGACCCCCTTGAAGGAATCGATGTCGACAAATTCTGTCCTCACGAAGCCGTATTTGTCGACATACTTGAAGTATTGGTATAGCATAGAAGGCACGATCATATAATCGTGTATCCAAGGGCGCCCCAAGAGAATGTTGTAAGAAGTGTCTGCATCTATGACATAACAGGTGACTTCCGACTGGAGATCGCCAATTTGGCACTTCAAATGAATCTTCCCAATTGGGTAGCTCCTGCCCGAATTAAAACCACTGATGGCGGTGCTTGTTGGCGTCAGGCGATACATAGGGATGCGGAGATGATGTAACAAACCCTTCGAGATAATGCTTATGGAAGAGCCAGGATCGATGTGCATCCGATCCACCTTCACGTCGCCGATGTATCCAGTGTAGTATAACGGGCGATCGTGCAGGTTGGTTTTGATGAGCATATCCTGCGGAGTGAAGACAATATTGGGCATCGCTCCCGTACAAGCGCTGTCTTGGAGATCTGTAGGCGGGTTCTCTCCCGTGAGGTTGACCTGAGCCGGATAGGCGTCGGCATTCTGGAGTGCATCGCTCAAAGCCGTACGAACATCCTTTGAGAGTCTCAGAAGCTCGTACAATGACAATTTGGCCGGTGTGTTGGCCAATTGCGCCAAGATGTCGAAGTTGTAGTGCCTCTCCAGCCCCTGCGGTGCCTCTTTTCGGAGGGATTTATCAAAGCGAGTCTCCTTCTGCCTAGGCTTGTCGGTCGTCGGAGGCTGAGAAGGTCCCGGAGCGTCAGTTGTAGTGGGCTGATAATCTTCAGCCGAGTTATCAGCCACAGGTTGAGATTGTACCCCAGACCGAGTGACAGCGGCTGCAACTTCTTCAATATCTGTCGAGATTGTGCGACATTATCTGACTTTCCTACTCCTACTCTTACGAATGGAAGATGGTGTGGGCTGAGTCACTTCAGATAACAAGTCTGGATGGACCCACATGATCTTCCCTCGTGATGTGGTGAGGGGCACTAGACCAGCAGCCTGATCTCGGGGCGGTGGAAGATTAGCAATCTTCATTGTCGCCAGAGGGATGGGGACCACACCGTCTTGAGTTTCCGTTGGAGGAAAGCTGCCAAATTGTACTGACATCATGTTGGCTGTCACAGTTACCTCTTCGAAATCGATGGCCAGAGCGTTCGAATCGATGAGATTCTGGATGTACCGTTTTAGCTGGTAGCAGTCGTGTGTAGCATGGTAGACGTAAAGGTGGTAATGGCAGTACTTTGGGTTCTCTATTTCTGCCGGCCGAGGTTTCCGTCTTGGTGGAGGGAGCTGAATTCTGTCTCCTTATATGAGCATGTCTAAGATGGGCTTGACGTTGCCGTCTTCGAAGGAGTAGGTCATTTGTGGCCATTGCTTGTCTGCCAGTTTTGGCTCAGGTTCTGTGCTGTGTCGGCCACCATAACCTGCTTGCCCCTGCTGTCCCGATTGTTGGAGGGGCTACCCCCATTGTCGTTGTTGGTATTAGGACGCTTGCCCTTGTTCTCTCCGTCCGAGATGTGCAATCCCAATTGGCGAGCCTTCTTCAACCGTTCTTCGGTGCTTGTGGCACTGATGATAAATGTCTTCAAGTCCTTAAATTGAGTTTCGCCCATCCAGAGACTGATTGTTGGGAGCAATCTCTTTTGGCAAATTTCAATTAAGGAGGAATCCGGATTACCGGATGGCAGCTTCATTGCGGTTTGGCAAAACCGCTCAATATAGTTCCTTGTCAGCTCTTTCTTCCCTTGGATGACGTCCATGAGGGTGGACATCGTGATGTCCTGTCCTACTTCGTAAAATCTCTCCAAGAACATGCGCTTGAAACTAGCGAAAGAGTGGATGCAGTTGTCCGGCAGGTTGCGATACCAGTCAAAGACGACTCCTTCCAATGCCCCAATGAATAATCGTATAAGGATGGCATCATCATGGGGCAGGTGGTCGGTGGTGACCTCAAAGTAAGTAATGTACCAACTTGTGGAGGTCTTGCCATCATATGGATTGATGTGGAATGGTTTATACTTTGGTAGAAAGGGAACATCCCTCCATGTTGCGGGGTATGGTTGCCGTATTCTGAGGTCTTGAGAGGTTTCTCGAGCGTGAAACATGGCTCGGAGCTCCTGGACCTCTCTTCTCACTTCTCGGGCCTCATCCACAGCGGTGGGGGCCGTTACTTCAGGAGGATTGTTTTCCGGATTCGGTGTCGCTGAATTCGAGTTCGTACTGACCACGGGACCCGCGCTTGTTTGGCCAGGCGTCCCTCCTTGCAGAGTTGGAAGGGCCACTTTGATCTCGTCTACAGACTTGACCAAGGCGTGCAATATGGCTTCGAGAGTGTCGATACGTTGGCGATCACTGGAACGACCTTGGCTGCTGTCCGTCATGAACACCGTCTTTACATGAGGAGAGATGGACGGGACGGTGGAGGAAGCGCCCTCCGGATCATACCCCTGTAGTGATAAGTCATCGGGATATATAGGAATGTCTTCCTCTGATTCGGACTCAGAAGGAACAGTACCCCCAATTTCCGAGTTTGTCTCGTCTTGGAAGTTGTAGACGTCCTCGGGGACGTCGGCCCTTGCTGTATCTGATGGGAGAGTCGTTTCCTCGGGCTCATCTCCTTAGAACATTGGATTATCGTAGATGTTCTGAGGAGTGCCACCCCCAGTCCCAGCAACCCCCAGTGGTATGGACGATGAATCTCCCATTGTAGCAGATTTCGTCTTTGAACGGGTACCTTGAAAAACTCCGGTGGTGGGCACCCGTTTAGATGATGGTCTTTTAGTCATAGTGGTTAAAATCTTCGGGATGGGACATTGGTTTTCTTCCATCTCCCATCGGCGAGGATTTTCTGAGCAGAGTTACAGGAGGCAACGGGAAGTGCCTCGTCTTCTGAACATGTTTGTTGCAGTCTTTGGAAGACGGACTGCCGGTCTTCTCGTACCGTCGCGTTATTGCAACAGCAGTTGACGATGACTTGGGTGCTGTGACGTCCGTGGGAGGACTCTTTGCACCCCGAGCTACCTTCTCTTTTTTTGCGTTTGTGGAGGATGGCCTCAGGCAAGTCAGATGGGTCTGGATCGACCATGTTCGCTCCCTGGATTTTGGAAGACTTTTGGGAACCTCTCTGTCCGTTTGCCGCCGGGGGCTGGACTCGAGTGGTTCGGTACAACTTCCCATCAGAGGCCCGTATAACAGTATATGAGACGCTCGGATGGTCAGAGGTCGGATCAGCGGACCGAGCTTACCAAGCTCGTGCTGTCCTAGACTTCTTCACTCTAGTGCGTGAGGGCACATAGTAGGAAGAGTCTAAGTGGTGCTGGAGAGAGTCAGACATGTTTTCTTGGGAGCACAAGAGATCAGGTCCATAGGAGAGGCGGTCGAAGACAGAGCCACGTGGAGCAGGCGTCATGCGGCTAGCATCAATAATCTTCATGCGGCTAGCAGGCGTAGCCGCATAGGTCTTCTCCATGCGGCTGAAAATCTTGGCCGCATGAGTATTCTCCATGCGGCTGGAAATCCTGGCCGCATGAGTATTATGCCTTTGGCTAGCAGTCTCGGCCGCATGGTTATCATTCATGCGGCTGGCAATCTTGGCCGCATGAGTCTTCATTTTGCGGCTAGTGCCCTTATTTGGTTTCTTCCTGGAGCACATAGAATCGCTCTTTGCCCCTGCAAGTCCAGCATCGTAGTGCTTTCCTCTGCCGGACATGGGGACAGCAGAGTTCTCTATGGCTCGAAGTGGGGCCGCATGAGAGTCGCTTTCGCCGTCTTGGGCAGCAGAGAGTACTCCGTCCAGAGCTTGGGGAGGAGCAAATGATTTTGGCCTCCACTCTCTGTGAGCTTTCTTTGTGCGGGTTTGCTTCTGGACCGGGCCAGCGCTTCCCTCAGAGAGCATTTCTTCAAATGCCTGTTGGTCGAAGCGGACGACCATCTTCTGTTGCGTGGAGCCAAGTTTGGTTGCATCCGATTACGTCACCAACTCCTCAGCCATGGAGAAGTTTGTCCCCAGCAGAGTCGCCATCGTGTTTGCCATTGATTGTAAAAGAATAAAACAATTATTGGAGGACTGAACTTAGACTCACAATACAAACTCGCTTGTACAAAGAAAGCCTAGGGACGAAAACCTAGGTATAGCAATCTAAGCACAATTGTTTATTTTAGATTTTGGGGGGTGACGGTAGAGGCTCGGGAAAGCGACGACAGCTCTGCCTTACCCCTTGGACGATCGGGTGCAGCCTTGGCTCTGTAGAAGAACTGCTTGGCGTTGATGAAGAAATGCTCTCTCTGACTCTCTGGATCTGAGGGGGTGTGCACTCTCTCTCAGCTCTCTGCTCTCTATCTCTCTCCTCTCTCTCCTTCTCTTCTTTTTTGTTCTCTCCTTGTTGTGTTTTGTAAAGGAATGGCACCTTGCTATTTATAAGAGTGGGGGGCATCATTAGGGTTTGCAATGATTACCCATTCTCAAAAGTCGACAGTTAAGGATCAATGAATCTGGGCCGTTCATAATAGATTTGAGCAATTAATGTGATTGCATCAAATCTCTGTGGGCAATTAATGATGATTGCCATAAATTCTCATGATTTGTTATGCCAAGCTCGGATCTTCTGCCACGTGTTCAATTTGATTGATTACAAATGATCTGATTTGATCCCAATATTTTATTAGGATTTGTTGATGGATTTCGATCGATTTGATGCCACGTGTCCCATTATCATGCCACGTGTCTTAACCGTGAGCCACTTAGAAAATCTGAGCCACATGAGGACTGCTCCCCATTGAGCCGCATAAGGCTGACTGTAACGCCCTAGTCCCAAAATACATAGGACTAAGCACGTGAACATGCCAGCTGCACATATACGAAGAATACCCTAATATACAGAATCCTCGCATATGCACATAAGCTGTAAATAAATAATCACAGGCCAGAATAACATATCTAATCTCATCACAGCTCAACACAGAAGATAATGAAGTCCAAATAAATGAATAAGAGTATCAAAAGATAGTCGGGTGAACAAACTCACTCCAAACAGCTATGAAAAATAGTCTCACAAGATCGGAGTCCGACCTCCGCAAAATAGAAAGAAAAGAGATGTAAAATAATGTCTACAACTGTCTCAAATATGGAATAGACTAAAAATCAGTAGTAACTGCCTCGTCATCAATGTAAGATAGCTCCAATGCCGCTCCGTACTCCTGTGGAAAATCGTCTAAACCTGGAGAGATAACCAGGTCCTCAGGGGACATAGCAAGATACAAGAAAACACCATGCCATAATAAACTGTGATAATATAATAAGAGGAAAAAGGTATGCATGCAATCGGGTTCCTGACCATTCTACTGTGAACATGCAGTTGAGATACAATCCTTCGACGCATGAGCCCTGGCTGAAAATAGGATCGGCATAGTTCCCATAGAGGGTACCAGGGGCCTACGTCCATAACGCTCGGGAAGCGTCAGAGGGCGTCATGTGCAAGGGACTACGTCCATAACGCTCTGGATAACGTCAGAGGGCACCTGGAACCTGCGTCTCCGGCGGAGCGCACAGGCAATCATGGAAGTGTAAAGAAGCCCATACGTCAGGTATTGTTCTCCCCATCCAATGCCTAGTATCATCATCTTCATGACTGATATGAACCTCTAGTAACCGCCAAGTCTTCTAACATGCAATACTATTGGCAGTTACTCCTATCCGTCGCACGCTCCATACGTACCGGTGGCCAGCCGACTACGCGGAAACGTGTCCTATATGTGACTCACATCACGTGATACAACAAGTGTCAAGGCCGTATGAGATATGCCAATACCTCAACATCAGTGGGTGGTCAATAAACTAGGTCAATGCAAGAGAATAAATAAAGCAAGAAAGACGACCGATAGAGTCGCTTGCACCCAAGTGTGACTTGGACGCACAGTTAAAATATCACGAAACAATGCAGAA
Organism: Iris pallida; assembly: GCA_029216955.1. Classification (NCBI taxonomy): domain Eukaryota; kingdom Viridiplantae; phylum Streptophyta; class Magnoliopsida; order Asparagales; family Iridaceae; genus Iris; species Iris pallida. The sequence goes on along the minus strand of JANAVB010003398.1, from coordinate 14,927,917 downwards.
ATAACAACTGAAAATAAGAATATAATAATCACAGAGTAGGGTGGCAAGGTATCTTGCCTGGCGGTGAAAAGTGGCAAGTCCAAAAGTAGCAAATGTCAGCACCAAAACTCACAAACCACAGATGACTCCAAACGCTGAAACAAACATCAAAAATGATCTCGGTGAAAAAGATATACCTAGGAAACGTCTGTCCAAAAGTCAAATTCTGGAACAGGGGCAAAATCGTAATTTCGGGTCAAAACGATGTCCGCCGTTGGACCCGCTTTGTACCGAAACGCGTGCCGAAGTCTACGGTCTCTAAAGTCGTCAAACTACATGTCTACGGTTTCAGTTTGAGGAAAGGAACTCAACGGTATGTCCAGTTTTGGATTCCGAGGAGCCGTGTACAAAATCGTCCGTTTGAGTAGGTTGCGGGCCCGCCAAAAGTGGGTCCTGATTCGACCTTCTCAGAATCAAAGCAAACTTGGCATGCAGGACCAGAATTTCGATCCGGACCTGTTGGCGCAAGTTTCGTCTCGATTCGACGACTGTACACAAAGTTATGGACAAGTTTGCAAAACGCCGATACGGGGGTATTTCGACGGATACACGTTGATTTCGTCGCACACACGCGACGAAACTGAGTTCCGTCAGTTCCCACATATCCGCAACGTCCATACGCGTCTTTCGATGCGTATAACGCGCGACCACGTCGTCCGGTTTGTCGGGACGACGTCGTATCGGACAGAAAGTCAGAAATTTATTATTTTAGAAAACAGTTTTTGACACAAGTTTAACATGGAATTAATACACACACGTAAATCGAAATACAAATCTACCAGTTACGTTTCCATCGTGGTTAGGTTGTCTTCAAACGTGTTCAATTAGTTTTTACGAAAGGCTAATGAACAGCGAGAAAAGTGGCCGACAAGTTGGCGTTTCAAAACAGTTTTCAGGATTTAGAAAAGTGGGTTTTTCTCCAACTTCGTCTCGATTTTTCGAGCAATCCTTTGGGTTTCCCAGGATTCTATCAGAAGGGGTTTGAAGAGGGTCATGTCTACTACGCACAGTATTCGATAGAACAAATTTTTGTTGAATAGATACAAAGAAATTTGAATCGAAAGATGGGTACCTCGCGGTTTTGCAAAAACTGAAGTACGCGGAGACGTGGTCGGCCTGGGGTGTTCCGCAGTGCTTGCGCGATGGTACGGTGCCGCCAGTGGCTAGGGCTGTTCGTCTGGGGTCGAGTAAGCTTCACGAGGGAGAAGAGATATGGGGTTTAGGGTTTTCGGTTTCGTCGAGAGCAGGACATATATATAGGTCCGCCGCTTTGTTACTATTCTATTTGGAATAGGAATATTTGGGCTCGGGTTTCTCCAAAGGTGCACAGCTATGTTACTAAAATGTGGGGTCGGCTCCTCTCGTTAGCAGCTTAGCTGCTTGGTTTGCATATGGGTGGGGCCGGTTGAGGTGGACCGGCCCACATGGGTTGGTCCCCTCCCCCCCTATAATAACTTCTTTTTTTTTTTTTTTTTAAACGTTTGGCTCACCTTACTGTGCCTGGCCCGCCCCTCCCTATTCTGGGTGTGTGGGTGTGGCCGAGGCTACTGTTAACACAAATGTTAATTTTTTTTTTTACAACTAATTATATATATATATAATTATGAATACCTTTTAAGCAAGCAAAAATTCCTAGAAATTATCAATAAATTCCTAAAAATTTCTAGAATTTACTATACACCATATTTAATAGAATATTATCAAGTACACAAATAATAATGTATATATATATACACACAAGCTTAAATTTTACTAATAACTTAATAGTAATTAATCCATAACTAATAAAATACGTAACAAATTAATTTAACTTTTAAAAAATCAATAAAAAATTATGGGGGTTTACATCCTACCCAACTTAAAGAAAATTTCGTCCTCGAAATTAAACTAATGTCGGGGGATCAATGCAATGCATGGAATTATAAATGCAAGACATACCTTCGCTTTCGAACAAATGCGGGTAGCGGTTTCGGATGTCGGCCTCGCGCTCCCAAGTAGACTTCCCTGGCGAGTGGTGCTTCCATGCCACGCGAACCAATGGAATAGATTGATTCCGCAACACCTTCACTCGGCGATCGAGGATACCTACTGGTTGCTCTTCGTACGACAAACTCGGTCCAACTGTAATCTCGGAGTGATCAAGCACATGATTGCTGTCTGCCACGTACCTCCTCAGCTGAGATACATGGAATACGTCATGTACTCCCTCTAGCGACGGTGGCAATGCCAATCTGTAGGCAACCACTCCAACACGTTCCAAGACATCGAAAGGTCCGATGTACCATGGTTTTATGTTAATGTTCATATTTGGTCTTCATGGTCTGAAAGTCGACTCAAAAAAATATAGAGTCCAAAAGGGGACATGTTTGAGTGGGACATGGTATGCCTAGATGAAGGTGGACTCGTATAGGTCTTGCAGATAGAATTTATTGGAAGGTAGCAGTTGGTCTTGTGCTCTAAATCTAAATGCCACGGTCGGGGACCCAAAAATATTCTAAATAGAAAGTGGGAGTTCAGGAGGCGCTATTTATCGTTCTAACATAAACCACTTATTCTAATCAATAGGCAATCCTAGTACATTGTAAACTCTGCTGGGCTCTATGATCTATATCCTATAGTAATTCATTTCTAGAAGTTAACAAGACACCGCTCTATGGTTTAGTGGAGTTAGAAGGGTTCAAGTTGGAAGGTCATACCTCAATTTGTGGAAGAACATTACACGATATACTAGGATACGAGTTGTGATAGAAATGAGTAAAGTTTTGAAGACCGTAATTGATTCTAACAGATGTAAATGATTGTATGGATATTTTTCCTGTCTATATATGGTGTAATGAACTGAGGGGGATATTACGGGTCTATCTTCCCTCAATACGAACATCTGACTTTTCGAAATCTGCAACGGCGAAAATAATAAGTGTTCTAGGGAGAGCGGATTGAATACGAATATGGGATTCTGGAGACGTTTCAAATAGAGTTGTCAAGGCAGTTGCGGATGAGATCCTAGGGCCATCTATATCTCAATCCACGTAGGATAAGCAAATAAAAGCGAATCAATTGTGCGAAGGTTGATCAGACCATCATACACTGATTCTGATTAGACAATATGTTAGTGGGCGTCCCCAATAAACACATGTCCTGAACAAGCTTGATAAAGAAAAAGCTTACAAAATCTAGGCTATAATAGCGGTGTTTAATCATGGTAGTTCAAAACATAGGTACACGAGATATATGGTTAAAAGAAGTCGCAAGTAGTTCAAGTTCATCAAACTCTAAGACTCGACCTATGATCGTGCCTCTACAGTGTCCTACTGGTTTCTCATCTAAGGCATTTGATTGAACTAATAAGCACAGTCTAGGTAATCTTCTGAGTGTTCCCTTTAAAGATGGTCGTCGGGACAAGGAGGACGATAGATCATGAGGCGTTCTATCCAACTTATAAGGGTTCAACTATTAGCGTGTCTGAGCAGCATAAAAACGCGTATACCAAGTACGAGTCATCTTCCTAACCTGCCTATCATCACGAAAAGAAAGGATAATATTTGGGGTAGAACGAAAATCAGGCAATATGTAATTAAAGACAATCAACAGGTTTAAAGGGAATCAAGAATGGAGGTCAAGTATGTGGATGAGATCTTAGATTCTAATTCTATATGCAGGTCCATTCCGCGCAGTAACGTAATCGAAACAGCTAACTCCAAGTGAGCATTAATTAGTTATGAACCTATTGATAGCACAGTTTCTTGAGGGAAGGTAGTATACCAGTTCCGAGATCGTCATATATTTTGATCATTTGCCATTATCAATAACTTAAAAAGAATAACAATGGATCTATATTTTAGGAAAGGATGAGTAAGATGGAAGATGCATGACTAGGCTTATGATTTACTAGTGCAGTGTGGCTCTAGTATTAAATAAGGTAAGTAGCAAGAACGTAGCAACTAAAATCATACCTGCTATGATTTCCTCAGGGATTCTGCACCCTTTATCGCTAGTAAAAGGCCTGCCCATGCCTCTGACTAGGGCCCTGTGCTCTCGTCCTGTGGAACTGCAATTGCTGTGAAGGTAATGGTGGACGTGGTGCTCCTACTGTTGGTGTCATGAGCCTCGACACATGCTGAATCGGTCGAGGTGTGGGAAGTGCTGGGACTGTTGGCATGGGAGTCTGCTGATCATGAACTTGAGTTCGTGGCTCGGGACAATCTTTAATCCTATGTTGTCTCGATCCGCATCTTAAGCATAAGCCATGACGGATTCGACAATCTTTACTGATGTGTCCCTTCTTTCCGCAATAGTTGCAGGTAGGCTTCTCTCGAGCCCGGTATAGTCCTTCTCCTTGCTCTTGTTGCGAGGTATATGGTGTCCCCGTACAATTTTTGGCTTCGTGATAATTGGAACCGCAAATCATACACTGTCCCAATCTACGGCGACAATCCTTCACAAGGTGACCCTTCCTATGGCAGAAGCGACATGTAGGAAGCTTCCTATCTGGATACGGTGACGCTCTAGGGTGTTGTTGTGCTTCGGGATGTCTATTCGGCCCGTTCTGTGTCTCTCTAACTGGCACTGAGGCTGGCGAGGCAGATAGAGTCCTGTTTAGGGCTACAGATATAATACTCCTTGCAAACTCATTCTGTTGTTGCTGCACTTGTAATAACCTTAGCAAGAACCTTGACACTGAAGCCTCGTTAGAGTAAGGAACTGGCATGGATGATGGGGACCGGGGACGAAGTGGCATATATTCTTGCTGGAAAGCTGGGATTCTCTGATCTGGTTGAGTCACACAATTTGGCTGAAAGGGTGTAGTAGTGGGCACATTCTCTTCTAGAGAAACTATAGTGGTCGGTCCAGTCTGGTTGGCTCGGGGTGCTACAATCTCTGGGTGTACCATCGTCGGTGGTGGAGGCATCTGAGGTCCCGACTGCGGAGGAAACTGTTGGGGGAATGGTGGTGGTGGAGGTAGTGGTACACTTCCTTCCAGTGGCATGGTAGGAGTCTGTCCAGTCTGGCTGCCTGGGGGTGCTACGATCTCTAAGTACTCCGCCGTCGGTGTCGTAGTAGGCTGCGACTGTCCTGGCTGGTATGGTGTCGCTGGAGTCATCAGAGGGTTCTGCTCCTCATGGGTAGTCGTATCACCAACCTTGGGGGTCAGGGTAATGGTGCGTCCACTTCGTAGATTCATACTGTTGGCACGAAGAAGATGAGTCGATATTAGGAAAGATTAGATATGAAGTAAATCGAATAATCAAGGAAGTTTCGAAAAGTTTGGAAGTCAAGAGGTAGTAGTAGTTCTGGATGAGATATTCCTATTCCTATATGCAGGCTTGTTGGGCACAGTCATGTAACCCAACAATATTAAATCTGACCTGCATGGGCCACCACAAAAACATGTAACGCCCCAGTCCCAAAATACATAGGACTAAGCACGTGAACATGCCAGCTGCACATATACGAAGAATACCCTAATATACAGAATCCTCGCATATGCACATAAGCTGTAAATAAATAATCACAGGCCAGAATAACATATCTAATCTCATCACAGCTCAACACAGAAGATAATGAAGTCCAAATAAATGAATAAGAGTATCAAAAGATAGTCGGGTGAACAAACTCACTCCAAACAGCTATGAAAAATAGTCTCACAAGATCGGAGTCCGACCTCCGCAAAATAGAAAGAAAAGAGATGTAAAATAATGTCTACAACTGTCTCAAATATGGAATAGACTAAAAATCAGTAGTAACTGTCTCGTCATCAATGTAAGATAGCTCCAATGCCGCTCCGTACTCCTGTGGAAAATCGTCTAAACCTGGAGAGATAACCAGGTCCTCAGGGGACATAGCAAGATACAAGAAAACACCATGCCATAATAAACTGTGATAATATAATAAGAGGAAAAAGGTATGCATGCAATCGGGTTCCTGACCATTCTACTGTGAACATGCAGTTGAGATACAATCCTTCGACGCATGAGCCCTGGCTGAAAATAGGATCGGCATAGTTCCCATAGAGGGTACCAGGGGCCTACGTCCATAACGCTCGGGAAGCGTCAGAGGGCGCCATGTGCAAGGGGCTACGTCCATAACGCTCTGGATAACGTCAGAGGGCACCTGGAACCTGCGTCTCCGGCGGAGCGCACAGGCAATCATGGAAGTGTAAAGAAGCCCATACGTCAGGTATTGTTCTCCCCATCCAATGCCTAGTATCATCATCTTCATGACTGATATGAACCTCTAGTAACCGCCAAGTCTTCTAACATGCAATACTATTGGCAGTTACTCCTATCCGTCGCACGCTCCATACGTACCGGTGGCCAGCCGACTACGCGGAAACGTGTCCTATATGTGACTCACATCACGTGATACAACAAGTGTCAAGGCCGTATGAGATATGCCAATACCTCAACATCAGTGGGTGGTCAATAAACTAGGTCAATGCAAGAGAATAAATAAAGCAAGAAAGACGACCGATAGAGTCGCTTGCACCCAAGTGTGACTTGGACGCACAGTTAAAATATCACGAAACAATGCAGAAATAACAACTGAAAATAAGAATATAATAATCACAGAGTAGGGTGGCAAGGTATCTTGCCTGGCGGTGAAAAGTGGCAAGTCCAAAAGTAGCAAATGTCAGCACCAAAACTCACAAACCACAGATGACTCCAAACGCTGAAACAAACATCAAAAATGATCTCGGTGAAAAAGATATACCTAGGAAACGTCTGTCCAAAAGTCAAATTCTGGAACAGGGGCAAAATCGTAATTTCGGGTCAAAACGATGTCCGCCGTTGGACCCGCTTTGCACCGAAACGCGTGCCGAAGTCTACAGTCTCTAAAGTCGTCAAACTACATGTCTACGGTTTCAGTTTGAGGAAAGGAACTCAACGGTATGTCCAGTTTTGGATTCCGAGGAGCCGTGTACAAAATCGCCCGTTTGAGTAGGTTGCGGGCCCGCCAAAAGTGGGTCCTGATTCGACCTTCTCAGAATCAAAGCAAACTTGGCATGCAGGACCAGAATTTCGATCCGGACCTGTTGGCGCAAGTTTCGTCTCGATTCGACGACTGTACACAAAGTTATGGACAAGTTTGCAAAACGCTGATACGGGGGTATTTCGACGGATACACGTTGATTTCGTCGCACACACGCGACGAAACTGAGTTCCGTCAGTTCCCACATATCCGCAACGTCCATACGCGTCTTTCGATGCGTATAACGCGCGACCACGTCGTCCGGTTTGTCGGGACGACGTCGTATCGGACAGAAAGTCAGAAATTTATTATTTTAGAAAACAGTTTTTGACACAAGTTTAACATGGAATTAATACACACACGTAAATCGAAATACAAATCTACCAGTTACGTTTCCATCGTGGTTAGGTTGTCTTCAAACGTGTTCAATTAGTTTTTACGAAAGGCTAATGAACAGCGAGAAAAGTGGCCGACAAGTTGGCGTTTCAAAACAGTTTTCAGGATTTAGAAAAGTGGGTTTTTCTCCAACTTCGTCTCAATTTTTCGAGCAATCCTTTGGGTTTCCCAGGATTCTATCAGAAGGGGTTTGAAGAGGGTCATGTCTACTACGCACAGTATTCGATAGAACAAATTTTTGTTGAATAGATACAAAGAAATTTGAATCGAAAGATGGGTACCTCGCGGTTTTGCAAAAACTGAAGTACGCGGAGACGTGGTCGGCCTGGGGTGTTCCGCAGTGCTCGCGCGATGGTACGGCACGCCAGTGGCTAGGGCTGTTCGTCTGGGGTCGAGTAAGCTTCACGAGGGAGAAGAGATATGGGGTTTAGGGTTTTCGGTTTCGTCGAGAGCAGGACATATATATAGGTCCGCCGCTTTGTTACTATTCTATTTGGAATAGGAATATTTGGGCTCGGGTTTCTCCTAAGGTGCACAGCTATGTTACTAAAATGTGGGGTCGGCTCCTCTCGTTAGCAGCTTAGCTGCTTGGTTTGCATATGGGTGGGGCCGGTTGAGGTGGACCGGCCCACATGGGTTGGTCCCCTCCCCCCCTATAATAACTTTTTTTTTTTTTTTTTTTTTTTTTTAAACGTTTGGCTCACCTTACTGTGCCTGGCCCGCCCCTCCCTATTCTGGGTGTGTGGGTGTGGCCGAGGCTACTGTTAACACAAATGTTAATTTTTTTTTTTACAACTAATTATATATATATAATTATGAATACCTTTTAAGCAAGCAAAAATTCCTAGAAATTATCAATAAATTCCTAAAAATTTCTAGAATTTACTATACACCATATTTAATAGAATATTATCAAGTACACAAATAATAATGTATATATATATACACACAAGCTTAAATTTTACTAATAACTTAATAGTAATTAATCCATAACTAATAAAATACGTAACAAATTAATTTAACTTTTAAAAAATCAATAAAAAATTATGGAGGTTTACACTGACCACGTATCAAGGCTGCTTGGGAGTGGCCCCTGAACATTTGAACCGTTTGGTGGTGATCTGAGCCGCATGAGCGTAGGTGACCGCATGATGGGTGCTTTCTTCGTGAGCCGCATGGAGATAGTCCTCGTGAGCCGCATGGAGATAGCCTCTGCTTGAGCCGCATGGGATATATTCCATGTCGGAGCCGCATGGGTAGCCTCTGCCTGAGCCGCATGGGTGGCCTCTGTCTGAGCCGCATACGACTGTCCACGTGTCAAGGTCGCATAAAGGTCTTTGGGTTTTGACGGATCGTGTCAGAGATATCCTTCGTTTCCCTAGGAGTCTGCCATTATGACAGAGTCATTATTACGTCTTTCTGTCATTGGTCAAAGCTGTCAGCCGTCAAGGCATTAAATGTAGTAGAAGACAAAGGGAAGAGCTGTTGAGGGCCACGTGGCTCTGGGCCTATCCGTGCCGCATAGACGCTTGAGCCGCATGGACACTTAAGCCGCATGGGCTCTCTAAGCCGCATGGGCTCTCTGTTGATTTTTGGGCCGCATAAGGCCCCCCTGCTGCCTTTGGGCCGCATGAAGCTTTCTGAACCGCATGAAGCATTCTGGATTTTGAGCCACATAAAATCCTCATGGGCCGCATGGAGCTTTCTGGGTTTTCAGTCGCATGTGACTTCCTTCTTTCCTTGTGCTTGTGAAGGATCATATCTCGCAAGTCAAGGACATCTCGATCAACCTTTGCACTCGCTTTGTGGACCCGGGTATCTCGAGCACACGAGTGCATAAGTATCATGTTCGCTCCCCGATGCAGGACTAGTAAAAGTACTTGTCCTTGATTTTTGTTGGAAGACTCTTGAGAACCACCTATCCGTTTGCCGCCGGGGGCTGGACGCGGGCGGTCCTGTACAACTTTCCATTAGAGGCCCGCGTAGCGGGATGCTCTGATGGTCAGAGGTTGGGACAGCTGACTGAGCTCGACGAGCCCGCGCTGCCCTAGACTTCTTCGACTTAGCATCCGAAGGTGCATAGTAGGAAGAGTCCAAGTTGGAAGGAAAGAAGAGAAGTAGGTGCCCTTTTCGAAGGAGGAAAGGGGGCTATATTTATAGAATGGAGTGAGCCCTTTCTTTTTCTTCTTTCCGATGTGGGACTAAAAGCAATATTTTCTATGCTTCTACAAGACCCCCTTCAAAGTTTTCAAATTGAAAATTTGGAATACTTTGAATAAGAAGCATGGAAAGTAGAGTTGTTTTGGTGTGGAGATCCTATCAGAGATAGCATGGACGTGATAGGTTTGAGTACTTCCGCTGGGGATTTTGTGTGGACTTATCATCCTTGGCGTACCTTGGTTTTAGGTACGGATAATAAGTTGAGAGAGGGAACCATCATACTTACTCAGAGGTGGTGAGAACATGGTAAATATGGGGTTAATGGTAATGAGGACATGGTAGGAGTGGACCCAAATAAGGATACACAGAACAACTCAGAGGTAATATGGACGTGGATGTTCTACGTAATGGGTAATGAAAGCCACGGGGCAACTGGGCTCCAGAAGCATATGATTGGAGAGAAAACCAACATATTTACTCAGAGGAAATGAGGACGTGGTAAATATGGGTCTAAAGTAGAGCCTTCCTACTCAGAGGTAACGAGGACGTGGTAGGAGTGGGCCTAATGAGGATACACAGAACAACTCAGAGGTGCTATCAACGTGGAAGTTCTATGTATTGGGTGAGAGAATGCTATGGAACAGCTGGGCTCCAAAAGCATGTGATAATGAGGAAAGATGTGGATATACTAGGTATTTGAAAGAATTCCAGGAAGCAGCTGGGCTCCCAAGACATGATGAGAAAAGAGTGGCATGTACTAGAAAATATAGTACAGCATTCGTGGTCAACTGCGGACATTTGTGGTCAACAGAGGACATTTGTGGCCGTCGGGAGATATTTGTGGGCCTATTATCCTTGGTGTACCCTGGTTCAGGATACGGATAATAAGACGAGAGAGAAAACCAATATACTTACTCAGAGGTAATGAGGATATGGCAAGTATAGGGATTTTACCGCAGAGTCTTCCTACTCAGAGGTAATGAGGACATGGAAGGAGTGGACTCAACGGAGGATATTTATGGGCCTATTATCTTTGACGTACCCTGGCTTAGGATACAGATAATAAGACGAGAGAGAACCAACATACTTACTCAGAGGTAATGAGGACATGGCAAGTATGAGGGTTTTACCGTGGAGTCTTCCTACTCAGAGGTAATGAGGATATGGCAGGAGTGGACTCAACGGAGGATATTTGTGGGCCTATTATCCTTGGCGTATCCTGGTTCAGGATACGGATAATAGGATGAAAGGGAACCAACATACTTACTCAGAGGTAATCAGGATATGGCAAGTATGAGGGTTTTACCGTAGAGCCTTCATACTCAGAGGTAATGAGGACATGGCAGGAATGGACTCAACGGCGGATATTTGTGGACCTATTATCCTTGGCGTACGCTGGGGTTTTTTTTTGGTACAGATAATAAGTCGAGGGAGGACCAACCTATTTACTCAGAGGTAATGAGGACATGGCAAATATGAAGGTTTCTTCGACGGAGCCTTCCCACTCAGAGGTAATGAGGACATGGCAGGAGTAGGCTCAATGAAGGAGGGTACATAGAATGACTCGGAGGTAATGAGGACATGTAAGTTCTAAGTAAAGGGGTGATTGTTTTTTGGCGGAAGTGAAACGACTCAGAGGTAACATCGACATGGCCGTTTTGGAAATTTGTGGATCTGTTATCCTTTTTGTGCACTGGGAGTGCGGGTAGTGGATCATGAGGGAGGATCTCTTTCAGGAAGAAAGTTCAGAGGTATGGTCATACATGACTTACTATCTGAAAGAGTGACCGGAATGTGAGTTCAGAGGCACCTGCAGGTACATAACTCGATACTCTGGGAGATTGTGAGTTCAGCGGTACGGGAGGGTACATGACTCAATAATCTGGAAATTTATGGATATGAGTTCAGCGGTATCAACGGGTACATGACTCAATAATCTGGAATTTTAGAATATGAGTTCAGCGGTACCAGCGGGTACGTAACTCAATAGTCTGGAATTTTGGAATATGAGTTCAGCGGTACCAGCGGGTACATAACTCAATAATCTGGAATGTTGGAAGTGTGAGTTCAGTGACACTGGCGGGTACATGACTCGGCGATCTGGAAAATATCGTTTAGACATAATATTTCTTCAGGAACTTGCCGTTGACGGGCAGCATGAGCAAGTCTCCGTTTTGTTTTGCGAGACGGTAGGCACCATTGGAGAATACGGCCTCAATGATAAATGGACCTTCCCATTTTTGCTGGAATTTGCCGACGGTTTTGTGGGTCATGACCATCGGCCTCCGGACTACCAGAACGAGATCGCCCACCTGGAATGTTCTGATTTTAACCTTCTTGTTGAAGGCTCCAGAGATGCGTGCTTGGTATAACTCGATTCGTTGCTGAGACAGGAGGCGCTTTTCATCTAACGCCTCAAACTCTTGTAGCCGGCGACGGTAATTATCGTCCGTCGTCAATTGATAAGTGAGAGCGACACAGAGCGAGGGTATTTGAGTTTCCAATGGAAGAACTGCCTCACTCCCGTACACTAGGGAGAATGGTGTATTCTCTGTGGCCGTTCGGACTGTGGTACGGTACGCCCATAAGCATTCACCAAGCTTCTCGTTCCAGTCACATTTGTTGGACGATACGAACTTCTTAAGAAATTTGATGATTGTTTTGTTGAATGCTTCTGCCAACCCATTCGCTGCTGGGTTGTATGGCATTGAAGCAATATTCTGGATGCGATGCGTGTCGCAGAACCGATAGAAGGCGTGGCTTGCGAACTGTGGACCATTATCGTAGATGATCCTTCGGGGCAGTCCAAAGCGATAGATGACGTGATGCTTAAGGAAGCTGATCACGTTTGAAGTCTTTACTTCTGCAAGTGGGACAGCTTCCGCCCATTTGGAGAAGTAATCTGTGATGGCAAGTATGAAGCGATATCCTCGGGAAGAAGGTGGAGTAGTCGGACCGATGATATCCATCCTCCATGCTTCGAATGGCCAGGATGCCACTGTCGGATGTAGAAATTCGGATGGCTGGTAGATGAAGTCTGTGTGGACTTGGCAGGCTTTGCACTTTCTTGCATAGTCTATCGCATCTGCTACCATCGTGGGCCAGTAGTAGCCCATTCGGCGAAGACGATCTTGCAATTTAGGGCCAGGCTGATGGGCCCTGCAGACACCGTCATGAGCTTCGCGTACGGCTTCTTTGGCTTCTGCGTTTGACAGACATCGAAGCAATAGCCCATCGTAGGATCGCCAGTACAGCATTTTTGTTTCTGTATTGTAGAAGAATATGAGAGAACGCCTTCTAATGGAAGTGGCTTCCTTTGGGTTCTCGGGCAGGATGTCGTAGACTATAAAATCTATGAATGGTTGTCTCCAGTCCGGGACTTCGTCGATCGTCTGTGCGGAATAACTCGCCATGACTTGAACATTGTTCTTGGGACAGACCAGTTCATGACCTATCACATCCACCGATTGATGAGTACGGTTTGGCACCGCTAGGGATGCGGCAAGGCCTGCTAAGGCATCGGCTTCGATGTTTTGGAGTCTGGGAACGTGTTCGATGAAAAACCCCTCGAACAACGAGATGATGTTGATTGCTATTTGGTGATAGGGGATCATGTCTTCATGGCGAACTTCGTATGAACCCCGGATCTAATTGACGATTAACTGTGAATCGCCGTATGCTTCAAGATATTCTACCCCCAGCTCTCTTGTAAGTTGGAGGCCAATGACCAAAGCATTGTACTCGGCCACATTGTTAGAGCAGGGTTTTGTGAGGGAGTAAGCACGATTGATCACTAATCCGGAAGGAGAAACCAGCACCACGCCGACTCCGACGACGATGTTGCCCTTAGGTCCAGTCCTTGGGGTGCCATCAAAGAATGTCACGCCCCAGTACCGGAATACTGAGACGGACCAGGCCAGCTACACCGTATAAGGTATATAAATGTCATACGGCGATCGTGGCTGTCAAGAGACAAGGGGGTGCATGCTACAATCAGGTCTTCTATGGTCCCACAGTGCATCTATGTCTCAATCAATCAAAACAAGAAGCAGTAAATAATGATCATATAAGACAAAGCAGTAAGACATCCCCGACGCTTCATTAAAATGATTCATGAGTCTAGCTATACAAAATGATGAGCTAGTTCCAAGAGTCAATAGTACATAACTATAGTCAGCTGCAGTCTGATTTAATTACAATTATGCAAAGGAAACTAGTGTCCAGAACTGTCGGCTAAACAAGTGCCGGTGGCTAAACGCCAAGTACAAAATAGAAGATATCAGAGCAGTGAAGAAGAAACCCACTCATGGTCCCTGGCGCCCATACTCCTGGTGTGCACTATTGTTCGGGTGGAAGGCTGGATCCTTTGGAGCTGCTACGAGATCTGGCCAAACAAAACCAGCGGGGTCAGGCCCCTAATAGCAAGTACCACAAGGGAGCACAAAAGAGTGAGATAAATCAAATGAGTAAAATAAGACCTGATTTACGAGTTATAGGCTTATACCATATCATCGAGATAATACGACACCCTTACAACCAAACAAGGACAAACGGTGCCAATATCGTGCCGAGATAAGATATATCCTATAACCATGGGCAGGTAAAAGGGCTTCTGATCGCGACTTCGGTCCATAGCCTATCGCAGCACAATAGCCCAACCCAACAACCAAACAAGGACATGGGTTGGACCACGCACCACGATAGTCCATGTTCCTCAATTGCTAACAAAAGATAACATATCACAAACAAGTCGGCTTATGTAATGCCTGTGGTTCGTATCACATATTTTTGGAATACGTGTACATATTTTATTGCATGATTTCCTGGCTTGGCATTTCCTTCTTGGCTTGGTCTATTCCTGGTTCGGGTTGGTTGGTTCGGCTTGGCTTGGTTTTGATTGGGTTCATGATGAACCCAAGGTGAACCCCTACCTACCACTACCATTTTGTTTTTATTAGCCCTCTTTATTCTCTCTCTTCATTTATCATCTTCTTCTTCCTCATTTACTTTCCTACCTACAAGAGAGAGAAGAGAGAGGTCTAGGCAAGTACAACTTGCTTCATGGAGGAACTCCAATTTTATTACTTCATTCTCTTCCTTACTATATTCTAAAGCACTTTAGTACTTGGCATTTTCACTTTCCATGGCTAGATTCTTGTAAATCTATGTTTATTTTATTTTCAGATTTCTTGGGTTTTGATCTACTTAATCTTGTTATTTCTATGTTTTGATGGTTCCATGTTGTAGAGAATTTTGTTCTACCCCATTTTGACCTATGGAAGTTCGGATTTGGGCTCCGGATGAAAGTTTTATGAAGCTTGGAAGGCATGGGTTCCTAGTGTTCTTCTTCTCAGAATTTTGGAGAAGAAGAACAGTTCCCTGGCGCATGGCTGTACTTGACCGCATGAGTATTCATGCGGCAAGTCGCCATCAGCCGCATGAGACCCTTGTAATTCTAAACCGCATGAAACTTAGTCCCAGCCGCATGAGGCTGAGTCTCATACTCAGCCGCATGGGCTCATTTCCCATTAGCCGCATGAGTCTACATGGACTTAGTTGCAGGGCTGGGAACGAACTCTTCTCGAGCCGCATATCCAACTGTTCTCCCCAGCCGCATAAGCCATCGCATTGACCCAGCCTCATGCGCCCTCACTTCTTCCGGGCCGCATGGGTTTTGCTATGTGAGCCGCATGGACTTGAGTTCGCCATCAGCCGCATGAAGACCCCTTTCTAATTCGAGCCGCATATGCGCTCACCTCCCTGAACCGCATAAACTCAAGCACTTGCCAGCCGCATAGGCCCTGATCCCCGAGCCGCATGAGAACCCTAGACCCTGGCCGCATGGACTTCTGAGTCCGGGCCGTATGATCCCGATTAATTCCAGCCACATACGCCCCCTCCTTTCATGGCCGTATATGACTGAACCGCATAACTTGACAGTGACCCATCGTGGTGCACTCTTGACAGAAAATCTGACATGACCTGATAGTGGCCCGTCGTGGCGCACTCCGGACTAGTACACTTGATATGATAAACCTGACATGATTATCTCGAATAGCTGTTGCGACGGCTACCTGACATGACATGACCTGTATAATAACATGGACACCGTGGGCGATTGTGCTTGTACAAATAAACCAGTCCTGTCTTACATCATGTCTAGGAAGGGAGCTCCTGAGTACCACGGTCAGGAGTACCTTTTGAAATGGACTAAGGCTAATAACTAGATTAATATATTAGTCATAAAGAGATTTCCCAATTACAGGCAATCCCGTTACCTGGGCGCGCCTGGGATCTGTAGCCTGTCGTCGAGTAGGGCACATTTCCAGCACACTGTCATGTGTTGCACCTTTCAAGCTACTTAAGGGTACATGCGTTTCCTGGACGATGTACCTACCTGAATTCAACCCTAATCTTTCGTCCTGGGTAACCTGGATGGTCTACAGGGCTTGTGGCTGTGGAATAATCTCACTGCATCTTGCTAGTAATTAGGTCTGTGATAACCCTAGTTAGTTAAAGTATCAAGCCGTAATTCTTGCTTGGCCGTGAAATGATTGGATGGAGTTTAACCAGTCTAGTCTTGTCCTGATCCTGCTCCAGATTGCTATATGACCTGAATGCCTGTATTTATTTTACCGATAAATGGTGAGAATTCCAAGTTCTGTTCAGACGAAGGGTTACAACCCCAGTCCTTGTTTGGTTTACGGGTTGTAACCTGGTTATCTGAATAGTTCCATGGTTATCTCGTCGTATATCATCCTGATGTATTTTCTTTATTTCCAGTTTTTACCTTATTTATACTCTTGTGATGATTGCTGATTTTAGTTCCTAAGTGAAGCTTCCTTTGTGGCACTTGCTCTTTCTGGGATCTGACCCAGCTGGTTTTGTATGGCCAGATTTCGGAGCAGCTCCAGAGGATCTACCGACTTTTCAGCCAGATGGTGGCCACTAGACGGAACCCTGGCAACGAGTGGGTTATTTTTGGCTCTCCCACTCTATTGTAAAAATAGTCTTTTGAGGCGTTTAGCCGATGAGCACCTGTTTAGCTCGATTGTACTTTACTTACTGTCTGCCTATGGGCTGTAACATGATTGACAGATCCTAGGGTTGATCATGTATAACTAAACTCTTGCTAGTCCTCATATTTTGTAACGACTAGCTTCATGATCAGCTGAATATGTAATATTTGGGACGCCTTATTATTGTATATTTAATGATCATACATCTTGTAACATTTACTTACTTGCTTGTGATTGAGACACTAGGCTTGTTCATGACCATAGGAGACTGTTGGCTTGTAGTAAACCCTCATGTATCTAGACAGCCGTGACCGTATAGCGAGATGGAATCCATTTCAATATACGTAGCTGGCTATGTCTGCCTCCGCTCTCCAGTATTCTGGTTCTGGGGCGTGACATGGTTTAAGTGGTGGCCCATGCAGGTCTTGTAAATCAAGATATATGACGGTTTATCGAATAGATGTCTCAATCAGTATTCGTGCTTGATCTCTGCTCGTATCTTCTGAATCCCTGGATTTTTGTCCTGATCATGTGCTTGTATCGTTGATCTGTCCTGGTCCTTCCTTATTGTTCCCTATGTCGTCTTCTTCAGCGGCATTGTTCCTGGACCTGCCGGCCAGCAAGGCGGAGCACCTCCCGCGGACCAGCAGCAACCCGGAGATCAAGTCCAGCACTCCGGAGTAGCCTCCAGAGTCGAGCCTATTGGAAAAGAGCCCCCAGTTCAGCCAATTCAGCCTGCCGAATCTGATGATGGCACATTAGTAGGACTCGTCAGGACCTTGATAGCTTCTCAAGATCGTCGTGGAGATGCCTTGCAACAGGTAGTGACGGATGCTTTGACCAGAGGAGGTCATCAGGGTAACAGCACGGCCAACAGCTTCAAGCGCTTGAACCCTTCATTCTTCGACGGTAGTGGAGATGCTATTGCGGCAGATGCATGGCTTCAGGACACAGAGGTGGTTCTAGAAGCAGCCAGGACTCCAGAGAACGAGAAGGTGGCAGTTGTGCGCCTGCAGTTGTTAGATCTTGCCCGTAGCTGGTGGACAGCTCAGGCCGTTGGATTACCAGCACCTATTGCTTGGGCGGTGTTCAGAGAGAGATTCCAGACCAAGTATTTCGATGCCGTGGCTCAGTATGATCTACAGACGAGGTTTACCAATCTGAAGCAAGGAGGAAGGACGGTCGATGGATATGCGGCCGAGTTTTCCAGACTCAGTCGGTTTGCTCCCACCTTGGTGGCAACCGAGTATGATAAAGCCCAGCGATTTCAGCAGGGGCTTCACCTAGAGATCTTGTTGGCAGTTGAGCAGTTTGAGCATCAGACTTTTGATGCAATCTTGAGAGCAGCCCGGAGGCATGAGTATACCTCCCAGAGGATTGTGGATAGGACCGGAGGTCGGAAGAGATCTCACGGCCAGATGAATCAGTCTTCAGCACCAGCCCCAGCAACCAGGGCTTTGACTATTGGAGCTCCGAGGCGGACGGCCTCAGTAACGTCGATTCAGCATTCCACTTCGACGTACCCTCAGCAGCAGAAGCAGAAGCAATCTTTCGCAGTGGGTTGTTCACATTGTGGAAAGCCAGGCCATGTAGTGGCAGAGTGTCACAGGGCACAGGGATTGTGTCTGGCCTGTGGAGCACCAGACCATAGGGTTGGATCTTGCCCGAATAGGGGTGGTTCATCATCGTCCAACCTTTTCAGCTCTTCGGTGAGAGGACCAGCACCGGTCCAGCAGCAGCAGCAGCAGCAGCAGTACCCATTGTCGAGGCCCTTGCTGCCTCAGTCCTAGATGTTCCAGCAGCAGAACCCCCAGCAGCATGCACAAGCCCAAGCCTTGAGTCAGAGCAGGCAGCAAGGATTTCAGCAGAGGGGACCAGCACCCCGAGGGCATGGTCATGCTATGGTGATGACCGCAGAGGAAGGATTGGCACCAAAAGAGGTAGTGGCAGGTACTATTCTCGTCAACTCCTTTCCAGCTTCAGCTTTATTTGATTCTGGTGCATCGTATTCTTTTATGTCTGCACGATTCGCGACACGGGTAGGATTGGAGCCCGAGTCATTATCAGTAAGGCTCAATATACTTACTGGTAACGGACTTGTGGGAGTAGATAGAGTATTTTCCTCGTGTCGGATCATAGTTAGCGGTAGAGAGTTCCCCGCTAGATTGATAGAATTCCCGATGGCCGATTATGATGTGGTCTTAGGGATGGATTGGTTGAGGAACCAATATGCTAGAATAGACTGCCCCATTGGCAGGGTTGTTTTTAGCATTCCAGGTGAGCCAGAGTTTTTCTCTTCCCGAGGTGAAGTTGAGCCTTCTCCTCCGATATTGCGGATGGCAGTAGCAGCAGTGCAGTTGCCCAGGATAGTGGATGAGTTCCCAGACGTTTTCCCAGAAGAGCTACCAGGAATGCCTCCAGAGCAGGAAATCGAGTTTACTATAGACTTGATTCCCGGGACAGCCCCAGTGTCAGAGAGAGTCTACAGGATGGCGCCGTCAGAGTTGGAGATATTGTACAAGATGATTGAAGAACTTCGAGCCAAGGGATTCATTCGTTCTAGTGGATCGCCTTGGGGAGCCCCGATGCTTCTTGTGAAAAAGAAGGATGGTACGTCCAGGTTATGTGTTGATTATCGTACCTTGAACTCCGTGACAATCAAGAACAGATACCCTCTTCCGAGGATAGATGACTTGTTTGATCAACTCAAGGGGGCTTCAGTATTCTCGAAGATTGATTTGCACTCAGGTTATCATCAGATTAGAGTCAGAGAGCAGGACATCCCGAAGACAACTTTTAGATCGAGATATGGGCATTGGAAGTTCCTTGTTATGCCTTTTGGAGCAACCAATGCGCCAGCCGTATTCATGGATCTCATGAATCGCATTTTCATGCCTTACTTGGATCAGTTTGTGATTGTGTTCTTGGATGACATCCTGGTCTACAGCAAGAGTGAGGCGGAGCATGAGCAGCATCTCCGTATAGTTCTTCAGATCCTCGGAGAGCACCAGTTATATGGCAAGTTTAGTAAATACGAGTTCTGGCTCGATCGCATTTCGTACTTGGGTCATATCATCACTCGAGGAGGAGTAGAAGTGGATCCCCAAAAGATTGTGGCTATTGAGTCATGGCCAGTGCCCAGCACAGTTGCAGAGGTTCGTAGTTTTCTTGGATTGGCCGGCTACTACCGGCGGTTTGTTTCGGATTTTGCTCGAATTTCAGCGCCATTGACGCAGTTGACTCGTAAGGATGCGCAGTTTGCTTGGACGGCAGAGTGTCAGAGTTCTTTTGAGCAGTTGAAGTGAGGCCTGATAACAGCTCCTATTCTCACGCTTCCAGATGGAACCGGAGGATTCTCAGTATATTGTGATGCTTCAGGCAGAGGCTTAGGATGTATTCTGATGCAGCATAGAAAGGTAATAGCTTATACGTCATGACAATTTCGTGATCATGAGAGGAATTACCCAACCCATGACTTGGAGCTGGCAGCAATGGTGTTTGCACTTAAGTTGTGGAGGCACTATTTGTATGGAGATAGGGTGAAGATTTTCACCGACCACAAGAGTATGAAGTATGTTTTCACTCAGAAGGATCTTAACATGCGTCAGAGGAGATGGCTGGAGCTTCTTGTGGATTATGATGTCAAATTGCAGTATCATCTTGGGAAGGCCAATGTTGTTGCAGATGCTTTGAGCAGGAGAGCCGGAGTTTATTTCCTAACAGTGCAACCATAGCTGTTAGAAGATCTTCAGAAGATGGGTATAGAAGTTGTTCTCCCTTCTAGTATAGCATTGATGGCCAGCATGCAAGTTCAGTCTACTATAGTCGAGAGGATCCGGATGGCGCAGTCAGCAGATTCTAAGCTTCAGCGACTCAGAGCAGAGTGTGAGGCAGGACGAAGACCAGAGTTATGCATTCATGAGGATGGTACACTTCGACATGGTAAGCATCTTTGTGTACCTAGCGGAGATATCAGGCAGGAGATCATGTCAGAGGTGCACAGTTCTCAGTATTCCATCCATCCTGGCAGTACGAAGATGTACCGAGATATCCGTCAGCACTTTTGGTGGAATGGAATGAAGCGGAAGATAGCTCGGTTTGTCTCTCGGTGTTTGGTTTGCTAATAAGTCAAGGCTGAACATCAGAGACCGGCTGGACTTCTTCAGCCCTTGCCGATTCCAGAATAGAAGTGGGAGCATGTGACCATAGATTTTGTGACTGGACTACCTAGATCCCCAGCTGGTAGAGATGCTATCTGGGTTATAGTTGATCGGCTCACGAAAGTGGCTCACTTTCTTCCATTCAGAGTTGGTCAGTCGACGGCTCAGCTAGCAGCGATGTACCTCAGACAGATTATCAGGTTGCACGGAGTGCCAGTCAGTATCACCTCGGACCGAGATTTCCGATTTACGTCACACTTTTGGCGTAGCTTGCAAGAGAGTTTGGGGACTCGCCTCCAGTTCAGTTCAGCTTATCACCCGCAGACAGATGGTCAGTCGGAGCGCACGATCCAGACTCTTGAAGATATATTGAGATCATGCACACTTGACTTCGGTGGTTCATGGGAAGATCACTTGCACCTGGTAGAATTCTCGTACAACAACAGTTTCTAGGCCAGTATCCAGATGGCACCATTCGAGGCACTGTATGGTAGGAAGTGCAGATCCCCGCTAGCCTGGGATGATGTTGGAGAGAGACAGATGCTCGGTCCAGAAATGATTGCCCAGACAGTTGAAGTGGTCAGGAGGGTCAGAGAGCATCTTCGAGTTGCCCAAGATCGCCAGCACCATTGGGCCGATTCTCATCGGCGTCCTCTCGAGTTTTCGGTCGGCGATCATGTATTCCTGAGGATTTCGTCTAACCTTGGCGTCATTCGTTTCGGCGTCCGGGAAAAGCTTAGTCCTAGGTATATAGGACCGTTCGACATTTTGGAGCGAGTAGGAGATGTATCCTATCGTCTCGCTCTTCCACCGTCGCTAAGCGAGGTGCATGACGTGTTCCATGTATCCCAATTACGACGGTATATCCCGGACCCGAGCCACATCCTGGATTATTCGGAATTGGTTGTTGGTACCAACCTTTCGTATGAGGAGAGGCCCGTGTCTATATTGGATCGAAGAGAGAAGATCCTCAAGAACAAGACTATCAAGTTAGTCCGAGTTGCTTGGGGTCATCACTCTTTGGGGGAGTCAACGTGGGAGCGTGAGGATGATATCCGATCGCGATATCCCGACCTGTTTGACTCGTGAGGTATAATATCTTTCTTATGCCTCATGCCTTCGATTCCTTGCTTGCATGATTGATTGATTACCTAGTATAGCTCGCTTGTTATTAGTATAGCTTGTTATTGCCCCTCTAGCCTCTTGATTAAATTCCGAGGACGGAATTCTTTTAAGGTGGGTAGAGTTGTAATGCCTGTGGTTCGTATCATGTATTCTTGGAATACGTGTACATATTTTATTGCATGATTTCCTGGCTTGGCATTTCCTTCTTGGCTTGGTCTATTCCTGGTTCGGGTTGGTTGGTTCGGCTTGGCTTGGTTTTGATTGGGTTCATGATGAACCCAAGGTGAACCCCTACCTACCACCACTATTTTGTATTTATTATCCCTCTTTATTCTCTCTCTTCATTTATCATCTTCTTCTTCCTCATTTACTTCCCTACCTACCAGAGAGAGAAGAGAGAGGTCTAGGCAAGTGCAACTTGCTTCATGGAGGAACTCCAATTTTATTACTTCATTCTCTTCCTTACTACATTCTAAAGCACTTTAGTACTTGGCATTTTTACTTTCCATGGCTAGATTCTTGTAGATCTATATTTATTTTATTTCCAGATTTCTTGGGTTTTGATCTACTTAATCTTGTTATTTCTATGTTTTGATGGTTCCATGTTGTAGAGAATTTTGTTCTACCCCATTTTGACCTATGGAAGTTCGGATTTGGGCTCCGAATGAAAGTTTTATGAAGCTTGGAAGGCATGGGTTCCTAGTGTTCTTCTCCTCGGAATTTTGGAGAAGAAGAACGGTTCCCTGGCGCATGGCTGTACTTCACCGTATGAGTATTCATGCGGCAAGTCGCCATCAGCTGCATGATACCCTTGTACTTCTAAACCGCATGAAACTTAGTCCCAGCCGCATGAGGCTGAGTCTCATACTCAGCCGCATGGGCTCATTTTCCATCAGCCGCATGAGTCTACATGGACTTAGTCGCAGGGCTGGGAACGAACTCTTCTCGAGCCGCATATGCAACTGTTCCCCCCAGCCGCATAAGCCATCGCATTGACCCAGCCTCATGCGCCCTCACTTCTTCCGGGCCGTATGGGTTTTGCTATGTGAGCCGCATGGACTTGAGTTCGCCATCAGCCGCATGAAGACCCCTTTCTAATTCGAGCCGCATATGCGCTCACCTACCTGAACCGCATAAACTCAAGCACTTGCCAGCCGCATAGGCCCTGATCCCCGAGCCACATGAGTACCCTAGACCCTGGCCGCATGGACTTCTGAGTCCGGGCCGCATGATGCCGATTAATTCCAGCCGCATACGCCCCCTCCTTTCCTGGCCGTATATGACTGAACCGCATGACTTTCTCATGGTCCTGTGTACTATTATTTATCATTATTTGCCCATGTTTTGTAACTCCTTTATTAGATATTTTACGCCCATTTTACTTATATGTTTGGAATTGATAATGGAGCACGACCTGACAGTGACCCGTCGTGGTGCACTCTTGACAGAAAACCTGACATGACCTGATAGTGGCCCGTCGTGGCGCACTTCGGACTAGTACACTTGATATGATAAACCTGACATGATTATCTCGAATAGCTGTTGTGACGGCTACCTGACTTGACATGACCTGTATAATAACATGGACACCGTGGACGATTGTGCTTGTACAAATAAACCAGTCCTGTCTTACATCATGTCTAGGGAGGGAGCTCCTGAGTACCACGGTCAGGAGTACCTATTGAAATGGACTAAGGCTAATAACTAGATTAATATATTAGTCATAAAGAGATTTCCCAGTTACAGGCAATCCCGTTACCTGGGCGCGCCTGGGATCTGTAGCCTGTCATCGAGTAGGGCACATTTCCAGCACACTGTCATGTGTTGCACCCTTCAAGCTACTTAAGGGTACATGCGTTTCCTGGACGATGTACCTACCTGAATTCAACCCTAATCTTTCGTCCTGGGTAACCTGGATGGTCTGCAGGGCTTGTGGCTGTGGAATAATCTCACTGTATCTTGCTAGTAATTAGGCCTGTGATAGCCCTAGTTAGTTAAAGTATCAAGCCGTAATTCTTGCTTGGCCGTGAAATGATTGGATGGAGTTTAACCAGTCTAGTCTTGTCCTGATCCTGCTCCAGATTGCTATATGACCTGAATGCCTGTATTTATTTTACAGATAAATGGTGAGAATTCCAAGTTCTGTTCAGACGAAGGGTTACAACCCCGGTCCTTGTTTGGTTTACGGGTTGTAACCTGGTTATCTGAATAGTTCCATGGTTATCTCATCGTATATCATCCTGATGTATTTTCTTTATTTCCAGTTTTTACCTTATTTATACTCTTGTGATGATTGCTGGTTTTAGTTCCTAAGTGAAGCTTCCTTTGTGGCACTTGCTCTTTCTGGGATCTGACCCAGCTGGTTTTGTATGGCCAGATTTCGGAGCAGCTCCAGAGGATCTACCGACTTTTCAGCCAGATGGTGGCCACTAGACGGAACCCTGGCAACGAGTGGGTTATTTTTGGCTCTCCCACTCTATTGTAAAAATAGTTTTTTGAGGCGTTTAGCCGACGAGCACCTGTTTAGCTCGATTGCACTTTACTTACTGTCTGCCTACGGGCTGTAACATGATTGACAGATCCTAGGGTTGATCATGTATGACTAAACTCTTGCTAGTCCTCACATTTTGTAACGACTAGCTTCATGATCAGCTGAATATATAATATTTGGGACGCCTTATTATTATATATTTAATGATAATACATCTTGTAACATTTACTTACTTGCTTGTGATTGAGACACTAGGCTTGTTCATGACCATAGGAGACTGTTGGCTTGTAGTAAACCATCATGTATCTAGACAGCCGTGACCGTATAGCGAGATGTAATCCATTTTAATATACGTAGCTGGCTATGTCTGCCCCCGCTCTCCAGTATTCTAGTTCTGGGGCGTGACAGCTTACAAGCGGCCATTCAAATCCTACGGCTTTCTACGATTTGCCTGGGTTATCCCAGTAATGCAATATAGGAATCCTCAGATCGTGTCAACCCAGCAGGGCTAGCCAATGCCGTATCATATACATATACACATAGCACTTTGATTATGCACCGGTCCCTCGTAAGGCCACCGTGCTAAAACCTATAACACGTAGCTCGCAGGAGTCGGATATAGTCATCCACTGTAGGCAGGTGAAACTATATCTGTGGCGGCCAACCCGACACGTCAGGACGGGACCCGGGGGTGGCTATTATGGCACGATCTCGGGATTCTATTCCCTCCCAATGCTTCTACCGATTTAAGTTGCTAGATTAACCCTATCTGAGTATTAGAATTTCATGTCGTGGTCACATGGTCATCCTCCTATATGTCGTACCATAGTACATGTACCCAAAGTATGAATCCACATCGGCCCGATCTAGATCCATGCTTAGTGTAATGCTTCAAACAACAATCAACATACCACGACACTATTACTGACCAATTACCATGACTGTACTGGAAGGTACACATGTATTGACATATAACACGAATGATCACTTAGCACGTAGAGTCACACCTCAGTGCACTCATTAAATAGCATCGCAGTGCATACTAATATTGTATCTCAATACACACTTAGAACATGTACTAGCACGTATACAGGTAATCAGGTCAGGAACATGGTCAAGTCAGGAAGTCACTCGGACTCCTCGTGACATAAAAGTCACATACGAATTCTGGTTAAAGTGAGACATGAGGACCCTTGAAGCCAATATAAAGATCTACAATATTTATATTTTGAGTTTTTCAAGATTCTAGCTACAAAACAACTTAAACAGGCAAAAATAGTAAAATTGAGCAATTCCGGCGCATGGAATTCCTGTACAATCGGCGCGTGGGGATTCATGCACCATCGGCGCATGGAATTCCTGCACCATCGGCACATGGGATTCCTGCACCATCGGCGCATGGGATTCCTGCACAATCGGCGCATGGGATTCCTGCACCATCGGCGCATGGGATTCCTGCACAATCGGCGTATAGGATTCCTGCACCATCAGCGCATGGGATTCCTGCACAATCGGCGCATGGGATTCCTGCACCATCGGTGCATGGGATTCCTGTACAATCGGCGCATGAGATTCCTGTACCATCGGCACATGGGATTCCTGCACAATTGGCGCATGGAATTCCTGTACCATCCGCGTATGGGATTCCTGCACAATCGGCTTATGGGATTCCTGCACCATCAGCGCATGGGATGCGTTGCCAGGACTTCACAGCGCATGGCCTCCCGGCGCATGGCCTCCCGGGTGCATGGGGGTCATCGTCCCCAAACAGCAAGTTCAGCCATAAAAGTTCCGAAAACTTGTCATGGCCATAACTTCCTCATCCGAAGTCGAAATCAAGCGAAACAAAAGCCAAAACTGAATGAAATTGAATTCTCTACAACATAGAACCATTAGTTTTTGAAAACAACCAAGTTTGATCGATCAAAACCATGAAAATTCATAAAATCCTAGTTATAGAAACTTAGATCTACACCAAACTAGCCATTAAAATCAAAAACTCCAAGAACTAAACTTGTAGAGAATGAAGAGAAGAACAATATAGACAAATAATAACTAGAAAAAATCAAGAAATGAAAAATGCAAGAATCTCTCCATTTGGTGCAAGATGTACTTGCCTATTGGTTGGGAGGAAAAGAAATGAAAAGAGTGAATGAGGAGAAAGAGTGAGGAAGAGAATATATATAGGGGTTGGGTTGACTCAAAGAAACCCTAAGCTTAAGCATGCTCTTAACCATATGGCTAATGACATATTAATTGCTACATGATACAACTAATTAAATTAAATAAATACAATCCTAACCACAATACGGTTCAGAAATCCTATCATCGAAATAGTGAACCACGCCTACAACCAAACAATGACAAGGGGTGGCACACTAATCCGCGATAAGATACTATCCCATGCCGCGGCTAGTTACAAATACATGATACATACATTCAAGATACAGGTGCCAGATACCATATACAGGAAAAATCAAAATTTTTACGTATTTCGGGAATGGGGAGTGACATCTCTACCCTCCTTAGAAAAATTCCGTCCTCAGAATTTCGATAATGCTAGTCGAGCGCGCTCTCAGATCACGAAATACTCTCATGACATATAGCAAGCACAATTATCAAACAACACATGGCACATGAACAGTTTAAGAAAGCAAGAATAATTAAGTAAGAGCACAAACAATAACCATACCCTAGAAGAAAATGATCGGAGACATACGAATAAAATATGCCTCTCAAGTCAGGTAGGAATTCGTCCTCGAGGTCCTACACTGACTCCCAAAGTGGACAAGGGTCAACGCTTGAGACAAGTCGGTACCAATGACTAAATCAAGAACGAGACTCTGCCCAGGAAATACTCTCGAAATCAAGACACATGATAAATATCACGTATCACATGATGCGAGAGCAGATGAGTGAGACGAGAAAGTCGCCTTCACTCTTTGAATATAAAACTCAAGGAATTATAATAAATAATACTCAAAACTTACCCAAAATCTGACCGCCTTCAGCCAACCTCTGCTCTAATACTCCAAATTCTTCTTGCCTCTGTCCCTGCCTTCCCTGGCCCTGCTGTCCATCTTGATGTTGTGCTTGTCGGTACATCTGAGCTTACGTCAGTAATGGGCGCTGGGCTAGTGGCCTTACTGCTAGTGCTGGCCCTTGATACGGTGCTACCTCTTGAGCTGGCAACGCCGGAAACTGTTGAGCTGGCCCTCCTGGCCTCTACATCATAGGACAATTAGCAATCCTATGGTCTGGACTGCCATACCTCAAGCATAATCCATTAGCTGAACGACACACATCCCTAGTGTGCCCTCCCTTACCACAGTAAGTGCAACCCACTGGTGCTTCCTGACGCTGCTGCTGGTTTCTTTTTTGCTGCTGTCGAACTGATGCAGTCATAATTGTCGTGACTGGTGCTGCATCACGAATACGGACGCCAGGTGCTGGTGCTGACGTCCAAGATACTGCTACTCCCCTTACACTCTACGTATGAGACCTCTTCTAGCCTCCAGCCCTTGCTGATAACCTTTGAATAGTAAGCTCGTACCTCCGAGCCGCCGTCAATACTGCATCGAATGTCTGGTAGTCGTGTCCCTCGACCAGCTGCAAAATCTCTAGGTGAAGTCCCTGCTGGAACCTCATTGCTCTCTCTGGCTCTGTCGCCACCATCATCCGAGCAAACCTACTTAACCTGCAGAACTCCGCTGCATAACCATCCACTGTCTTACCAGCCTGCTTGAGGCTGATAAATCTCTGCTGAAGCTCATACCGAGCTACAATGCCAAAATACTTGGCCTTGAATCTGGTACTGAAGCTATCCCAGGGAACAGGATGCCTCATTCCAATCTCTTCCGATGCCCACCAATCGCGGGCGAGATCCTGAAGCAATAATCTGACTTGGTCATCCTTCCCTTCTGCTGGAACCTTTGCTGCGGTCAATATGGCCTCTGTATCCTGAAGCCAAGCATCCGCCATGATGGCATCCTCCGTGCCGTCAAAATATCTCGGGTTAAGTCGACAAAACCTTCCGGACGCTCCTGAATCATTTCTGACACTTCTCTCAAGGGCTAATTGTAACCCCTGATTCTGTAGCACATTTTGTTCTTTCTGTCGGGTTTGTTGTTGCTGTTGGGCTGCCGTCTGGCGTTACTGGGCCTCTAATAACCCTCTAATAATCTGTAATAGTACCGACGTATCTAGTGCCTCTGGTACTACCGGCATTACAGGAGGTACGGGATCCTCTGGCCTCTGTAGCTCAACTGGCTCATGCTCGGTAACATTCTCGATGGGAATCTGTCCAGGTAGAGGGGCTACCCTTTGCTGATCTCCAACCGGTTCCTGCTCCACTGGGTTCTCTTCCATGCCGGCTCCTCCAATAGTCGAGAACGATATGCCCCTAAAGGAAAGGATACAATATATCAAAAGACAGGACGGGAAGGAATCGAGGATGATAATCAAGTTAGCAATCAAGACGAGAGAAGGAGAAGACGAATCAGGAGATCAAGAAGAACACAATTTGATTGAGACTCCTATAATCGCAACACCCCACAAGTCTGAAATACAGACCTGCATGGGCCACCACTAAAACCTTGTCATGCCCCAGTACCGGAATACTGAGACGGACCAGGCCAGCTACACCGTATGAGGTATATAAACGTCATATGGCGATCGTAGCTGTCAAGAGACAAGGGGGTGCATGCTACAATCAGGTCTCCTATGGTCCCACAGAGCATCTATGTCTCAATCAATCAAAACAAGAAGCAGTAAATAATGATCATATAAGACAAAGCAGTAAGGCATCCCCGACGCTTCATCAAAATGATTCATGAGTCTAGCTATACAAAATGATGAGCTAGTTCCGAGAGTCAATAGTACATAACTATAGTCAGCTGCAGTCTGATTTAATTACAATTATGCAAAGGAAACTAGTGTCCAGAACTGTCGGCTAAACAAGTGCCGGTGGCTAAACGCCAAGTACAAAATAGAAGATATCAGAGCAGTGAAGAAGAAACCCACTCATGGTCCCTGGCGCCCATACTCCTGGTGTGCACCATTGTTCGGGTGGAAGGCTGGATCCTCTGGAGCTGCTACGGGATCTGGACAAACAAAACCAGCGGGGTCAGGCCCCGAATAGCAAGTACCACAAGGGAGCACAAAAGAGTGAGATAAATCCAATGAGTAAAATAAGACATGATTTACGAGTTATAGGCTTATACCATATCATCGAGACAATACGACACCCTTACAACCAAATAAGGACAAACGGTGCCAATATCGTGTCGAGATAAGATATATCCTATAACCATGGGCAGGTAAAAGGGCTTCTGATCGCGACTTCGGTCCATAGCCTATCGCAGCACAATAGCCCAACCCAACAACCAAACAAGGACATGGGTTGGACCACGCACCACGATAGTCCATGTTCCTCAGTTGCTAACAAAAGATAACATATCAAAAATAAGTCGGCTTACAAGCGGCCATTCAAATCCTACGGCTTTCTACGATTTACCTGGGTTATCCCAGTAATGCAATATAGGAATCCTCAGATCGTGTCAACCCAGCAGGGCTAGCCATTGTCGTATCATATACATATACACATAGTACTTTGATTATGCACCGGTCCCTCGTAAGGCCACCGTGCTAAAACATATAACACGTAGCTCGCAGGAGTCGGATATAGTCATCCACTATAGGCAGGTGAAACTATATCTGTGGCGGCCAATCCGACACGTCAGGACGGGACCCGGGGGTGGCTAGTATGGCACGATCTCGGGATTCTGTTCCCTCCCAATGCTTCTACCGATTTAAGTTGCTAGATTAACCCTATATGGGTATTGGAATTTCATGTCGTGGTCACATGGTCATTCTCCTATATGTCGTACCATAGTACGTGTACCCTAAGTATGAATCCACATCGGCCCGATCTAGATCCATGCTTAGTGTAATGCTTCAAACAACGATCAACATACCACGACACTATTACTGACCAATTACCGTGACTGTACTTGAAGGTACACATGTATTGACATATAACACGAATGGTCACTTAGCACGTAGAGTCACACCTTAGTGCACTCATTAAATAGCACCACAGTGCATACTAATATTGTATCTCAATACACACTTAGAACATGTACTAGCACGTATACAGGTAATCAGGTCAGGAATATGGTCAAGTCAGGAAGTCACTCGGACTCCTCGTGACATAAAAGTCACATACGAATTCTGGTTAAAGTAAGACATGAGGACACTTGAAGCCAATATAAATATCTACAACTTTTATATTTTGAGTTTTTCAAGATTCTAGCTACAAAACAACTTAAACAGGCAAAAACAGTAAAATAGAGCAATTCCGGCGCATGGAATTCCTGTACAATCGACGCGTGGGGATTCCTGCACCATCGGCGTATGGGATTCCTGCACAATCGGCGCATGGGATTCCTGCACCATCGGCGCATGGGATTCCTGCACAATCGGTGCATGGGATTCCTGCACCATCGGCGCATGGGATTCCTGCACAATCGACGTATGGGATTCCTGTACCATCGGCGCATGGGATTCCTGCACAATCGGCGTATGGGATTCCTGTACCATCGACGCATGGGATTCCTGCGTAATCGGTGCATGGGATTCCTGCACCATCGGCGCATGGGATTTCTGCACAATCGGCGCGTGGGATTCCTGCACCATCGGTGCATGGGATGCGTTGCCGGGACTTCACAGCGCATGGCCTCCCAGCGCATGGCCTCCCAGGCGCATGGGGGTCATCGTCCCCAAACAGCAAGTTCAGCCATGAAAGTTTCGAAAACTTGCCATGGCCATTACTTTCTCATCCGAAGTCGAAATCAAGCGAAACAAAAGCCAAAACTGAATGAAATTGAATTCTCTACAACATAGAACCATTAGTTTTCGAAAACAACCAAGTTTGATAGATCAAAACCATAGAAATCCATAAAACCCTAGTTATAGAAACTTAGATCTACACCAAACTAGCCATTAAAATCAAAAACTCCAAGAACTAAACTTGTAGAGAATGAAGAGAAGAACAATATAGACAAATAATAACTAGGAAAAATCAAGAAATAAAAAATGCAAGAATCTCTCCATTTGGTGCAAGATGTACTTGTCTATTGGTTGGAAGGAAAAGAAATAAAAAGAGTGAATGAGGAGAGAGAGAGTGAGAAAGAGAATATATATAGGGGTTGGGTTGACTCAAAGAAACCCTAAGCTTAAGCATGCTCTTAACTATGTGGCTAATGACATATTAATTGCTACATGATACAACTAATTAAATTAAATAAATACAATCCTAACCACAACATGGTTCAGAAATCCTATCATCGAAATAGTGAACCACGCCTACAACCAAACAAGGATAAGGGGTGGCACACTAATCCGCGACAAGATACTGTCCCATGCCGCGACTAGTTACAAATACATGATACATACATTCAAGATACAGGTGCCAGATACCATATACAGGAAAAATCAAAAATTTTACGTATTTCAGGAATGGGGAGTGACAAAGAACATTTGCCATATATCATCGTGAGAGGTTGCATGCGAGTCGGCGACCTCATTTGGGATTCTTTCATATATTCTGGATGACTCCGAGCCTAGGTGAGCTGCCAAAAAGTCTGTCAGGGCTTGACCCTTAACAGCCTTTTATGGGACGAAGATCATATGGTAGGGGAACAGTAATATTGCCCATGTAGCGAGGCGAGAGCTGAGGGCCCCTGGTTTCGTCATGAGGACCCTGAGAGGATTGACTCATGAGATCACATGTATGGTTTGTCCTGTGACATAGTGCCGCATCTTTTGAATGGCGAACACCAGGGCGAGGTATTCCTTCTCCACAGCGGTGTATCGGTGCTCTGGCCCAATCATCATTCGGCTGAGGTAATATATAGCTTGTCTATGACCTACATCGTTGTTTTGTGCCAGCAGAGCACCGAGGGAATGTTTCATTGCTCGTACGTATTGCAGGAATGGTTTTCCAGCAACTGGGGCCAACAGGACTGGAGGGTTCGACAGATATTCTTTGATGTTGTCGAAGGCACGTTGGCATTCTTTATTCCATACGAACGAGACGCCCTTCTTCATGAGATGGATGAATGGCTGACAACACCCGGAGAGGTTGGAAATGAACCTCCTAATGTAAGCTAGCCTCCCTTAGAGGCCTCGAAGTTCTCGGAGATTTCTCGGGGGACCCATCTCCATGATTGCCTTCGTCTTCTCGGGGTCTACGTGGATACCCTGGGCGGTGATGATGAAACCCAAGAATTTTCCGCTGGATACGCCCAAGAAAGATTTTATAGGATTCATTTTCAGGTTGTGTGCTCGCATCAGGTCGAATATCGTCCTTAGATCCTGCAGATGGTCTCCCTTGCAGCGACTCTTGACGGCGATGTCATCAACATAGCACTCCACCGTCTTGTGTAAGTGGTCTCTGAAGATGATACTCATGGCTCTTTGATATGTGGCGTCGGTATTCTTCAAACTGAAAGACATGACTGTGTAGCAGTATGTACCAATCGGTGTTCGAAATGATGTATGCTTTTCGTCGTCAGGAGACATCTTGATTTGGTTGTACCCCGAGAAGCCATCCATGAATGACATACGTTCGAAGCCACAGGTGTTGTCAATCATGATGTCTGTGATAGGGAGGTGGAATTCATCTTTGGGACATGCCTCGTTTAGATTGCGGAAGTCGATACAGATTCGAATCTTTCCTTTCTTCTTGAGGACGGGTACTATGTTGGCGACCCAGTCTGGATGTTGTTCTTCACGAATGAAGCCGCTGGCTATCAGTTTGTTGACTTTGACTTCAATCGCATCCATGATGCCCGGGCAGAAGCGTCGCTATTGTTGCTTGATTGGTTTTGTATCCGGTCGAATGTTGAGTTTGTGAAGAGCGATATCGGGATTTAACCACGACATGTCTTCATAGCTCCAGGCGAACACATTAATATATTCTTTGACGAGTTCCAGCAGCGATTCTCACTCTTCGTCTGTTAGGCTTTTACTGATAAAGATTGGTTTTGGAGAAGATTCGCTGCCGAGGTTGACCTGTATAACTTCATCTTCAGTAGGAGGTTCTCTCTATTCGAACCGCTTTTCCAATTGTGCATCCAACTGTTGGGCCCACGGCTCTAACTCGAGGATTTCCGGAATGTTTTCATCTTCTTCATAAGCGTCGGCGAATGCCATGTTGACTGACAGGACTTGTCTGAATACGTCTCCGATGCTGGTATCCGAGTTAGAAGTTGGTGACTCGGTTGAATGTGAATGCCAGTCACATTCTTCATCTAAACTTTTAGGGGTCGTTGTGGGTGTAACATACCCTAATCCACATCGAGTCTTGCTATAGTAGTCACGTGGTTTGCCAGCCGGGACCGGTGGCTTTAAAGGTAATCGTCGTCCAGTGCCGTAGTTCAAGCCTGGCGTAGTCTCCAGATCATATCCCTGCTTTTGTATGAGGTACTTGGATTGGGGGCTATAAAGATACAGAGGCAGTCTCCCGGCATCTGATTCAAAGTCGACTTCTTCTATGGTGAAGGGCTGCGAATCGTCCTTCCGGCCGAAGATGATTGGTGAAGAACAGGAGGCAACTCTAGAGGGGGTGAATAGAGTTTATATAGAAAATAACCAATTAAAAATTAACTCTTTCACGAACAGAAAATAATCAGAGTAAAATACGGAAAGTAAATGAAGATCAAGAAAGCATACGCAAACACAGCAATTTTAACCTGGTTTCCTTCGTGGAGGACTAGTCCAGGCCTGAGAACTCTAGCTCAGGATTAAATCCATTTTTTGTGAAATAGTAGTTTATAATCCGTGCCTTTTCTTCAGAAGAGCACGTCAACTTCTTACAGAGGATCGCAGTGGCGATTTGCTTGGAATTGTCCAAGCGACTTCTTCAACTCTTGCACAAGAATCCTAACTAAGAGATGCTGAGCACTCGAGACTTAGGAAGCTTGTGGCTAGTAGATGGGAAGGGTATGGCTTTTCTGAGCTTTAAGAAAGAAGAGAAGTGAAGAAGGGATGATTTGAAATGAGAGAATTCATGCCCTATTTATAGTGTTTTTGTAGGCAGAATTCGGCCAGAATTCGGGTAGGAAATTTCAAATATTTGGCCGTTGGACAACTAGCAACCAGCTAACCCTAAAATTAGGGTTCCTGATTTCTAGGGGACAGAGTTCGGCCCGAACTCTGTGTGGAGGCAGAGTTCGGCCCGAACTCTGTCTCCAGAGCACAGAGTGGTTCTAAGGGGACTATTGGGCAATTTCTGGTTTGGTGGAGCTTGGGATTATTGGGTAGGCCATAGTCTAAGTTTCAAGAGCTCAGCATGACTCAGATTACATTAGTCTAGACTCAAAGAAAGTGTAAAATACAGACTCGAATTCAACTGAGAGGCGGAGGCTGAGCTGTCGTCTGTCTTGAGCTTAATGCAAACGTCGTGTGTCGTATTGAATTATTACAGATATTATTTAGTCAATGTTGTCAATATTTGGTTGACTGTGACTATGTGTCAACAATCTCCCCCATATTGATAATTGGCAAAATAATATATGTATATTCAACATTCATCCCTGGACACAGTTGATTATAGTAACATAGCTCCCCCATAATCGATGCCGAGCTAGAAGTAATAGCTCCCCCGTAAATAATGCATGGAACCTGTTGGCCTGATAAATAATATCTCCAAAAAGCACAAACAAGCACAGATATACGAAAGAAACCAATATATCCAGAATATACATAGTTCTCCCCCTTTTGGCATTTAGCAATATAGACTGCAGATGAATGAATAGCATAGAAACTGCAGTATAGACAATTAATAGTGATGCAACCACACCAAGCAGAGAAGAAACAGTATATGAATAATCAAAATGAGTCACTAGCATAAAATATAAAACTACGATAAGCATAAAATGTCATCACACACAACCAGAGTTTTAGAACATCCAAGTACATAAATCCAAAAACAAACTAAATAACTAGAAATCAAAATGCATCAACTAAGATCATCATCAGCAGCAGCAGCAGATAGTAGCCAATCTCTATCACGGAGCATGAGAAGGCCCAGCAGAGTCTGAATGATCAGTGAATGAATGGCTGGGGTCCACAATAGCAGCATCCGGATCCAGGTAACGCATGACCCAGGGGTCGTCAATGCGATAACCAGCGCGACCAGGATCCCGCTCATGGGAATGGACATAGTGGGGTGACGAGACATGGAATACCGGATATCGTGCAGCGAGTTACTAAGGGCACTCATCTGCAGGGTAGTCCGATAGTCCATCTGAGTCCAGCGATCGTCCTCCAATGCAAAACGATCTCTCAGCATGGTCTGGATGGAGTCAAGAGTAGCAGGAGGAGGTGGCACATCCTGTCCAAGTGGAGGGGCGTCGGGCTCCTCATCATCAGAATGCTCAGAAGGTTCAGGAGAAGCAACGACTGCCTGAAGACATCGTGCCTTGGATAGGAATGCAGGAGCAGGCAAGAAAGGACAATCATGGAGAGTGACAATGAATGCACGAAAAACCATAGGAAGATACAAAGGATAAACCAGGGCTCGTGGTTTCTTCCTACAGTTTATCATCCAGTCCATCATGGTACGTGGAAGATTGAACGGAATGCGATAATGAAGATGATACAAAGCAGAGATCTCAAAATATGTAACTTCATCAGTGGAGCCAGCTTTTGGCAAAACAGTGTTAAAAATAACTCGATAAAGTTCATAGAAATACGGGTTGTGGTGCTTGGCCATAAGCTTGCGAGGACTTATGTTAGGAGGACATAATTCCTTCTTGAAACTCTCAAGAGAAGTTTCACCAACAAATTGGAATTGGCGAGCTTCCACAAGCTTATCCCAAATATCGAGATCTTGGAGTGCAAGATACTCGCCCAACTCAGAAGCATCAAAAGCAATATCAATACCGGCAACCCGAGAATAGATGTGAGTGGCATCGTGAGTCAAGTTACAATAGAACATTTGTATGGCGCTACGATAAATAACAAAGTTTGAAGCCACTAACTCATTTAAGCAAAGATCTTGAAACAATGATTCAAATTGTGAGAAAATAGTAAAATTTATGGGATGTCCCGCGAAGACCGCACGAGTCCGAAAGTCACTAAACCACTCATTGGAGGCGTCTAGCGACACAAACAATCGGTCGTCATAAGTATTATGGTCGCGGGAAGGAGGTGGATTGAACAACGGATGAAGGGGTTGTTTGTTGTTCAACGGGTTGCTCAATGGGAGGAGGAGGATTCGAAGAGGAAGCACCCTCGGTTCGGATCCTCTTCCCACGATTGGGCAAGCGAGGAGCCATTTGCAAACAAATAGAGAACTTGAAATAGAGAGGGGGAAGGAGTTATACCTCAAATCAACAATGAACAGTGAAAGAGAATGAGGAAATAGCCCTTCTCCTTGATTTTGATGAGCAATGGAGCACTTTGGGGAGAAAACTAGGGTTAGGGTTTGTGAAAATAAGTTTGGAGAGGTGAAGGTGGTGGTAAGAATGAAGGAGAGAGATGAAAACCCGAAAATAAAGAGAGGGTTTTCTTTGGTCGGAGGGAATCTGGACCGTACGATCTAAAATGATCAAACGGCTGAAGCTGTCCCCGACGCTGGAACAATGGGACCGAACTCGGCCCAAACTCTGTTAGCGGCAGAGTTCGGCCCGAGTTCTGGATCAGTATTCCAGAACATAAAAATGGGCTAGAAGATAGAAAAAATGGTTAAGTGTTGAAAAAGAGTTAGAAATGAGGATAAAAGCTTGATGAAATCAATCAAGTAGATAGAGAGGTATACTAATATCAGAATGAACTTAGAAAATATCAAGTAGGCAATAATAAGTCAAAACAAACCATATAATAAACAAGGAAATATATTATAATTCAATAGTTTGAATTTCCCATGGGTTAGCTGCAGGGGCCGGATCCCAGCTAGCGGTAGTCCCGAGGACTAGTGCACCGTGTCGTTTAGGCTTTTACGCCTTGTTGTCAGAAGAGCCCTTTCGGCTTGTACCCATAGCAAGTTCATCGTAAGAGAATCATAATATAATCGATATTTATGCAGGTGAGTTTCAATTTATGACAGCTTCATCTAAAATTTCAAGTTCATGACAAAGGAAATTGAAGCGCTTTTCGGATAATGGCTTAGTAAAGAAGTCTGCTAGCTGATGATCAGTGTCAATAAACTCTAAGTTAATCGTGCCTTTTTGCTGATGATCACGCAAAAAGTGGTGTCTAATTTCAATGTGTTTTGTGCGTGAGTGACAGATAGGGTTCTTAGTCAAGTTAATAGCACTAGTATTGTCACAGAATATAGGAATGTGCATGAAAGATAGATTATAGTCTTCAAGGGTTTGCTTCATCCATAGAATTTGTGCACAACAACGCCCAGCCGTGATGTATTCAGCTTCTGTTATAGATAGTGCGACAGAATTCTGTTTCTTGCTAAACCAAGAAACTAAAGCCTTTCCTAATAAATGACACGTGCCGCTTGTACTTTTACGGTCGACCTTGCATCCAGCGAAATCAGCATCAGAGTAACCAATGAGGTCAAATGATGTTGACTTGGGATACCATAGGCCCACTGTAACCGTACCCTTAAGGTATCGAAAGATACGCTTAACAGCGGTCAAGTGTGATTCCTTAGGATTTGCTTGATATCTATCACATAGGCAAACACTAAACATGATATCGGGGCGACTAGCAGTTAAATAAAGTAAGCTGCCTATCATACCTCGATACTTACGTTGATCAACGGGTTTGCCGCTCTCATCTGGTTCGAGTTTGGTTGAAGTAGCCATTGGAGTGCTGATTGGTTTGACGTTGTCAAGATCGAACTTTTTCAGCATGTCCTTTGTATACTTTGACTGACAGATGAAAGTTCCATTAGCCATTTGTTTCACTTGCAGACCAAGAAAGTAGTTGAGTTCTCCCATCATGCTCATCTCAAATTCTGTCTGCATACACTTGGCAAATTCTTGACAGAGGGTTTCATCAGTAGAACCAAAAATGATATCATCAACATAAACTTGAATTAACAGAATAGTATCTTTAAAAGATTTTATAAAAAGTGTAGTGTCAATTTTCCCTTTTGAAAAACCTTTCTCAAGCAAGAAACTGCTTAGCCTTTTATACCAAGCTCTGGGGGCTTGTTTAAGGCCATATAGCGCTTTCTTTAGCTTGAACACGTGGTCGGGAAATTTGTGATTTTCAAAGCCAGGGGGTTGTTTTACATAAACTTCCTCCTTAATAAAACCATTCAAGAAAGCACTTTTCACATCCATTTGAAATAATTTGAAATTTTGATAATTTGCAAATGCACAAAGCATCCGAATGGATTCTAGTCTAGCAACCGGAGTATACGTCTCATCGTAGTCGATACCTTCCTCTTGGTTGTATCCTTGAGCTACTAGACGAGCTTTGTTGCGTGTGACTGAACCATCTTCATTCACTTTATTTCTAAACACCCATTTAGTACCAATTATCGAGTGATTAGCCGGTCTAGGAACTAGTTCCCACACTTGGCTTCTCTCGAATTGGTTGAGTTCTTTTTGTATAGCAGAAATCCAAAATTCATCATTAAAAGCTTCAGAAATGTTTTTTTCGGCTCAACTTGTGAAATAAAGGCAGTGCTAGCAATAGAGTCTCTTAGTGATGATCTGGTAGTTACTCCACGTGAAACTTCACCTATCACTAAATTTTCTGGATGAGAAGGCTTGAAAGAAAATTTCTTAGGCAAGCCCTCCAGAGAATTAGTTTCGGTTGAGGTATTCATTGGAGTAGAAGTTGATGGCTCAACGTCATCATCAAGAGTACTTGCTGTACTGTTATCTTCATCAAAAGTCACATTTGTTGACTCTTCCACAATTAGTGAGCGTTTATTAAAGACTCTATATCCCTTACTCTTGGCAGCATAGCCAAGGAAAATACCATCGTCAGCTTTGGCATCAAATTTGCCTAAGTTGTCTTTGGTGTTAAGGATAAAACATCTACATCCAAAAACTTTAAAATAAAAAACATTGGGGGTTCTCCCAAACCAAAGTTCATAGGGTGTTTTCTTCGTAATGGGACGAATAAGCACCCTATTCAAAATGTGGCATGCTGTACTGACAGCTTCTGCCCAAAAGTATTTCGGAAGTGAAAATTTATTCAACATAACTCTGGCCATATCGCCGAGAGTTCTATTCTTCCGCTCCACAATACCATTTTGTTGTGGAGTTCTAGGACAAGAAAACTCATGATCAAAACCATTAGAATCACAAAATCTTTCAAAATCAGAATTTTCGAATTCGCCTCCATGATCACTTCGGATTCGAGTAATCATGTAGCCTTTTTCGTTTTGAACTTTCTTAACAAAAATCTTGAAAACAGAAATAGCATCACTTTTATTTGTAAGAAAGAAAACCCAAGTAAATCTCGAAAAATTATCAACAATAACAAACGCATAAAGTTTACCACCAAGACTAGCTACTCTACTGGGACCAAATAAGTCCATATGGAGCAGTTGCAGGGGTCTAGTAGTACTTACAGAGTTGATGGAATGAAATGAGGATTTGGTTGCCTTGTTCATTTCACATTCGGCACATATCGTATCCTTTTTGAATGTGATATCGGGCAATCCTCTCACTAGCTTCTTGGTCGATAGCCTGGATATATTATCCATATTGGCATGACCAAGACGCTGGTGCCATAGTAATCGTTCATCTTTGTGGGCGTATAAACATCTACCTGCATTGTTAGTATCTATAGAAAGATAGAAAATATAAATGTTATCCTCTCTTTTTCCTTCAAAAACAATATCTTCCGTTGACCTATCATAAATGAGGCAATTGTTTTGTCCAAAGTTAATATCATATCCATGATCAGCAAGATGACTAATGCTGAGCAGGTTATGCTTTAACTCGGTCACTAGGCAGACATCCTTTATTACATGAGAGGGAGGATGACCAATATTGCCATTACCTATAATATACCCTTTGAGGTTGTTGTTGAAGGATACATATCCTTCTCTCTTCATCGATAGTGATGCGAAAAGATTTGCGTCTCCTGTCATATGCCGCAAGCATCCACTATCGAGAATCCACTTACTCTTACTTGAGGAGGGAAGGTCCACCTACATCAAGAGTAGATGTGACCTTTGGTACCCAATTTCTTGAGGGTCCTGAAAAGTTAGTTTTTGGAAACCATGCATATACTTTTCTATCAACTAATTTTCTAATTCTACATTATGGTGATATGTGTCCATGTAAACCACAATAAGTACATGTAGCATTCCTATTCACAGTAGGAGCATACTGATGATGTCTATAAGCAGTGTAATAAGCAGAATTAGCATGATGATGATGATTATGCATAGAGTGCTGTGGAGTGGCATGGAGATGTTGTCTATATGGAGCATGGTGATGTTGTCTATATGGAGCATGGTGATGTTGTCTATATGGCATGGCATGCTGATATTGTCTATGTGGCACAGCATGGTGATATGGCATGATATGGTGATCTTGTCTATATGGCATGACATGATGATCTTGTCTATATGGCATGGCATTGTGATGATTTCTATATGTAGAGTGATATTGGTTGTGTCTTTGTGCAGCATGATGAGTATGAGAAGTATTCTTACGTGCACGTAGTTTTTGTGTTTTGTGAAAGTTAGTGTATATAAAAGCATGGTTACGTGCTGCATGAGGATGACGTGGTTGGCTAGCTTGAGTGGTGTTGTACCCATGTGATTGGGTTTGTGGTTGAGCAACCTATTTTCCCAATTTGGTTTCTAATCTCTTAGAAACAGCTTGCAGTTCATCAACCTTAATATTTAAGCCATATATCTTAGTCATGGAAATCTTGTGTCTACTCCTTTCTTCAGCAAGCAATGTGTTGAGTGTAGTGATTTCTTGAGTTTGTTGCTCAATACGTGCTTCAGCATCATGTAAGCTTATTTTAAGCTTGGATACTTCATCAGTGATATCAGTGGGTGACGTGTCTCTAATGTTATCAAGTAATAGAGAAATTCTTTGTATTTCATCTTCAAGACTTTTGATTTTGTCCTTGGCATGTTTGTATTTACCGATGACCTTTTTGTGATCATCGAGTAAATCAGTGAAGGCATCGCCAAGTTCATCAAAAGAGAAGTCGTCTAGAGTTTCGTTAGATACCTTGTTGGAGATTGCCATTAGGCACACATTTGCTTTATCTTAAGGAGAGTCCTTTTCTTCCTCGGAGTCACTCGCTTCACTTTCATGCCAAATGCTTGTGTTGGCATATTTCTTTGATGAGGTCTTCTTGTATGGCTTCTCATAGCGGTTGCTTTTCTTCAAGAATGGACAGTCTTTTTGGACGTGTCCAGTCTTCTTGCAACCATAGCAGGTTGGCTCTTCTTCATCGTCTTCTTGTGGTTCCTTCTTTTTTCTATTGAAGCGAAGGAATTTCTTGAAGTTACGAACCATGAGAGCTTGGTCTTCGTCCTCCGAGTTGTCGTCTTCGGTCTCATCGTGCTCAGCCCTTCGTCGATGAGCTTTGAGAGCGATCTCCTTAGTCTTCGGAGCAGGCTCTTCGAAGTCCTTGAGGTCAAGCTCGTGAGTCATGAGCTTACCCATCAAGGTCTCCATTGACATGGTTGTGAGATCGTTCCCTTCTATGATGGCTGTCACCTTTGGGTTCCAAATTTTTGGTAGCCCCCTAAGCAGCTTGCGAATCTTCTCATGATTTGAATATTGCTTTCCAAGTGAAGACAAGGGGTTGATGATGTCGAGGAATCTTGTGAACATCTGTGTGATCGTCTCGTTTGGCTTCATCTTGAACGCCTCGTATTCTTGCGTAAGACGACTGATTTTTGATTCCTTGACTTGGGTGGTTCCTTCATGCGTCACTTCTAGAAGCTTCCATACTTCATGAGACGTGGTGCATGTGGATACCCTGTTAAACTCATTCCTGTCTATAGCACAGAATAAAGCATCAATAGCTCTCGCGTCTAGACTTGCCTGTTTCTTCTCTTCGTCAGAATATTTGTCATGGGATTTCTCAATGAGATCACCGTTGACAACTATCCTGGCGGGCTTTTTGTAGCCGTCAGTGACGACTGTCCACAGGTCGAAGTCTAGAGACTTGAGATAAAAACTCATCCTTGTTTTCCAATACGTGTAGTTAGTTCCATCAAATAGGGGAGGCCTATGAGTGGACTGTCCTTCACCGTGATTGGAAATCAAGGATTGTGTGGTTGCCATGGATCAGCTCTAGGATGTAAATCCTTGTAAAGAGAACAGAGCTCTGATACCAATTGAAGAACAGGTGGCAACTCTAGAGCGGGGGTGAATAGAGTTTATATAGAAAATAACCAATTAAAAATTAACTCTTTCACGAACAGAAAATAATCAGAGTAAAATGTGGAAAGTAAATGAAGAGCAAGAAAGCATACGCAAACACATCAATTTTAACCTGGTTTCCCTCGTGGAGGACTAGTCCAGGCCTGAGAACTCTAGCTCAGGATTAAATCCACTATTTGTGAAATAGTAGTTTACAACCCGTACCTTTTCTTCAGAAGAGCACGTCAACTTCTTACAGAGGATCGCAGTGGCGATTTGCTTGGAATTGTCCAAGCGACTTCTTCAACTCTTGCACAAGAATCCTAACTGAGAGATGCTGAGCACTCGAGACTTAGGAAGCTTGTGGCTAGTAGATGGGAAGGGTATGGCTTTTCTGAGCTTTAAGAAAGAAGAGAAGAGAAGAAGGGATGATTTGAAATAAGAGAATTCATGCCCTATTTATAGTATTTTTGTAGGCAGAATTCGGCCAGAATTCGGGTAGGAAATTTCAAATATTTGGCCGTTGGACAACTAGCAACCAGCTAACCCTAAAATTAGGATTCCTGATTTCTAGGGGACAGAGTTCGGCCCGAACTCTGTGTGGAGGCAGAGTTCGGCCCGAACTCTGTCTCTAGAGCACAGAGTGGTTCTAAGGGGACTATTGGGCAATTTCTGGTTTGGTGGAGCTTGGGATTATTGGGTAGGCCATAGCCTAAGTTTCAAGAGCTCAG
The DNA here is from genome assembly GCA_029216955.1 of Iris pallida. Lineage (NCBI taxonomy): Eukaryota > Viridiplantae > Streptophyta > Magnoliopsida > Asparagales > Iridaceae > Iris > Iris pallida. The sequence goes on along the minus strand of JANAVB010003398.1, from coordinate 14,884,498 downwards.
CATGACTCAGATTACATTAGTCTAGACTCAAAGAAAGTGTAAAATACAGACTCGAATTCAACTGAGAGGCGGAGGCTGAGCTGTCGTCTGTCTTGAGCTTAATGCAAACGTCGTGTGTCGTATTGAATTATTACAGATATTATTTAGTCAATGTTGTCAATATTTGGTTGACTGTGACTATGTGTCAACAATTGGATGGTCCCCTCCCTCGATTATGCGGTAAGCGCCTTCCACAGGAGTAAGCTGGTTTGTGGTGTACACATTTGTCACCTGTGTGTGTAGGTGAGTGCCTATACCGTGTTCCATAGCATACATTGTACAAAGCTTATTAAGCTCGAGGTAGTTCAAAGATAGCCCTTTATTGATGAAGCAAGGTATCTTTTCTAGCAGGATTACATCATCTGCGGAGGGAACATCAGTGTGGGCAGCCATATACTTGGCTAGCTCCGGTTCCTCTTCGGCTACCCCCTGTATAAGTGAAGACTGAGAGGATGACCTGGGTAGTTTGATCGTCAGGGGTTCAGCTGGTTGAACCGAGCGTGGGGTCGTTGGCAAACTAGCGACCCCCAGTTTGGTACTCGATGCTGGGCGGGGAGTTGTTGGCTCACTAGAAGTCCCAGACCTCGCATCGGGGTAATGATTCTTCTTGGGAAGGCGTATCGTCATTGGCTTGTCGGAGGGATTGAGCTTCTCCGTTTACGGCTGGCCGACTCTCGGCAGGCTGATTGTTAATGGCTCCGTTGTGGGTCTTGGTACTTGGCCGGACCTTGGCAGCCAGATTATCATTTGCTCTTCCTGTGCCGAGAGGCTGACTGCGTCCTTACGCAGAGTAGCTGTAAGGGGTACGGACTTGCCAGGTTTGCGAGCTTGGAGGTGGATCGTCAGAGGTTCTTCTGATCCTGTGGTCGTCTCGGTACGAGCTTGCCAATCTCTTTCACCAAGGTGCCTCGTCGACTTTTCGTACAGGCAGGAGTCTGAGTAGTAGGATTCGACCCCCTTGAAGGGATCGATGTCGATAAATTCTGTCCTCACGAAGCCGTGTTTGTCGACATACTTGAAGCATTGGTGTAGCATATAAGGCACGATCATATAATCGCGTATCCAAGGATGCCCCAAGAGAATGTTGTAAGAAGTATCTGCATCTATGACGTAACAGGTGACATCCGACTGGAGATCGCTAATTTGGCACTTCAAACGAATCTTTCCAATTGGGTAGCTCCTGCCCGAATTGAAACCGCTAATGGCGGTGCTTGTTGGCGTCAGGCGATGCATAGGGATGCGGAGATGATGTAAGAAACCCTTCGGAATAATGCTTATGGAAGAGCCAGGATCGATGTGCATCCGATCCACCTTCACGTCGTCGATGTATCCAGTGTAGTATAATGGGCGATCGTGCAGGTTGGTTTTGATGAGCATATCCTACGGAGTGAAGACAATGTTGGGCATCGCTCCCGTACAAGCGCTGTCTTGGAGATCTGCAGGCGGGTTCTCTCCCGTGTGGTTGACCTGAGCCAGATAGGCGTCGACATTCGGGAGTGCATCGCTCAAAGCCGTGCGAACATCCTTCGAGAGTCTCAGAAGCTCGTACAATGACAATTTGGTCGGTATGTTGGCCAATTGTGCCAAGATGTCAAAGTTGTAGGGCCTCTCCAGCCCCTGCGGTGCCTCTTTTCGGAGGGATTTGTCAAAGCGAGTCTCCTTCGGCCTAGGCTTGTCGGTCGTCGGAGGCTGAAAAGGTCCCGGAGCGTCAGTTGTAGTGGGCTGATAATCTTTAGCCGAGTTATCAGCCACAGGTTGAGATTGTACCCCAGACCGAGTGACAGCGGCTGCGAGTTCTTCAATATATGCTGAGATTGTGTGGCATGATCTGACTTTTCCACTCCTACTCTTACCAATGGAAGATGGTGTGGGCTGAGTTACTTCAGATACCAAGTCTGGATGGACCCACATGACCTCCCCTCATGATGTGGTGAGGGGTACTAGACCAGCAGCTTGATCTCGGGACGGTGGAAGATTAGCAATCTCTATTGTCGCCAGAGGGATGGAGACCACACCGTCTTGAGTTTCCGTTGGAGCGAAGCTGCCAAATTGTACTGACACCATATTGGCTGCTACAGTTACCTCTTCGAAATCGATGGCCAGAGCGTTCGAATCGATGAGATTTTGGATGTACCGTTTTAGCTGGTAGCAGTTGTGTGTAGCATGGTGGACGTAGCGGTGGTAATGGCAGTACTTTGGGTTCTCCATTTCTGCCGGCCGAGGTTCCCGTCTTGGTGGAGGGAGCTGAATTCTGTCTCCTTGTATGAGCATGTCTAAGATGGGCTTGACGTGGCCGTCTTCGAAGGAGTAGGTCAATTGTGACCATTGCTTGTCTGCCGGTTTTGGCTCAGGTTTCTGTGCTGTATCGGCCACCATAACCTGCTTGCCCCTGCTGTCCCGATTATTGGAGGGGCTACCCCCATTGTCGTTGTTGGTATTAGGACGCTTGCCCTTGTTCTCTCCGTCCGAGATGTGTAATCCCAATTGGCGAGCCTTCTTCAACCGTTCTTCGGCGCTTGTGGCACTGATGATAAATGTCTTCCTGTCCTTAAATTGACTTTCGTCCATCCAGAGACTGATTGTTGGGAGCAATCTCTTTTGGCAAATTTCAATTAAGGAGGAATCCGGATTACCGGATGGCAGCTTCATTGCGGTTTGGCAAAACCGCTCAATATAGTTCCTTGTCAGCTCTTTCTCCCCTTGGACGACGTCCATGAGGGTGGACATCGTGATGTCCTATCCTACTTCGTAAAAGCTCTCCAAGAATATGCGCTTAAAGCTGGCGAAAGAGTGGATACAGTTGTCCGGCAGGTTGCGATACCAGTCGAAGGCAAGTCCTTCCAATGCCCCAATGAATAATCGTGTAAGGATGGCATCATCATGGGACAGGTGGTCGGTGGTGACCTCGAAGTAAGTGATGTACCGACTTGCGGAGGTCTTGCCATCATATGGATTGATGTGGAATGGTTTATACTTTAGTGGAAAGGGAATATCCCTCCATGCTGCGGGGTATGGTTGCCGTATTCTGAGGTCTTGAGAGGTTTCTCGAGCGTGAAACATGGCTCGGAGCTCCTGGACCTCTCTTCTCGCTTCTCGGGCCTCATCCACAGTGGTGGGGGCCGTTACTTCAGGAGGATTGTTGCCCGGATTCGGTGCCGCTAAATTTGTGTCCGCATTGACCGCGGGACCCGCGCTTGTTTGGCCAGGCGTCCCTCCTTGCAGAGTTGGAAGTTCCGCTTTGATCTCGTCTATAGACTTGACCAAGGCATGCAATATGGCTTCAAGAGTGTCGATGCGTTGGCGATCACTGGACCCACCTTGGCTGCTGTCCGTCATGAACACCGTCTTTACATGAGGAGAGATGGACTGGACGGTGGAGGAAGAGCCCTCCGGATCATACCCCTGTAGTGAGAAGTCATCGAGATATGTAGGAATGTCTTCCTCTGATTCGGACTCAGAAGTAACAGTACCCCCAGTTTTCAAGTTCGTCTCGTCTTGGGAGTTGTGGACGTCCTCGGGGATGTCGGCCCTTGCTGTATCTGATGGGAGAGTCGTTTCCTCGGGCTCATCTCCTTGGAACATTGGATTATCGTGGACGTTCTGAGGAGTGCCACCCCGAGTCCCAGTAACCCCCAGTGGTGTGGATGATAAATCTTCCATTGTAGCAGATTTTGTCTTTGAACGGGTACCTTAAAAAACTCCGATAGTGGACACCCGTTTAGATGATGGTCTTTTAGTCATAGTGGTTGAAATCTTTGGGCTGGGAACATTGGTCTTCTTTCCTCTCCCATCGGCAGGGATTTTCTGAGCAGAGTTGCAGGAGGCGACGGGAAGTGCCTCGTCTTCTGAACATGTTTGTTGCAGTCTTTGGACGACGGACTGCCGATCTTCTCGCACCATCGCATTATTGCAATAGCAGTTGACGATGACTTGGGTGCAGTGACGTCCGTGGGAGGACTCTTTGTACCCCGAGGTACCTTCTCTTTTCTTGCGTTTGTGGAGGATGGCCTCATGCAAGTCAGATGGGTCTGGATCGACCATGTTCGCTCCCTCAATTTTGGGAGACTTTTGGGAACCTCTCTGTCTGTTTGCCGCCGGGGGCTGGACTCGAGTGGTTCGGTACAACTTCCTATCAGAGGCCCGCATAACAGTATGTGGGACGCTCGGATGGTCAGAGGTCGGATCAGCGGACCGAGCTTGCCAAGCTCATGCTGTCCTAGACTTCTTCACTCTAGTGTGTGAGGGCACATAGTAGGAAGAGTCTAAGTGGTGCTGGAGAGAGTTAGACATGTCTTCTTGAAAGCACAAGAGATCAGGTCCATAGGAGAGGCGGTCGAAGACAGAGCCGCGTGGAGCAGGCGTCATGCGGCTGGCATCAATAATCTTCATGCGGCTGGCAGGCGTAGCCGCATAGGTCTTCTCCATGCGGCTGGAAATCCAGGCCGCATGAGTATTATGCCTTTGGCTAGCAGTCTCGGCCGCATGGTTATCATTCATGCGGCTGGCAATCTTGGCCGCATGAGTCTTCATTTTGCGGCTAGTGCCCTTGTTCGATTTCTTCCTGGAGCACATAGAATTGCTCTTTGCCCCTGCAAGTCCAGCATCATAGTGCTTTCCTCTGCCGGACTTGGGGACAGCAGAGTTCTCTATGGCTCGAAGTGGGGCCGCACGAGAGTCACCTTCGCCATCTTGGGCAGCAGAGAGTACTCCGTCCAAAGCTTGGGGAGGAGCAAATGATTTTGGCCTCCACTCGCTGCACGCTTTCTTTGTGCGGGTTTGCATCTGGACCGGGCCAACGCTTCCCTCGGAGAGCATTTCTTTAAACGCCTGTTGGTCGAAGCGGACGACCATCTTCTGTTGCGTGGAGCCAAGTTTGGCTGCATTCGATTGCGTCACCAACTCCTCAGCCGTGCAAAAGTTTGTCCCCAGCAGAGTCGCCATCGTGTTTGCCATTGATTGTAAAAGAACAGAACAATTATCGGAGGACTGAACTTAGACTCACAATACAAACTCGCTTGTACAAAGAAAGCCTAGGGATGAAAACCTAGGTACAACAATCTAAGTACAAATGTTTATTTTAGATTCTGGGGGGTGACGGTAGAGGCTCGGGAAAGCGACGGCAGCTCTGCCTTGCTCCTTGGACGATCGGGTGCAGCCTTGGCTCCGTAGAAAAACTGCTTGGCGTTGATGAAGAAATGCTCTCTCTGACTCTCTGGATCCGAGGGGGTGTGCTCTCTCTCTCTCGGCTCTCTGCTCTCTATCTCTCTCCTCTCTCTCCTTCTCTTCTTTTTTGTTCTCTCCTTGTTGTGTTTTACAAAGGAATGGCACCTTGCTATTTATAAGAGTGGGGGGCATCATTAGGGTTTGCAATGATTACTCATTCTCAAAAGTCGGCGGTTAAGGATCAATGAATATGGGCCGTTCATAATAGATTTGAGCAATTAATGTGATTGCATCAAATCTCTGTGGACAATTAATAATGATTGCCATAAATCCTCATGATTTGTTATGCCAAGCTCGAATCTTCTGCCACGTGTTCAATTTGATTGATTGCAAATGATCTGATTTGATCCCAATATTTTATTGGAATTTGTTGATGGATTTCGGTCGATTTGATGCCACGTGTCCCATTATCATGCCACGTGTCTTAACCGTGAGCCACTTAGAAAATCTGAGCCGCATGAGGACTGCTCCCCATTGAGCCGCATAAGGCTGGCCACGTGTCAAGGCTGCTTGGGAGTGGCCCCTGAACATTTGAACCGCATGGTGGTGATCTGAGCCGCATGAGCGTAGGTTACCGCATGATGGGTGCTTTCTTCGTGAGCCGCATGGAGATAGTCCTCGTGAGCCGCATGGAGATAGCCTCTGCTTGAGCCGTATAGGGTATGTTCCATGTCGGAGCCGCATGGGTAGCCTCTGCCTGAGCCGCATGGGTGGCCTCTATCTGAGCCGCATACGACTGCCACGTGTCAAGGCCGCATAAAGGTCTTTAGGTTTTGACGGATCATGTCAGAGATATCCTTCGTTTCCCTAGGAGTCTGCCATTATGACAGAGTCATTATTGTATCTTTCTGTCATTGGTCAGAGCTGTCAGCCGTCAAGGCATTAAATGCAGTAGAAGACAAAGGAAAGAGCTGTTGAGGGCCACGTGGCTCTGGGCCTATCCGAGCCGCATAGACGCTTGAGCCGCATGGACACTTGAGCCGTATGGGCTCTTTGTTGATTTTTGGGCCGCATAAGGACCCCTGCTGCCTTTGGGCCGCATGAAGCTTTCTGAGCCGCATGAAGCATTCTGGATTTTGAGCCGCATAAAATCCTCATGGGCCGCATGGAGCTTTCTGGGTTTTCAGTCGCATGAGACTCCCCTTCTTTCCTTGTGCTTGTGAAGGATCACATCTCGCAAGTCAAGGACATCTCGATCAACCTTTGCACTCGCTTTGTGGACCCGGGTATCTCGAGCACACGAGTGCGTAAGTATCATGTTCGCTCCCCGATACGGGACTAGTAAAAGTACTTGTCCTTGATTTTTGTTGGAAGACTCTTGAGAACCACCCTATCCGTTTGCCGCCGGGGGCTGGACGCGGGCGGTTCTGTACAACTTTCCATTAGAGGCCCGCGTAGCAGGATGCTCTGATGGTCAGAGGTTGGGACAACTGACTGAGCTCGACGAGCCCGCGCTGCCCTAGACTTCTTTGACTTAGCATCCAAAGGTGCATAGTAGAAAGAGTCTAAGTTGGAAGGAATGAAGAGAAGTAGGTGCCCTTTTCGAAGGAGGAAAGGGGGCTATATTTATAGAATGGAGTGAGCCCTTTCTTTTTCTCCTTTCCGATGTGGGACTAAAAGCAATATTTTCTATGCTTCTACACCTGGGTGTCCATCTCTGCGGAGCGTCAAGAGAAAGCCACCAAGAAGGATTCAAAATTAGCCTTATTCATTTCAGCTTCACGAGCCATGGCGTCACATTCGGCGTCCACGAGTTGTCGAATATTCCCTCTTTGGAGATCCTTGTAGACTTTAATGGATTCCTCCAGCTCATCCAAAACATGCTCCAGATAGGTTGCCAGATCTCTGTCTCCAATAACACGAATACCTTCGATTATATAGGATGAAGGGTTTCTGACTGTTAAAAAAGGAACGTCATCTCTCTCCATCACCCTTTGAACCAAAGGCCTCAGAGATGTGTAGAAGCATTGGTGAAAGAAGCCACAACAAATTTGTTTGTCGCTATGGCGCCTGGAGTGGCCACTACTTCCATCCGAGTTTCTACTACTGCAGTAGTTGGAAGTACTTTAGATTGTGCATCAGGAGACCCGAATTTGGACATCTGGGATGGACTCCCTTCTCCCACATGAGTTCCTCTGTCCAAAGGAGCCATTGTCGAACTAGTCGTTCCCACAGGTCCTTCTGCGATTAATATACACCATTGTTAGAACATTATCAAAGGAATTAAGGTAAATGAAAGTCAAAATTTTACCTGATCCTGGTAATACATATGGGGTTTCACCGGGTATATCCAGATCAGAGCGGAGCCTGGCCATGGTAGTTTCGGACACAGCCGCGTGATTACTTCCTGCTTCGAAACCGCCTGATAAGAAACGGCTGCTTCCAGCCCCTGATTCCACTTGTCCTATTGGGGCAGTTTCTCCTGCATCCCTAACTTCAAAAACTTGATCAGTAGGGGTCTGAGTCTCTGCAACAATAGGGTTGGGATTTTCATCATTCTCAACATCTTCAGAAGCCATAATCTGATCTTCGTTATTTTTAGGCTCATCAGCTTTTGGGCTTAGATGCCCCTTCTCAACAACAGGGTGCTCTTCACTCGCAACAGTTTGGTCTTCTCCGACTGTTAACTCTTGATTTAGCGGGACTTCCACCAAAGCTTGATCTCTTTCAACGGCCCTTATAAAATCATCTTCAAACACATCACCATAGTCACAACCTTCGAGTGCCACTATCATTTCTCGATCATCTTGAGAAAGAGTAGGAGTTTGGGCTACAGAAGGGACAACGACATCTGGATTAGGCAATTCCTCCTCAGGAAGTATAGTCTTTGGAATTCCTGGAGTTGGAGATGACATCATAATTCCTGCGGCAGCTAACACAGTTACAGGAATAGTCATGACCGGAGCCGGAACGCTAACCTCTGCAGATAAAAAAGAACAATGTCAAATTTCGGTTATACATGATTATACAAAAATAATATTAAAAAACTACCTTGTTGAAGTGGCAAATCTTGTTGCGAAGGTAGCAGTGTCTCTGGTTCAGATAGAGTGGATGAAGATCCAACTCTTGGATGATCTCCTCTGGTTGCTAGCAACTTCCTTCTAGGTTTTCGATGCAGAGGTGCTATAGGTTCTTCTTCATGAATTTCTTCTTGAACGGCTCCGCTTTGCTTCAGAACCGATGAAGGAGTTGTCTCACCCACTCCAAGAGACGTCCCAGTAGTCATCTATTTTGACTGGGATCGTGTTGTCCTGGTGGTAGCTAGTTCAGTTACGGCCACTACGGCCCTCCTCTTCTTCTTCTCTGCAGCTTGGAGTGAGGAAGGGAGATCATCATGAGTTAATGATTCTCCAGTCCTCTTTTTCTTGCCAAGACCTTTGGCAGGAGATTTGTCTCATATAGTGGATCAGTCGCTTCAAGAGCAAATCCTATAAGGGAAGCTTCTAACGGATCGTCGGCCGGATCCTGATTTTCAGCATCTCTGAATGATAATATTGTACGTACCCCAGCCTTTGTACGTTGGTCGCTTGCGAAGCTGTGGGACAGATTGAAGTTCTCGACAAAAGTATTCGCTGAAGTATAGAAGTTCGCATATGTGTACAACATACGTGGACCTGTCTAGGTAGGGACATTTGGCATGGAGAATATTGCTTTTGTGCCCCGAGCGTTGTAGTATTCCCCCGCCATGGCTCCATCAATCAAATAACCCCGGACACTTAGGCAAGTTATGGCATTCTCCACATATAGTTGGTCATAGCCAAACTGTCAGGCAAATCGGCTTGGCAGATATGGTTCCAAGAAGCACTCTTCTTCAAACCGAAAAACCAAGTGAGATGGCCGAATTGACTTCAACCATTCAAAGGTTGAGGGGATTATACGAAGTGAAGTAGATTTCGTATCCATAAGGTTTAGAGGAATGTGCTCATAACCTTGAGGGAGAGGAATGCATTGAAATCTCCATCCAAAACCCTTATTCAATGCTCGTCGACATTCTGATAACGCGCTGATATTCCAACGGGCGTTAGAATACCGCCTCATGAAGTCCCCTCCTACTACACTCATATCTGGGTCTATCAAACCAGGATAATGCAAGTGCAGCCACCCGTATAGATATGTGTAGTGCATTTCAGTGCGGGGAAATTCATTCCTAGCATTTTTATCATGCAGCATGTTATATACAAAAGAGCGCAGGCCCGCATTTAAGCTACAAGTCATCGCTGAAAGGAGGTCCATCTTGTAACCGAACACAAGACGTACTGCAGCAAATAGGATGCCTCGGTAAAATCTATCGAACGTACTGCCTCCAGGGACTATGAACCGTCGCAGCCATATGGAAAGAAAGCCCGACAACTGGGCTTCTTTCGACATAGGTCTATAACCTTGTCTGAAATAACTCTCGATCGTGTCACCAGCCTTGAAGGGGGACCAATCTTCATCTAGCTTATTGTCAAACTAATTATACTTTTCCATCAATTTCTGGATGTCGCTTTTATCAAGTGGTTTGGAGAAACAAGGGTCACAAGCCTGAGTATCGAATATCTTGTCCTCATGAATATGACCCAAGAACAAATAAGGCAGCCACTTGGATGTGTAGCAGGTCCCTACGGTGGCACTTTTGTAGTAGAAGGAACATATCTTGTAGTGACACAAGAGCTCCTCGAAAACCCCTACCATTTTAGAATTTTTTGTTAATAGTATGTCCAATTCTTCATTGGTAGGTACGTATTCCTCGTACGGGTTGTTTCCCATAGACAGGTGAGAAAGAAACTTCATCTCGTAAAGAGCAAAGCCGATCTCCCCATGCGCGGTCATGAAGGTACCGGTCTTATCATTATATCTTTCTACCAGAGCCAGGAATATGTGGGCATTCGGGCAAAATCTATAAACTGTAGCCCAGACTGCTTCATAAAGACCTATTTCTAGAAGCATATCTTTGAAGTGGTTCAAAACCCAGTTAGCCAAGCTACTCCCGCACTTATTATCTGGATTTACCAGGCCTGTCATTCGAATGGTCTGGTCTGGGTATCTTCCTTCAACTTTGGCAAACTCGTTCGCAAAAATTGGTACTCTGATCGTGAGTAACAGCGAGGAGTCCTCGGAAGGTACACAACCTGGCATCAGACCTCTCAGATGGGAGCTGTATTTATCTGAGTTGCTATAAAATTGGTCTCTACTTTATGGACCTAGTCTGTAACAGATCCTCCCCACTCTTGCTTGTTAATGTGGAGTTATATCCTATGCCATCCGACGAGGATAACTTGAAAATTTATATCGAGACAATGATAGATATCTCGACATTTTCAGGAGGTACATCATCCTGCCCTCACTACACTGGTAAACCCTTCCTTCCTTCTTGACTTTGGGCTGGGACGTCCTTTTGATAGCATCACCAAATAAGAAGCCTGGTTTCTTATGAACTATATTATCCACACTTTCTAAAGGTTGTCCATTTATCAAACACAGTAGTGTGGAGTTTTCTTGAGCTGCGAGTATAGCTCTCATGGATTCAGGAAGGTCATAATGCGGATATGACACGTGTGATAGGTCCTCTTTGTATTCAGGTACATTAAATGCAGAGACAAATCTTTCAGCATTGGGATCCTCTCTCAAGTCAACTACATAAAGATGAACAAGCAAAAAAATAGTTTCAAATAATAAAATAGAATATGTTACATCAACAAGTTGCACAACTCTTTTGTTGTGCAACAGTCAGGTTGTGCGACTCTTGTGTTGTGCAGCAATCAAGTTGCGCAACAGTCAGGTTGCACGACTCTTGTGTTGTGCAATAGCCAGGTTGCGTGACTCTTGTGTTGCACGACAATCAGGTTGCACAGCAGCCAGGTTGCGTGACTTGTATTGTGCAGCAATCAAGTTGTGCAACCCTCATGTTGCACCCAAATTGATTTTTATAAAATCAAAATAGAGAAGAACTTTTCGAAGTGCTACGCAACGCGGATCGACAGCAACCAAATCCTAAAAAAGGAAGGCACAAATTATGGGGTGCGCCCAACTCTAAAAAGAGTGGGTGCACGTTGTCAGAATCGAGCCAAACCCTAAATAGGGTTGTCGACAATCGGGTCTATGATCAGATACTTACCCTCCATGGTCAGGTTAGCCGTTTCTCGACGTGACGAAGGCGGAGCTTGTGTAGAGGACTCGGCCACATTCTTGCCCTTCTCGGTAGCAGAGCGCTTGGGCGCTATTGATGCTTGTCGAAACTCTCGAAGATCGGAAAGAAGGAGAAAAAATAGGGTTTTGAGGAATCATAAACGATGATGAAGAATAAAAAAATCCAAAGGGTACATCTATTTATAGCTTTGTAAGTGAGCGTGAACCGCGCAACTTGCGCTGAAGAACCGGGCTCGAGTTGACTGACCCAACTTAAACACGGTCATTTCTAATTCAAAGTATTTCAAAACATTGAAGACTTTTCAAGTTTCGAAAACTTTGAAGGGGGTCTTATCGAGGCTAAAAATTAAGCTATGCTACTCACCCAGAAGTCATCTCATCAAAAAGCATCATACCAATAGGTTGCGCCATATCAGGTTGCACCTAGATCAAGTTGCACCACATCAGGTTACCCCCATCTCAGGTTGCGCCAACCTCAGGTTGCGCGAAAGACACGTGGCAGTTTTCGAGAAAGACTATAACAGCATCATTATTACCTGACAACTGACAGCACGTATATTAAGGAAAATTTGTTCAAATTCTGCACAAACATGGCGCTCGAGAAGATTTAGTCAGCTAGCAGTTTGCGTAACGTGTCAGGTTGTACGAGTTTGAACCCAGGCGCAAGTTGCTACGTTGCACCCCCGTGCAACCTGATGAAGCTCGTGCAAGGTGATCAAACAATATCCAGAGCAGGGTGACGTGACGCACAAGCCACTAACTTCGTAGAATGTGTCCACTACATTGCTTACGACCATGCGCATCTCACTCAAATGATGCCATGTATCCACAACAGTTGGTGCAAGCGCTCGCGCAAGTTACTACATTGTGCCCCCGCGCAACCTGATGAAGCTCGTGCAAGGTGATCAAACAGTATCCAGAACAGGGTGACGTGGCACGCAAGCCACTAACTTCGCAGAACATGCCCACTATACTGCCTACGACCACGTGCATCTCAATCAAACGATGCCAAAATGAACGCTGATGAGATAGTCGTTTTATACTTTTTGTACTTCTCCAGAATTCAATTGTACTTTTTGTACTCTTTTTTATTTTATAGAAATCAAAATCTTTTTTGTTTTTTGCAAACATCTATTACAAAATGAACGCTGATGAGATAGTCGTTCCATACATTACGCCTCCATTTACAAAGCAAAACATTTCATTGCACCTGGAATTGTGGCGAGTCGAGACATCTTTTCTTCTGGACTGAATCTGGAGTCTTTAAAAGGATCAAAACAAGCCTTCAACACACGGACGAGGCTTCAAATGTACTAGCGTCGCCTTGAGCTTAAGTGACACATCCTTCTTGGTTTGGGGTACCTGTTGAAATCTGCTGTATACTATTGTACTGTCCGGTTCCCTTGCTTCAACTGCATGAATTCATTTTTTTCTCTTGACGAACGGCTCAAGGAAGGTACTCGACTTCAAAGGCTTTGCGGAACGTGGCCCAAGAGATCGGTACTGGGCTATTATCGCATCGGATCACTCGTTTGCGTACGACCCACCACTCGTGCACATTCAAACGTAGTTGAAGTTGTGTGCTGGCGACTTGCTTGGATTCTTCAATGTCGAGGAGCTCGAAGAGATCTTCCAGCTCTTCCAACCAGTCGATTGTCATAGAAGGGCCTTCGGTGCCGCTGAAGGAGGTGCGACATGCTTTCTTGAATTCTGACACTTCAAAATTGTAACTTTTTGGTGCCGCAGGTTGACGTCGGGCTTCTCTCGATCGACTTCGATGTGTTGACCCGTCATCTCGATGACAGTAGGTACAGTTATAGAGTTTTTGTTGGACACAATCGTCTGGATGATTTGTTGTAGAGTATCAAGCTGCTTTTGCTGCATCTTGGTTTGGGCTTCGAAGCGAGCTTCGAATTGGGCCTGTCGTACCTCCGTCTGCTGATGTCGGTTCTCGAACTGTTTCTGTTGTGCCTCCATCATGCACAACATCCTCTCGATAGCATTGTTAGAAGGTCCGGCCCGTGAACTGTTCGAACCACACGAAGCACTTTGTTCGTTCTCGGCTGCCGTTTTTGCCACGGGTTCCGTCACTTCTACAATACGTAGACACATACGTTTGTCTCAAGATATTATGGACTCATTATATGGAACAACTTATCTCATCGATGCGAGGTCAAAGGTTTGAGACTCTAGACGAAAGGCTAAAGGATGTAAAGCCGTGCTCTGATACCATTATGTCATGCCCCGATTCCGTAGAATCGATAGTCGTCCCCCGGGCGTGATGCCATGCGAACCTAAGTTGCGATCGCATAAGGCATAGTCATAAGGTTATCCGAAACACAACATCAAGTAGAGTACACAGAGAAATTGAACAAACACATTTGAAAGCAGAAGGAACTTTTCTTTCATTGATAATAAACATCATTTACATGACTTTGTTACATTTATTATCGCGCGGGCTACAACATGACTCTACTACAAAATGAACGCTGATGAGATAGTTATTCTATACATTATGCCTCCATTTACAGAGCAAAACATTTTATTACACCTGGTATTGTGGCAAGTCGAGGCATCTTTTCTTCTGACTGAATGTGCAGTCTTCAAAATGATCAAAATAAGCCTTCAATACATGGACGAGGCTTCAAATATACTAGTGTCGCCTTGAGCTTAACTGGCACGCCCTTCTTGGTTCGGTATACCTGTGGAGAGCGATGATCAGTACATTACACTTTGTACTGGCGAGTGGCTAATTTATATACCACACTCTCATTTGGTTCAAGAAATTTTATGACTAAATTTTATGATCTTTCGAGCCATCCTAATAAATTTTAGACAAGCATACGATAGGCATAATGTAAATTATGCTAGAACTTATCAACGGCAGAGTGTGCCGTGCAATGTGAGACTTACCATGTTCTTTTCTGTCAATCGTTATCAATTAGCATGTGCACTTTGTATATGTGAAGGTCACTGGCACCAAAAGCTATTTTGGACTATATATAGCTGTGTTAGACGGCAACCCTTTTAACACGAATAGCGAGCCCCACTGTAAGTTCCCCGAATAACCATGTTTTGCTTTCGTCAAGCTTAGCTATCTTTTGCTTCCTCCTAGGCCGAAATGATCCCGTGTCTCAGGGTATCGCTTGAGGAAGCCGTTCCTCGTGCACGAGTTGTCCAATGATCGTGCAAGGGTAGATTAGTTATTCAAGCAATATCTTTAGTTCGTGAGTAACATAACCATTGTCATCGTTGTTTTGCCGTGTTATGGCGACAGTATTCAATGAATCAAAACTTTGCTTATCTCAGTTTTATAACAGGCATAAGGGATTAAGTATGTGACATTTTCTTGGCATAATAGTTCTATAGCGTGCGTATGTGATGAATCGTGCAACAGTTCATTGAAATCTAAGCTTTCGTGCACTTACATAACCAACTAGCATTCTATTGATTGATTTGAGATTGAAGCAAGACAAAGGAAAAGAAGGGTCCAGCCACTCACTTTGATTGTTAGTTTGAGACAAAAGACACATTGGTTGCACTAGACGGCACCTACGCGATCACTTGAAATCGCATAAGCAATTGATTAGAACACTACAAAATTCAAGGAGTTCGATATGTAAATGCAAGTTCGAAAATACAAGCCATAAAAACCATCGAAAATATTCATGAAAATGTATTCAGAAAACCAAATCCAAAAGGCAAGTATGGCCTAAAAAATGGAGCAACGGGAGGTCTCTCCCGACTCAGCCGCAGAGTCTATCCTTGAGGCGCAACCCACTGAATATGGGACTTGATTCCGAAGAAGCCTTTTCGTAATGAGAAAATAATCTTAATTCAATTGTTTCCGTTTGACTGATTCAACTGATCCCGATCTATCGATTTTGAGTCAATCGATAGTGACAGTGTTCCTTGTAGAAGTATGGAAAATACTAAAGAAAATGACTCATGCGGCCAGGAAAGATCGATGCGGCTCAGAAAACTCATACGGCTCAGGGAGTCATGCGGCGTAAGGAGCTATGCGGCCCGAGGCATTCCATGCGGCTCAGAAGACACGTGGCCTGACAGTGCTCCCCTCCGACCCATGCTGTATTAATTGCTTTGACGGCTGACCCCTCTGAAAAGTTGACAACCCTGACACAAAAGCAGATAATTATGACTCTGTCATAATGATGAATCTCTAGGGAAGAGAAAAGAGATCTCTGACACAAATCCCCCGAGAGCCATAAAAATGCCACGTGGTCTTGCCACGTGGGCGTTCATATGCGGCTCACTTCTCATGCGGTTCAGAATGAATCCTATGCGGCTCAGGTCAAGAAAGCCTCATACGGCTCGAGCAAAGAACTTCTCATGCGGTTCAGAGTGAATCTGTCCTATGCGGCTCAGGCCAAGAAAGCCTCATGCGGCTCGAGCGAGGACTTCTCATGCGGTTCAAGAGGATCATGTCCATGCGGCTCAGGCGGATATGTACCTATGCGGCCCACAAGGATTACTCCCCTGTGGTTCGAGGGCTCAAGTGGGAGCTACTGCCGAGGCAGCCCTGACACGTGGGCTTAACCATATGCGGCCCAAATTCATATGTGGCTCACTCGTCATGCGGTCCAGATCCCCCCAGCAGCTCCTAGGACACGTGTCCTAAACCGATTAATTCCTCAGATTTGCTGCCATTAAAGATTGGGTCAAATCCCAATAATCTGGGATACGTGGCAGAAGAATAAATTTAATTTATTCGCAGATATCAGAAGATAATTATAAGAAAGATTTATTCCAATTAGCAATAATTGCTAATGGGATTTGGTGTAATCTACACCTAATGGCTCGGATTCGTCACAATCAGAAATAAACGGCCTGGATTGACCAATCCCCAGGCCGCCGCCATCTCCAAGAACTAATCATTGGCAACCCTAATGATCACATCCCACTATTATAAATAGTAAGATGCCATTCCCTTGTAAAAAAAAGAGGAGAACATCAGAGAGAAATACGCATATACAGAGAGACTCCCCAATAGTCAAAAAGAGAATACACAGAGAGAGAGAGAGAGAAGCCGAAAGAGCAACAGGAGGAGAGCAAGAAGAGCATTTCTTCACCAACGCCAACCATCTTTTCACCAGGAGCCAAGGTCGCATACCGATCGTCCAAGGAGTAAGGCAGGGCTGCCGTCGCCTTTCCGAGCCTCTACCGTCACCCCCCAGAATCTAAAATAAACAATTGTACTTAGACTGTTGTACCTAGGTTTTCGTCTCTAGGCTTTCTTTGTACAAGCGAGTTTGTATTGTGAGTCTAAGTTCAGTCCTCCCATAAAACTGTTCTGTACTTTTACAATCAATGGCAAACACGATGGCGACTCTGCTGGGGACTAACTTCTCCACGGCTGAGGAGTTGGTGACGCAATCGGATGCAGCCAAGCTTGGCTCCACGCAACAGAAGATGGTCGCCCGGTTCGACCAACAGACGTTCGAAGAAATGCTCTTCGACAAGAGCGCTGGCCCGGTCCAGAAGCGAGTCCGCACAAAGAAGGCCCGCAAGGAGTGGAGACCCCGATCCTTTATTCCTACTGAAGCTCTCGCAGAAATACCTTCTGTTGCTCAAGACGGCGAAAAAGACTCTCCTGCGGCCCCACTTCAGACCGTAGACAACTCTGCTGTCTCCAAGTCCGGCAGAAGAAAATACTATGATGCTGGACTTACAGGGGCAAAGTGGAACTCTATGAGATCCGAGCCGTATAAGGGTATCAGCCGTAGGGAGAAAGCTCATGCGGCTACATCCGTCAGCCGCATGGAGAAAACTCATGCGGCCAAATCTGTCAGCCGCATAGCTTATGCGGCTACAGTTGCCAACCACATGAATGAAACTCATGCGGCTAAGAAAGTCAATCGCTTGTAGAAAACCCATGCGGCCACAATTGCCAACCGCATGCGGCCAGCCTGCACGGTCGTGACTCCTAGCCGCATAAAAATAATTCATCCAACGGCAGAAGACAACCGCATGCAGACAGCCTGCACGGTACCCAATTCTAGCCGCATAGCGTCCGTTCCACGCTTCTCTCGATCAGTCTTTGACCGTCTCTCATGCGGTCCTGACTCTGATGGTTCTCTGGATGATAAGCCAGACTCTGTGATGTTCAACTTGGACTCTTCCTATTACGCACCCGCAAGTGCTAAAAGGAGGAAGTCTTGGGCAGCGCGGGCTCACCAAGCCCAGGCAGCTGTCCCAACCTCTAACTATCGGGGCGTCCCGTTGACTATCACATGGGCCTCTGATGGGAAGTTGTATAGAACCGCTCGAGTCCAGCCCCCGGCGGCAAACGAACAAAGTGGTTCCTCTGACCTGCGTGAGGCGATCCTCCACAAATGTAAGGAAAGAGAAGGAGCCTCGGAGTGCAAAGAGTCCTCGCTTGGACATCACTGCACCCAAATCATCGTCAACTGCTGTTGCAACAGCGCGGCAGCAATGGAAGACCGGCCGTCCGTCTTCTAAAGATTACGGCATCCGAGCTCAGAAGACGAGGCACCTCCTGTTGTCTCCTACAATTCCATTCAGAAAATCTCCGCCGAGGGGAGAGGAAAGAAGACAAGCATCTCCAGCCCCAAGATATCAACCACTGCAGCTAAGAAACTATCGTCTAAACGGCTGTCTTCCACCGGAATATTCCAACACACCCGTTCAAAGACAAAATCTGCTGCAATAGGAAATTCATCATCCACACCGCTGGAGGTCGTAGGAACTGGGGGTAACACTCCTCCGAACATCCACAACAATCCGATGTTTCAAGAAGCCGAGCCCAGGGAAACAACTCTCCCATCAGGTACAACAGACGCTGATGTCCCCGAGGACATCCATGGCTCTCAAGACGAAGCAAGCTCCGAGGCTGGGGATACCGTTCCCTCCGAGTCCGAGCCCGAAGAGAACATTCCCACCTACCCCGATGACTTCTCGGTGCATGGGTACGACTCGGAGGGTACATCCTCCACCGTTCCTTCCATCACTCCTCATGTAAGGACGGTATTCATGACTGACAGCAACCAAGGTGGTTCCAGCGATCGCCAATACATCGACACTTTGGAGGCTATACTGCAGGCCTTGGTTAAGTCTGTAGATGAAATCAAAGCCGCTCTTCCAACTCTGCAAGGAGGAACGCTCGGCCAAACAAGTACGGGTCCCGCGGTCAATGCAGACTCGAACTCAGCGGCACCAAACCCGGGCAATAATCCTTCCGAAATAACAGCCCCTACCGCGACAGATGAGGCCCGAGAAGTAAGAAGATAGGTCCAGGAGCTCCGAGCCATGTTCCATGCCCGAGAAAACGCTCAAGACCTCAGAATGCGGCAACCATACCCTGCCGAATGGAGGGATATTCCATTCCCACCAAAATATAAGCCGTTCAATATCAACCCGTATGATGGCAAGACCTCAGCGAGTCGGTACACCACTTACTTCGAGGTCACCACCGACCATCTACCCCATGATGATGCCATCCTCACGCAATTATTCATCGGGGCATTGGAAGGAGTCGCTTTCGATTGGTATCGCAATCTGCCAGACAACTGCATTCACTCCTTCGCCGGCTTCAAGCGCCTGTTCTTGGAGAGATTCTACGAAGTAGGGCAGGACGTCACCATGTCCACCCTCATGGACATCGTCCAAGGGGAGAAGGAGTTGACAAGGAACTATATTGAGCGGTTCCGCCAAACCGCCATGAAGCTGCCCTCCGGAAATCCAGATTCCTCTTTAATTGAAATTTGCCAAAAGAGACTGCTCCCAACAATCAGTCTCTGGATGGGCGAAAGTCAATTTAAAGATTGGAAGGCATTCATCATCAGCGCCACAAGCGCCGAAGAACGACTGAAGAAGGCTCGCCAACTGGGATTGCATATCTCGGAAGGAGAAAACAAGGGCAAGCGTCCCAACAACGATAATGGGGGTAGCCCCTCTAACAATCGGGACAGCAAGGGAAAGCAGGCTATGGTGGCCGATACTGTACAAAAACCTGAGCCGAAGCCAACAGACAAACAATGGCCGCAAATCGATTACTCCATCGAAGACAGTCACGTCAAGCCCATCTTGGACATGCTCATACAAGGGGACAGGATTCAGCTTCCTCCACCAAGACGGGAACCGCAGCCGACAGAGATGGAGAATCCAAAGTACTGCCATTATCATCGCTATGTTCATCATGCTACACACGATTCCTACCAGCTGAAACGGTACATCCAGAACCTCATCGATTCGAACGCTCTGGCCATCAATTTCGAAGAGGTAACCGTGGCGGCCAATATGGTGTCCGTACAATTCGGCAGCTTTCCTCCGACGGAGACTCAAGACGGGGTGATCCCCGTCCCTCTGGCGACAATGGAAATTACCAATCTTCTACCTCCCCGAGATCAGGCTGCCGGTCTAGTACCCCTCACCACATCACGAAGGGAGGTCATGTGGATCCATCCAGACTTGGTGTCAGAAGTGACTCGGCCCACACCATCTACCACCGACAAAAAGAAAAGTGGAAAAGTCAGGACCTGCCACACAATCTCGGCAGACAACGAGGAAGCTACAGCCGTCGTCACACGGTCCGGAGCGCAATCCCAACCTGTGGTTGACAATCCAGCTGAAAATCATCAACCCACTACAACTGATGCTCCGGGACTGGCTCAGCCTTCGACGACCGACAAGCCTAGGCCGAAGGAGACTCGCTTCGACAAATCTCTCCGAAAAGAGGCAGCCTAAGGGTTAAAGAGGCCCTACAACTTTGACATCTTAGCACAATTGGCTAACACACCGGTCAAGTTATCACTGTACGAACTCCTAAGGCTCTCCAAGGACGTTCGTATTGCATTAAGCGAAGCACTCCAAAATGCCGATGTCTATCTGGCACAATCCAACCTCACCGGGGAGGACTCACCCATGGATCTCCAAGACAGCGCCTGCACGGGAGCAATGCCCAACATCGTCTTCACTCCGCAGGACATGCTCATCAAAACCAACCTACACGATCGCCCGCTATACTACACAGGATACATCGGCGACGTGAAGGTGGATCGGATGCACATAGATCCTGGCTCTTCCATAAGCATCATCCCGAAGGATCTGCTACATCATCTCCGCATCCCAATACATCGCCTGACACCTACAAGCACCGCCATCAGTGGTTTCAATTCGGACATGAGCTACCCTATTGGAAAGATTCGTCTGAAGTATCAAATTGGCGACCTCCAATCCGAAGTCACCTGCTACGTCATAGATGCAGACACTTCTTACAACGTCCTCTTGGGGCGCCTATGGATACACGACTACATGATCGTACCTTCCACGCTACACCAGTGCTTCAAATACGTCGACAAATACGGCTTTGTGAAGACGGAATTTGCTGACATCGATCCCTTCAAAGGGGTCGAATCTTACTACTCGGACTCCTGCCTATACGAAAAGTCAAAGAGGTACCTTGATGAAGGAAAGTACCGAGACCCGCAATAGGGCCACTGACAATCAGACTGCCAAGAGTCGGTCAACCCCAAACGGAGAAGCTCAAACCCTCCGACAGGCCACTGACGATACGCCTTCCCAAGAAGGGTCGTCACCCTGATGCGAGGTCTGACGCTTCTAGCGAACCGGCCACTCCTCGCTCCACATCAAGTGCCAAACTGGTGGTCGTTAGTCTGCCAACAACTCCACGCTCTGCTCCATCAACTGAACCACTGACAATCAAGCTTCCCTGGACGTCCTCCCAGTCTTCATTCACACAGGGGGCAGCCGAAGAGGAACCGGAGCTAGCCAAGTATGTGGCCGCCCACACTGATGTTCCCTCCGCAGATGATGTAATCCCCCTAGAGAAGATACCTTACTTCATCAATAAAGGGTTATCCTTGAACTACACCGAGCTCAATAAGCTATGTACAATGTATGCTATGGAACACGGTATAGGCACTCACCTACACACACAGGTGACAAATGTGTACACCGCGATCCAGCTTACTCCAGTAGAGGACGCTTACCGAATATTCGAGGGAGGGGACCATACAATCATCTTCGGCCGGAAGGACGATCCGCAGCCCTTCACCGTAGAAGAAGTCGACCTTGAATCAGATGCCGGAAGACTGCCCCTGTATCTTTATAGCCCCCAATCCAAACATCTTATGCAGAAACAGGGGTATGATCTGGAGACGATGCCAGGCTTGAACTACGGCACCGGACGACGGCTACCTTTAAAGCCACCGGTCCCGGCTGGCAAATCATGGGACTACTATAGCAAGACTCGATGTGGGTTAGGCTATGTTACACCCACGATGACTCCTGAGAGTTCAGATGAAGAATGCGACTGGCACTCACATTCAACCGGGTCACCAACTTCTGACTCAGATACCAGCATCGGAGACGTATACAGACAGGTCTTGACAGTTAACATGGCATTCGCCGATGCTTACGAAGAAGACGAAGACATCCCCGAAATCCTTGAGCTAGAGCCGTGGGCCCAGTAGTTGGATGTGCAATGGAAAAAGCGGTTCGAACTGAGGGAACCTCCTACTGAAGATGAGGTTATTAAGGTTGACCTCGACAGCAAATCTTCTCCAAAACCAATCTTCGTCAGTAAAAGCCTAACAGACAAAGAACGGGAGTCGCTGCTAGAACTTGTCAGAGAATACATTGATGTATTCGCCTCCAGCTATGAAGACATGCCAGGGTTAAATCCCGACATTGCTCTTCACAAACTCAACATTCGACCTGATGCGAAGCCAGTCAAGTAACAACAGCGATGCTTCCGTCCAGGCATCATGGACGCGATCGAAGTCGAAGTTAACAAACTGATAGCCAGTGGCTTCATTCGTGAGGAGCAACATCCAGACTGGGTTGCCAACATAGTACCCGTCCTTAAGAAGAATGGGAAGATTCGAATCTGTATCGACTTCCACAATCTGAATGAGGCGTACCCCAAAGATGAATTCCCCCTTCCTATCACAGACATTATGATCGACAATACCTGCGGCTTCGAACGTATGTCGTTCATGGACGGCTTCTCGGGGTACAACCAAATCAAAATGTCTCCTGATGACGAAAAGCATACATCATTCCGAACACCAAATGGCACGTACTGCTACACAGTCATGCCTTTCGGTTTGAAGAACGTCGGTGCCACATATCAAAGAGCCATGAGCATTATCTTCAGAGATCACTTACGCAAGACAGTGGAGTGCTACGTTGACGACATAGCCATTAAGAGCCGCTGCAAAGGAGACCATCTGTAGGATCTAAAGACGGTATTCGACCTAATGCGAGCGCATAATTTGAAAATGAACCCTACGAAGTCCTTTCTGGGCGTATCCAGCGAGAAGTTCTTAGGCTTCATCATCACTGCAAAGGGTATCCATGTAGACCCTGAGAAGACAAAAGCAATCATGGAAATGGGTCCCCCGAGAAATCTTCGCGAACTCAGAGGCCTCCAAGGGAGGCTAGCCTACATCAGGAGGTTCATTTCCAACCTCTCCGGGCAATGCCGACCGTTCACGCACCTCATGAAGAAAGGAGTCTCATTCGTATGGGACGAGGAATGTCAGCGTGCTTTCGACAGCATCAAAGAATATTTGTCAAATCCTCCAGTTTTGGTGGCCCCGGTTCCTGGAAAACCATTCATGCTCTATGTACGAGCAATAGAACACTCCCTTGGGGCTCTGCTGGCACAGAACAACGATGCAGGCCATAAACAGGCCATATATTACCTCAGCCGAATGATGATTGGGCCAGAGCACCGATACACCGCTGTGGAGAAAGAATGCCTCGCCCTGGTGTTCGCCATTCAGAAAATGCGATACTATGTCACCGGACAAATAATACATGTGATCTCACGAGTCAACCCTCTCAGAGTCCTCATGACTAAACCAGGGGCACTCAGCTCTCGCCTCGCTACATGGGCAATACTGCTGTCCCTTTATCATATGATCTTTGTCCCATAAAAGGCAGTCAAAGGTCAAGCCCTGGCGGACTTTTTAGCAGCCCACCCAGGCTCGGAGTCCTCCAGAATATATGAAGAGATCCCAGATGAGGTCGCCGACTCACATGCAACCTTTTACGGGGCTATATGGCGAATGTTCTTCGACGGTGCTTCGAGGACCGGACCTAAAGGCAATATAGTCGTCGGAGTCGGGGTCGTGCTGATCTCCCCTTCCGGATTGGTGATTAACCACGCTTATTCCCTCACCGAGCCCTGCTCGAACAATATGGCCGAGTACAACGCTCTGGTCATTGGCCTCCAACTTGCAAGAGAGCTGGGGGTAGAATACCTTGAAGCATACGGCGATTCCCAACTAATCGTCAATCATATCCGGGGCTCGTACGAAGTCTGCCACGAAGACATGATCCCTTATCACCAAATAGCGATTGACATCATCTCGTCGTTCGAGGGGTTCTTCATCGAACATGTCCCCAGAAATATCGAAGCCGATGCCCTAGTCGGTCTTAACGCTTCCCTTGTAGTTCTGAATTATGATCACCAATCAGTGGATGTAATAGGCCACGAACTGGTCTGTCCCAAGAACAATGTTTAATTCGTGGCGAGTTATTCCGTATAGACGATCGACGATGCCCCAGATTGGAGACAACCATTCATTGACTTTGTCGTCTATGACGTCCTGCCCGAGAACCCAAAGGAAGCTACCTCCATTAGACGGCGTTCTCTCAGATTCTTTTACGATACAGAGACAAAAATGCTGTATCGCCGCTCTTACGACGGATTACTGCTTCGGTGTCTGTCAAATACAGAAGCCAAAGAAGCCGTACGAGAAGCTCACGACGGTGTCTGCGGGGCCCACCAGCCCGGCCCAAAATTACAAGACCGTCTTCGACGAATGGGCTACTATTGGCCCACGATGGTGGCAGATGCGATAGATTATGCTAGAAAATACAAAGCCTGCCAAGTCCACGCGGACTTCATTCACCAACCATCCGAGTTTCTACATCCGACAGTGGCATCCTGGCCATTCGAAGCATGGGAAATGGATATCATTGGTCCAATCATCCCACCTTCCTTCCGAGGACATCGCTTCATACTTGCGATCACTGATTACTTCTCCAAATAGGCGGAAGCTGTCCCACTCGCAGAAGTCAAGACTTCAAACGTGATCAGCTTCCTTAAGCATCACGTCATCTACCGCTTTGGACTGCCCCGAAGGATCATCCATGATAATGGTCCGCAGTTTGTAAGCCACGCATTCTATCGGTTTTACGATAAACACCGTATTCAGAATGTCGCTTCGACACCGTACAACCCGGCAGCAAACGGGTTAGCAGAGGCATTCAACAAAACAATCATCAAACTCCTCAAGAAGTTTGTCTCCTCCAACAAATGCGACTGGAATGAGAAGCTCGGCGAATGCTTATGGGCTTATCGTACCACAGTTCGAATAGCCACCGGGAATACGCCATTCTCCCTAGTATACGGGAGTGAGGCAGTTCTTCCATTAGAGACTTAAATACCCTCACTCCGCGTCGCCCTCACTTATCAATTGACAACGGATGACAACTACCGACGTCGACTACAAGAGTTGGAGGCCTTAGATGAAAAGCGCCTCCTAGCTCAGTAAAGGATCGAGCTATACCAAGCACGCATCTCAGGAGCCTTCAACAAGAAGGTCAAAATCAGAACATTCCAAGTGGGCAATCTTGTTCTGGCAGTCCGGAGGCCAATGGTCATGACTCACAAGACCGCCGGCAAGTTCCAGCCAAAATGGGAAGGCCCATTTATCATCGAGACAGTATTCTCCAACGGTGCTTACCGCCTCGCTAAGCAAAATGGAGACTTGCTCATGTTGCCCGTAAACGGCAAGTTCCTGAAGAAATATTATGTCTAAAGGACATTCTCTCCAGATCATCGAGTCATGTACCCGCTGGTACCACTGAACTCACCCCATAATTTTCCAGATCTTCGAGTCATGTATCCGCTGATACCACTGAACTCACCCGTATAGTTTGTCAGATTTTCGAGTCATGTACCCGCTGGTACCACTGAACTCACGCTCACCATTCTCCAGATTCTTGAGACATGTACCCGATGGTGCCTCTGAACTCACATCCCGGTCACTCTTTCAGGTAGAAAGTTATGTATGATCATACCTCTGAACTTCCTTCCCGAAGGAGATCCTCCCTCATGATCTAATACCCGCACTCCCAGTGCACAAAAAGGGTAATCGATCCACAAATTTCCAAAACGGCCATGTCCTCATTACCTCTGAGTCGTTCCACTTCCGCCAAAAACAAATCACCCCTTACATAGAACTTCCATGTCCTCATTACCTCTGAGTCGTTCTATGTGCCCTCCTTCATTGAGCCCACTCCTGACATATCCTCATTACCTCTGAATGGGAAGGCTCCGTCGAAGAAACCTTCATACTTGCCATGTCCTCATTACCTCTGAGTAAGTATGATGATCCCCTTTCGACCTATTATCTGTACCCACAACCGGAGTACGCCAAGGGTAATAGGTCCATAAATGTCCTCTGTTGACCACAAATGTCCTCTGTTGACCACAAATGTCCTCTGTTGACCACCAATACCCTCCGTCGAGTTCACTCCTGCCATGTATTCATCACCTCTGAGTAGGAAAACTCTACGTCCAAAAAACTTTCCTGCTTGCCATGTCCTCATTACCTCTGAGCAAGCATGTCGGTTCCCCTCCATCCTATTATCCGTATCCTAAACCAGGATACGCCAAGGATAATAAGCCCACAAATATCCCTTGCTAAACTTCTTAGCATAAATCCATCATCTTATCGTGCCCCAGGAGCCCAGCCGCTCTACGGCACTCCTTTTCCCAATACCAAGAGCACCCATGACCACTTTGCCATGGCTGCTTCAGGTATCCTGACCAAAACTTGTTATCTCTACCTGAAACTAAGGTACGCCATGGGTAATAGGTCCACAAATATATTCCCTATGCGGGGGAAAACATCACCACAATAACACAGGCGCAGCAGGCAATACAAATGAAGGGTAGAATTGAAAGTACTCTTTATTTGAAGGAAGAAAAAGCATTACATATTTCGGGATCATGTCCCCTTCAGAAAGAAAGAAAACAGGGACAAAAAGAAAAAAGTCGACTATAGTTCGGCATTGCACAACTCCAAGAGACGGTTTTTCACCAAGGCAGTCCCCCAATCAAGCCTCTGCTTAGCTCGACGCTCAGCTTCTTGGGATAACTGCTCTGCGTCATTCAGATGCGTATATGCCTGCCAGTTGTCCTCCATCTTCTTTAGGGCAAGCTCTAGATTAGCAGAAGCCCTACTGTACTTATCAGCCTCCTGGATAGCAGTCTCTTTCTCAAAACGAGCAGCCTCAAGCTCTGACTCCAGGAAAGCCAGTTTTCTCTGGAGTTCAAGGATATGTTCCCGGGTACCGGTTACCCCGCGGAAAGCATCCGCTTCCCGAGTTGAGCAATCTTCAGTCCGACGGCTCCACTGGTCGTGCAACCGAGTCAGATCCCGACGATCCTTCAATATAGCCAGTTTAAGCGATTCACAGGCAGCCATCACCTTCTCCACCGCGATAATAAGGAAGTTGCGCTCTTGATTTATGACCGCAGGTAGATCAGTCTGTTACAACAAGCGAAACTGGGCCACGAGACGATCAGCTTCTAATAGCTTCGGCTCCAAAAGCGCAGCCAATTCCCCTCCTCCAGGGAGTGTCATAAGGATGTTAATCTGGCCACCGGCACATCGACGGGCCAGAGTAAAGGGAGTCCCCCTTTCCACTGCTGCCTCGACCCCTCTCTTCAACTGACGATGGAAACTGGCAACCACATCCTGTAATGCGTCATCCAAGACCTCCGTAGAGGACGGCGTCAGAGGGAGAGTGGCAGATGATACCGGAGGAGCAGCTTCAGAAATTACTGCACCCGCCACCAAGAAAGCAAATTCCGTACGGAAAGATGCTTGGATGGCGGCTAACTCCTCTTCCGCCGCCCGAAGAGCCTGGATGCTCGGCAGGGAGAAAAGGTTGACCCCCGAAACTACATTCGCAGAGGAGGACAAAGGGGGCATCGTCTCTTGTCCCAGTGGCACTGCTACCCGAGACACCGAGCTCGACCCAGACGAAGGTCCCTCGACACAGAGAGGTTCTGTCAGGCCCTCTCCGGTAGGGTGCAATCTAGCAACATCAATCACTGGCGACGAAGGATTGGGATCTGAACATCCAAAGCAACCATTAGTCGACATAATCTTAAAGAAAAGATGACAAGAACACATAGGCTTATTCCCGAGCTATAGTTCGATTTGTATTACCAGGGGAAGAACGTGGGGATGGCAGCTCGT
This sequence comes from Iris pallida, assembly GCA_029216955.1. Lineage (NCBI taxonomy): Eukaryota > Viridiplantae > Streptophyta > Magnoliopsida > Asparagales > Iridaceae > Iris > Iris pallida. The sequence continues at coordinate 14,856,818 of JANAVB010003398.1, read as the reverse complement.
TCACAGCCGGCGTAGTTTCCCCACCCACGGAGTCATCATGTGGGGGCTCGGATATTTCAGGGACGGGCGCAGTAAAGCCCCGATCCCCCTGGGTTGAGGTTCCAGCAAGGTAGGAATCGTCGGTCGCAACCGGAAGCACCCCAGCAGCAATGATAACGGTGCACACGTCACTGACTAAATGAGACAGGACCTGATCAGCCTCGGTAATCGGGTCCTGAGGGGCGAGTTCATCCGACGCCTATAAAGAGCAAAAGAAACAAATAATTAGGCCATAACATAGAAGAAGAAAAAAGAAAACAGCTGAAGCCCAAATCACCTCAGGAACATCGTCCACATCATCAATAAGCAGCCTGTGACGTCTTACCGCAGCATGCTTCGTGGAATAGGTTCGATCATCAGCGGTAGTCACGCGTCTGCTTCGTTTCCGCGAAGGGCCGGGTATTGCAGATGGTTGGTCCTCAACCACCTCGTCAGACAGACTAGACGATTGACCCACGGCCCTTTTCGCTTGCATGACAGGGGGTTGATTCCCAACCTCCTCGCCCGAAGAATGAGATAAGTCATCAGTGTCTTGTTCATCGTCTTCCTTATCCGCCCTAGTGGACTCTGAGTCCGACATAGGAACCCTGTTCGCCCCCCTCTTCCTCTTCTTGGACCCTTCTGGCTTCTCAGCCAAACTAGTGCCAGTAATGAAGGTAGTATTCATATCAAAACCAACAGGAGGTTTGCTCGCTGCAACATGATAAAGGGCCGCTATATACAAGATATCACCCTCCACCTTAGCATCAGGGAGTGAGAAGCTGGCTCGGGTATGGCTCGCATTATAATAATGCCAGGCCCGGACGCCATCGAGCACACTGCCCTCGAAGCTCAAGCAAGCGCTAGGGCGATCCAGGAACAATTGACTATACCCGAATTGACGGGAAAATCTACTGGGCAGATAAGGCTCCAGGTATACTCTATTCCGGTAACGATACACCAGGTGCGTGGGACGGATGTTGCGTAACCGAAGAAGCATCTTTTCAGATAAAAGTTGGGGGGGTCAACGCCGTCAACATATACCCTCCTCACTTCGCCGGGGGTGAACTCAGGGAGAGATACGAAGAATTCGGGCCCATCAATTCTTGCCAACGCCCTCCGGCAGGCCGGCATGGTATCATGTTTCCAAGGCTGATGACGATACCGGAAAAGGAAGGCGTCATCAACAGAAACATTTTCATCAGGTCCCGGCCTCATCAACGACCGATAGTACATTAATAACCACCCCATGAGGTAGTGGTATAGTAGTTCTATCCGTGTAAAGTCCATCGACACATCGCGAGCAATGACTTTGGATGAAAAGGTGCGAAGGCCATGGTGTATGCTACACACCATGGCCGGGAGGAGCGCCAGTCTTACCTTGAAGACCAATTTTACAGCAGGAAGAATGAAATGACGGCTGATCCTTTCTATAGAACCCGCGCCGCCCGAGACTACATAGTTGCGTAGCCACACCATCAAGAACCCAGCTAAGATCGCTTTATCAGACATCTCCCGGGTACCATAGTAGAAATAACTGAGGGAGTCAGTGCTACTTCCAAACCGGTCACGGGTAGACTTCGACTTCTTGACCTTCGATATCATATCCTTCACCTCCTCCGGAGTTCGAAAAGTTCGAGACGAAACTTGACCGGAAGGACGCAACTTGAAAAGATACAAAATCCAGGCCTTGGTGTGAGGGGCGTTCCCTTCTGAACTATTTACTTTCTTAATAGCCGTCTGATGGCAGGCGCTATGATGACACAACAGTTCTTGGTATACGGCGATGAAACCAGAAAACCGTCGATCCAGTTCTTCGAGTTCTTCGTTCGTCGGTGTATATACTTCAAAAGCTTCACCTCCCCACGGCAATCTAGACACAGTATTCATTTCACGAAGAGCAAGCTCCAGTTCTCCTCCGGGGGCAAAGAAAGTCCCTGTACGCCGATTATACAGCTCCAATAGAGCCATAAACAAGGGCTTGTTAATGGGCAACCCGTAGCAAGTACCCCTGACGGCGTAGTAGAGATCAATTTTCTGAAGGAAGTCCCCATACTTCCCCAAAATCCATGAGGTAAGATTAGTCCATATGGAAATGGGGTTGATCCAATTCAGCAGCGACAACCTGCCTATGGGATAAGACCCCTTGCGAGCAAGCTGATTCAGAAAAGTATCAGCTAGGGTGAAGGTATAATTAGGGCCAGTTGTGTTTACAAAAGTGCCCGGGAGCAGCCCCATCACAGTCCGACTCACGGATTCCTTGCCCGCACATACTAAACCCGTACGTCCGTTGTAGTGAATTTTGCTCACAAACATTCCCTGTTGGGTGGGAGTCAGGGAGCCCACCATAGTCCTGCCCCACGGTACCATGTTAAACCATGAGAGAGGATAATACCGCTCCATCTCAGGGATATGAATCTCTACCCCGTCTACAGAAAAATCCTAGTGCTCTGAGACATCCAGCAATCGGGAGTTCTTTATGGAAAGGTGTCCCCAAAGAGAAAAGACGGTTTCAGAAATTCTCCATCCAACTTCTCCGAATTCATCATTGAACAAAAAAAGCAGAAAGGTTGTTTATTAATAGCAGCCACTCTCTCCCTAGGCTCATTAGTGGGAAGCTGATCCCCTATACGACAGATTAACTCGTCAAGCTGCACGTCTGCGGCATACTGAGCTGAACCCACAAAGAGCTCTCCTGCTGGGTTGGTTGGCAGGTTCACTGAAAAGAAAAAAAAAAGAGAGAAAGAAGAAACAGGATTAAAAGATGGCTAAAATAAAAAAATTACTGAATAAAGAAACTCTCACAAGCCTATGCGGTTCGAGTCAATACAGTCTCATGCGGCCCAAATCAGATGGGAGTTCCATATGACTCTAGCTCGATAGCTTATGCGGATTGGACGAATATACACAGTTCTAACAGAAGAACTCATGCGGCGCAAAATGCTATGCGGTTCAGCCTGCTAAAAACATATGCGGTTCCGTTCAGAGGAGACTTTATGTGTTTAAATCCTTCTTCTGCGGATCAAACATGGAGCATTGTCTATGCAGTTCGGGCATGAAAACGTCATGCGGCCCATACAAGCATATGCGGCCCCTGTCATCAACTTGGGAGGAGGCTTGTGCATAAATATGCAGCAGAGCCATGGGTACTCAAGATCCAAATGCAACCCTTACCCTTAAAGGCAGAACGAACGTCAGAGGGCACTTCGGGCGCTTCAGGCTCGACGGCTGACGAGGACGTCACCCCCTTGCCCTTCGCGGCGGCAGAAATAACTTTAGAAGACTTAGGAGCCATTGCTTCGACAAAAAGACAAGGAAGATCAGAAAGAGAAGACAGGAAAAAGAGTGAACGAAAGAGAAGGTAAAGACGTCCCTTCGGCTAAAGTCACCCGTATTTATAAACAAAGACGGAGCGTTTCGATCCCCGTGCATACACGTAAACTGACTCTTCGGTTATCAAAATAAGCCGTCAAAAATGAAGGCCAAGCTCCTCAGATCCCGTACCAAAAAGCAGCCTTTAAAAATCAACAACATTTAAGTGCTAAAGATTGCCATACATGGCAAATAATGACGTGACGAGAAGCTATGCGGCTGAACAGTCCCCTGCGGCTGAACAGTCCCCTGTGGCTGAATGCGGCTGAACAACCTATGCGGCCAAGACTTCTATGCGGTCAGGATTTTATATGCAGCTATAAGAACACAGCCATGCTTCTTATTCAAAGTATTTCAATTTTGCAAATTGAAAACTTTGAAGGGGGTCTCGTAGAAGCATGGAAAATACTAAAGAAAATGACTCATGCGGCCAGGAAAGATCCATGCGGCTCAGAAAACTCATGCGGCTCAGGGAGTCATACGGCGTAAGGAGCTATGCGGCCCGAGGCATTCCATGCGGCTCAGAAGACACGTGGCCTGACAGTGCTCCCCTCTGACCCATGCTGTATTAATTGCTTTGACGGCTGACCCCTCTGAAAAGTTGACAGCCCTGACACAAAAGCAGGTAATTATGACTCTGTCATAATGATGAATCTCTAGGGAAGAGAAAAGAGATCTCTGACACAAATCCCCCGAGAGCCATAAAAATGCCACGTGGTCTTGCCACGTGGGCGTTCGTATGCGGCTCACTTCTCATGCGGTTCAGAATGAATCCTATGCGGCTCAGGTCAAGAAAGCCTCATGCGGCTCGAGCAAAGAACTTCTCATACGGTTCAGAGTGAATCTGTCCTATGCTGCTCAGGCCAAGAAAGCCTCATGCGGCTCGAGCGAGGACTTCTCATGCGGTTCAAGAGGATCATGTCCATGCGGCTCAGGGGGATATGTACCTATACGGCCCACAAGGATTACTCCCCTGTGGTTCGAGGGCTCAAGTGGGAGCCACTGCCCAGGCAGCCCTGACACGTGGGCTTAACCATATGCGACCCAAATTCATATGCGGCTCACTCGTCATACGGTCCAGATCCCCCCAGCAGCTCCTAGGACACGTGTCCTAAACCGATTAATTCCTCAGATTTGCTGCCATTATAGATTGGGTCAAATCCTAATAATCTGGGACACGTGGCAGAAGAATAAATCTAATTTATTCGCAGATATCAGATGATCATTATAAGGAAGATTTATTCCAATTAGCATTAATTGCTAATAGGATTTGGTGTAATCTACATCTAATGGCTCGGATTCGTCACAATCAGAAACGAACGCCCTGGATTGACCAATTCCCAGGCCGCCGCCATCTCCAAGAGCTAATCATTGGCAACCCTAATGATCACATCCCACTATTATAAATAGCAAGGTGCCATTCCCTTGTAAAAAAAAAAAGAGGAGAACATCAGAGAAAAATACGCATATACAGAGAGACTCCCCAATAGTCAAAAAGAGAATACACAGAGAGAGAGAAGCCGGAAGAGCAACAAGGGGAGAGCAAGAAGAGCATTTCTTCACCAACGCCAACCATCTTTTCACCAGGAGCCAAGGTCGCATACCGATCGTCCAAGGAGTAAGGCAGGGCTGCCGTCGCCTTCCCGAGCCTCTACCGTCACCCCCCAGAATCTAAAATAAACAATTGTACTTAGACTGTTGTACCTAGGTTTTTGTCCCTAGGCTTTCTTTGTACAAGCGAGTTTGTATTGTGAGTCTAAGTTCAGTCCTCCCATAAAACTGTTCTGTACTTTTACAATCAATGGCAAACACGATGGCGACTCTGCTGGGGAGTAACTTCTCCACGGTTGAGGAGTTGGTCACGCAATCGGATGCAGCCAAGCTTGGCTCCACGCAACAGAAGATGGTCGCCCGGTTCGACCAACAGGCGTTCGAAGAAATGCTCTCCGACAAGAGTGCTGGCCCGGTCCAGAAGCGAGTCCGCACAAAGAAGGCCCGCAAGGAGTGGAGACCCCGATCCTTTATTCCTACTGAAGCTCTCGCAGAAATACCCTCTGTTGCTCAAGACGGCGAAAAAGACTCTCCTGCGGCCCCACTTCAGACCGTAGACAACTCTGCTGTCCCCAAGTCCGGCAGAAGAAAATACTATGATGCTGGACTTGCAGGGGCAAAGAGGAACTCTATGAGATCCGAGCCGCATAAGGGTATGAGCCGCAGGGAGAAAGCTCATGCGGCTACATCCGTCAGCCGCATGGAGAAAACTCATGCGGCCAAATCTGTCAGCCGTATAGCTTATGCGGCTACAGTTGCCAACCACATGAATGAAACTCATACGGCTAAGAAAGTCAATCGTTTGCAGAAAACCCATGCGGCCACAATTGCCAACCGTATGCGGCCAGCCTGCACGGTCGTGACTCCTAGCCGCATAAAAACAATTCATCCAACGGCAGAAGACAACCGCATGCAGACAGCCTATACGGTACCCAATTCTAGCCGCATAGCATCCGTTCTACGCTTCTCTCGATCAGTCTTTGACCGTCTCTCATGCGGTCCTGACTCTGATGGTTCTCTGGATGATAAGCCAGACTCTGTGATGTTCAACTTGGACTCCTCCTATTACGCACCTGCAAGTGCTAAAAGGAGAAAGTCTAGGGCAGCGCAGGCTCACCAAGCCCAGGCAGCTGTCCCAACCTCAAAACCTTTTTTGTTTTTTATAAACATCTATTACAAAATGAACGCTGATGAGATAGTCGTTCCATACATTACGCCTCCATTTATAAAGCAAAACATTTCATTGCACCTGGAATTGTGGCGAGTCGAGACATCTTTTCTTCTGGACTGAATGTGGAGTCTTCAAAAGGATCAAAACAAGCCTTCAACACACGAACGAGGCTTCAAATGTACTAGCGTCGCCTTGAGCTTAAGTGACACGTCCTTATTGGTTTGGGGTACCTGTTGAAATCTGTTGTATACTATTGTACTGTCCAGTTCCCTTGCTTCAACTGCATGAATTCATTTTTCTTCTCTTGACGAATGGCTCAAGGAAGGTACTCGACTTCAAAGGCTTTACGGAACGTGGCCCAAGAGATCGGCACTGGGCTATTATCGTATCGGATCGCTCGTTTGTGCACGGCCCACCACTCGTACACATTCAAACGTAGTTGAAGTTGTGTGCTGGCGACTTGCTTGGATTCTTCAATGTCGAGGAGCTCGAAGTGATCTTCCAGCTCTTCCAACCAGTCGATTGTCATAGAAGGGCCTTCGGTGCTGCTGAAGGAGGTGCGACATGCTTTCTTGAATTCTGACACTTCAAAATTGTAACTTTTTGGTGCCGCAGGTTGACGTCGGGCTTCTCTCAATCGACTTCGATGTGTTGACCCGTCATCTCGGTGACAGTAGGTACAGTTGTAGAGTTTTTGTTGGACACAATCGTCTGGATGATTTGTTGCAGAGTATCAAGCTGCTTTTGCTGCATCTTGGTTTGGGCTTCGAAGCGAGCTTCGAATTGGGCCTGTCGTACCTCCGTCTGCTGATGTCGGTTCTCAAACTGTTTCTGTTGTGCCTCCATCATGCACAACATCCTCTCGATAGCATTGTTAGAAGGTCCGGCCCGTGAACTGTTCGAACCACACGAAGCACTTTGTTCGATCTCGGCTGCCATTTTTGCCACGGGTTCCGTCACTTCTACAATACGTAGACACATACGTTAGTCTCAAGATATCATGGACTCATTATATGGAACAACTTATCTTATCGATGCGAGGTCAAAGGTTTGAGACTCTAGACGAAAGGCCAAAGGATGTAAAGCCGTGCTCTGATACCATTATGTCATGCCCCGATTCCGTAGAATCGATAGTCGTCCCCCGGGCGTGATGCCATGCGAACCTAAGTTACGATCGCATAAGGCATAGTCATAAGGTTATCCGAAACACAACATCAAGTAGAGTACACAGAGAAATTGAACAAACACATTTGAAAGCAGAAGGAACTTTTCTTTTATTGATAATAAACATCATTTACATGACTTTATTACATTCATTATCGTGCGGGCTATAACATGACTCTATTACAAAATGAACGCCGATGAGATAGTTATTCTATACATTATGCCTCCATTTACAAAGCAAAACATTTTATTACACCTGGTATTATGGCAAGTCGAGGCATCTTTTCTTCTGACTGAATGTGCAGTCTTCAAAATGATCAAAATAAGCCTTCAACACACGGACGAGGCTTCAAATGTACTAGTGTCGCCTTGAGCTTAACTGGCACGCCCTTCTTGGTTCGGTATACCTGTGGAGAGCGATGATCAGTACATTACACTTTGTACTGGCGAGTGGCTAATTTATATACCACACTCTCATTTGGTTCAAGAAATTTTATGACTAAATTTTGTGATCTTTCTAGCCATCCTAATAAATTTTAGACAAGCATACGATAGGCATAATGTAAATTATGCTAGAACTTATCAACGGCAGAGCGTGCCGTGCAATGTGAGACTTACCATATTCTTTCCTGTCAATCGTTATCAATTAGCATGTGCACTTTATATATGTGAAGGTCACTGGCACCAAAAGCTATTTTGGACTATATATAGCTGTGTTAGACGGCAACCCTTTTAACACGAATAGCGAGCCCCACTGTAAGTTCCCCGAATAACCATATTTTGCTTTCGTCAAGCTTAGCTATTTTTGCTTCCTCCTAGGCCGAAATGATCCCGTGTCTCAGGGTATCGCTTGAGGAAGCCGTTCCTCGTGCACGAGTTGTCCAATGATCGTGCAAGGATAGATTAGTTATTCAAGCAATATCTTTAGTTCGTGAGTAACATAACCATTGTCATCGTTGTTTTGTCGTGTTATGGCGACAGTATTCAATGAATCAAAACTTTGCTTATCTCAGTTTTATAACAGGCATAAGGGATTAAGCATGTGACATTTTCTTGGCATAATAGTTCTATAGCGTGCGTATGTGATGAATCGTGCAACAGTTCATTGAAATCTAAGCTTTCGTGCACTTACATAACCAACTAGCATTCTATTGATTGATTTGAGATTGAAGCAAGATAAAGGAAAAGAAGGGTCCAGCCACTCACTTTGATTGTTAGTTTGAGGCAAAAGACACATTGGTTGCACTTGACGGCACCTACGCGATTACTTGAAATCGCATAAGCAATTGATTAGAACACTGCACAATTCAAGGTGTTCGATATGTAAATACAAGTTCGAAAATGCAAGCCATAAAAACCATCGAAAATATTCACGAAAATGTATTCAGAAAACCAAATCCAAAGGGCAAGTACGGCCTAAAAAATGGAGCAACGGGAGGTCTCTCCCGACTCAGCCGCAGAGTCTATCCTTGAGGCGCAACCCACTGAATATGGGACTTGATTCCGAAGAAGCCTTTTCGTAATAAAAAAATAATCTTAATTCAATTGTTCCCGTTTGACAGATTCAACTGATCCCGATCTATCGATTTTGAGTCAATCGATAGTGACAGTGTTCCTTTCTCGCGTACCCTGTGGACAAAAACATGGATGGTGTAGGGACAGGACACTACATCATAACCAACTAAGAAAAGTTTTCTCCTCGAAAGTTAAGTGGAGAACCAACCGTTAGGAAACAACGAAGGGAACTTCTCCTTCGTCTCGGATTCGAGCTCCCAGGTCGACTCTTCGACCGTATGGTTCTTCCAGAGTACGCGAACAAGAGGAATGGTACAATTTTGAAGCAGTTTGTCCTTGTGCTCCAAGATTTGCATCGGCTCTTCTACATATGATAAGTCTGCCTTCAGATCTAGTTGTCCTAAATCTACCACATGGTTCGAATCGTGCACATACTTTCGTAGTTGTGGGATATGAAAAATATTGTGCACATCTGACAATCACTACACCAAAATGGACATTTAGGAACACTAGGTTTTTCTCAATTTGGAACGCTTATTTTTGGTTCCTAGCTTCTGGAACATATTAAATATGTTCTGAATCCAAGAAATGTTCCTAATCAATTTTATTTTATTTTTTAGAAAAAATATTTATTAAAATACAGTTATTTAGTGTTCCAAATATGTTCCAAATTGAAATTGTATCCATGTGCATATACGTACTTGCTAAATATAGCTTCCTAGCAAAATATAAGAATTCACCCAACCTAAACCTAAACGTTCCAAACTTTTATTTTTCCCTCTTCTCATATTTCACAGTTTTTGTCTCCCTCCAAATCAATTTTGTCTCTCGCCATTACCCGCATACTCTCCCTCCATCTTCTTCTCTCCACCAAGCTCGCACACGCTCGCCATCCAATGAGGTTTGTAGGTCGCCATTCGTGTACGACAGCCATCACGGAAGTATTTACCATGACATCGGGAGAAAAGGGTTTGAAGGCAACATCCACCGAGGAAGATTTCACGTACATTCGCCATCATCCCTGGGGAAGATTTTCATAGGTGAGTCTTCCGTGTACGATCGCCCAAATTTTTTTTCCAGGGTTTGTTCTTTATATTTTCTCTGTTCTCTGGAATTTTCATAGCTTATAGGCAGGGGCGTAGGCATATGGTGTCGAGGGGGAGAGGTTGCGCCCCCTGGAATTTATTGTCGATGAATACAATGCCTGTAGTATTTTCTATGGTGGATGGTGAAGAAGAAGTATAGAGGTTGGAAATTACTGATTTTTTTCCTTCTTATTATATATTTATCCATACAGTACCATTTTACTATTCATGTTGACTTTTATTATTATCTTAGAAACATACATTTAACTTTTATAAATTTTAGTATTACTTTATTTTAGGACTTCTTTTTGTGAGAATTATACTCATAATACTTATCTGGTAGTAAGTACAAGTGATGCAAGTTTATAGTTATATTTCTATACTGACCCTCAAAGAAAAATTGAGCATAGCCTCTATGATCGATTTCCATAACCTTCACTAAACATGATACAGATTAGGCGACGTTGCTCACATGCTGAATACCCCGTCGTTGACATGGAAGCCCGCTCACATGCTGAACACCCATCCAGTGCAAAGTTCTGTAACAATACAAACGGTCCGCCAAACATAATTTAGAGATAAAAGAACAAAACTTGTGAGTGAAGTACTAGAAATTTATTTTGAGTGGTCAATACTCGACGGAGTACAAAATGTAACCATCTGAGATTATCTGGGCATAGCTTGATGATTGAGGGGGTATATCAAATGCATGAGATAGTCTTGACATGCATATCTTGATGATTTAGGGAGTCTACATATAGGTACAAGGGTCTGAAACAAGGTGTCGATGACCATAAAAGGCGTTCTGAAGCAAATGGTATAAACAATTTCTAATTTCATATTATTTGGCCTTTAATACGAAGACTTATGTTGATATGGGGTTGGCATGGTGTTCCTGATGTGATGTTATAAATGTTTTGTGATGATTGAATTCATATTTTGTTGCAATTTTATGATCTTTCAGGTGCAAGGGCTGCATAGGTGTGTTGAAGAGATTGTTTTTTCTTTTACCTACCCGAGACTTGACTTGGAGGTTAGTACAATGGTTTTCTTATCTCATATTCACACAAAGTATTCATGCATGGCCATAATATTTTCTTATAATGAGCTTTCTTATTTTATATTACGTTTCAAAACACCCAAATCATTTGTTGAGGGTACCTTTCTGCATACATCCTAAAACAGGTAAACATCTATTTGCTTTAGAGGCAATATATTACTGATGCCTTTCATTTTTAGTTTTTGAAAATCATTAGCTACAATTGCTATTCACTGCATAATCTAAAGTTAATATTTATCTGTGTTCTAGGTCGTGTCTGTGTTCCGATTGATCCTAATGATTGTGATGATTTCAACCCTATAGCTGCACCAACTCTTTCTCAGGTAATGTGTTTGAGGAACTGTCTCACAGATATACATCACTAAAGTTACTCATCTACTTTTCTGTGTGTTTTGACTATCTATCATGACTCATAATTGCCATTGATTTAGAGGGTTTCTGAAAAAGTAGTGAATCCCTTACTGCTAACATTATAGGAATTCTTCTAATAAGGATAATCATCTCAAGTTCAACCCTATAGTAGTAAATGGCTAAATGTTATTCCTTTACTGATTTCTTGATCCTGTACTACCAAACAAATTTGTTCTTGCAGTCGGATGCTTTCTCATTCTCCTGAATGCTCTAGCACCAAACTCATTTTGTTGTTGTATGTTTATATTCATTGAAACACAATCGAGAGACCACACGCCCGTGCACAAAGAAGTTTTTATTATTATTTCCCTGTTACCCTGTAGTTCTATGCTCATTTCTTGTGTTGGTCCATGTTTATGTTTCTGATTTCAGCTGATGTACATATGTAGCTACATAAGTGCACACGCACGCGAATACATGAATGTTCTTCTGCTTGTTGTGTTCTTCTGACGATGAAGTTGTATGTAACTTCTTTGTAGGTGGATAATGAGGCAGATTCAGCAATGGTTGGTAAGTTCGATCTGGTTTGTATAGTCTTTTATTAAGAATTTTTTTGAACATAGTATAGATTTTGGTTCATTTTAGTCTCTTGTTCTTCAATTTCCTAATTTTGACTTAAACTTGTTTCATAATGTTGCATGCAGGTGATATAAGTTGTTGTCGTTCAAATCTTCGTCATTTGGTTGGAGAATAACTTTTGGGATCATCATTCAGAGAACTAAGATTTGTAAACAGATTATCTTTTGTGGTCGAGCTACATTTTATATATTATTTGTAACTTTTACTTTTTGTATACTTTGATGACAATTTATAATGATTAACTTTTGGGATATGATATTAGTTGTTTTGTATTAAGTTGACAATTTTAGTTAATTTAGTCGACATTTTTGGATGTTGATTCTGTGAATGTGTAGAAAATCTTGTACAATTTATTGTGTTTTAATGGTAATTTTATGAATATTTGTGTAACAAAAAATTGGCTGTGAAATTGAATTATAAAAAAATGCATGTGAATGTTAATAAAGCGTTTCAAAAACTAGACACACGAACTCTGCAAAAAGTGTTGCAATTACATTTAGGAACGAACATAAAATGTTTCAAACTGACAGTTAGAAATGATTCGAAGACGTTCCAAAAATACTTTTGAAACGCATCATATGTGTATCCAAATCTAATTTTAGGAACTTTTGAAAGTCGTTCCAAAATTATTTTAGGAACACCTTATATATGTTTCAAAATCTAGTTTTGGAACATCTAATAACCGTTCCAAATGATATTTAGGAACGCTTTATAATTGTTTCGATAATTGCAACGCCACTTTTAGGAACGATTTTCATGTGTTCCTAAAAATATTAGGTACATATAAAAAGTGTTCCTAAATGCCCATTTTGGTGTAGTGAATGCTGGCAGCAACGCAATTTGATAAGCTACTGGGGTAACTTGCTTCAATATTTCGAAGACAAATCTTGGACTCAACTTCCCCTTTGCTCCAAATCTGGTGACTCCTCGCATGAGCGTTACTTTCAAAAACACATGGTCGCCTTCTAAGAACTCAAGGGGTCTTCGATGGGTGTCTGTGTAGCTCTTCTGTCGACTCTGTGCAATCTTCAGTCTTTCCCGAATGAGCTTGACCTTCTCCACGGTCTATTCCACCAACTTCGGGCCAAGAATATACCGTTCTCTGACTTCATCCCAGCAAATGGGTGATCTGCACTTCCGGTCGTACAAGACTTCGTACGGTGCCATTTGGATGCTGGACTGATCGCTATTATTATATACAAATTTAGGCAACGGTAGATGGACGTCCCATCTTGACTTCAAGTCGATTGCACAGAGGCGTAACATATCATCGAGAATTTGGTTCACTCGTTCTGTCTGGCCATCGGTCTGAGGATGGTAAGCTGAGCTAACCTTTAACTTGGTCCCTATTACTGACTGAAGACTACACCAGAAGTGTGACACGAACTGCCCATCCCGATCTGAGACGATGGATACTGGTATCTCGTACAGCCGAACTATTTTATCAAGATAGAGCTGAGCAAGGCGATTGATGCTCCAAGTGACTTTAATGGCAATGAAGTGCGCTGACTTGGTTAATCGATCGACGATAACCAGACGACATCGTTCCCCCGTGGTGTCTTCGACATGCCAACAACAAAGTCCACAGTGATGTGATCTTATTTCTATTCTGGAATGGCAAGGTTCTGCATCTCTCCACCTGGTCTCTGATGCTCAGCTTTTACCTACTAACAGGCCATGCATTACAACACGAAGAGCGCCATATCTCTCTTCATTCCGTACCACCAGAAGGTCGTGCGGAGGTCCTTGTACATCTTAGTGCTGCCGGTATGCAAGGTATATTTCGCATTATGCGCCTCCGTCAATATCTCCTTTCTAAGTTCTAAGTCGTCAGGAACACATAGTCGGTCTTTCAATCGTAATATGCAAGTGTCATATTATGCAAAGTCGATCGCATTCCTTGTTGAAATCAGCTCTCGCATCTTCTTCAGGTACGGATCGTCCTTCTGAACGGTCTTGATCTTTTCGCACACGCTCGGCTCTAACTGTAATTGCGCCAACTGCACCTCTGAATCGAACTCGAAGGTCGATGCCTATCTCTTTAAGGACCCGTAGTAGTCTGTTGTTGATGCATAATGAGGCAAGATATTTATGACTCAGAGCGTCTGCCACATCATTTCCCTTGTCCGGCGTATAGTCGATTGTTACGTCATAATCTTTGATCAGTTCTAGCCAACGCCTCTATCGTAAGCTCAGCTTCTTCTGAGTGAAGAGATACTTGAGGCTCTTGTGATCGGTATAGATCGTGCATGCCATGCCATAAAGATAGTGATGCCACAATTTTAATGCGAACACAATCGCCGCTAACTCTAAGCCGTGCGTACGATAGTTCTTCTCGTGCGGCTTCAACTGTCTGGAGGCGAAGGAGATCACCTTGTCTCGCTGCATGAGTACACATCCTAAGACCTAGCCTGAAGCATTGTTGAATATTTGAAAACCCTCTACCCCATCCGGAAGTACGAGTATAGGGGCCGAAATGAGCCACTACTTTAGCTCCTGAAAGAAAGCTTCAAAGTCGTCCGACCACTCATACACGACTCCCTTTTGAGTGAGGTGAGTCAATGACATTGCAATCTTCGCAAAATCTTTCACGATGCATCTGTAGTATTTCGTCAAACCAAAAAAACTTCAAATCTTACTAGCCGACGTAGGCCAATCAGCAACAGCTGCAACTTTCTTCGTGTCGACTGCAATAACTTCGGATGAAATGATGTGTCCAATAAAGGATACGATATTCAGCCAAAATTTGCATTTGCTCCTCTTCGGAAATAACTGATTATCTTGAAGGGTTTTGAGTACGGTCTGTACATGTTCTGCATGTTGCGCTCGATCCTTCGAGTAGACGAGGATATCGTCTATGAAGAATATCACAAACTTGTCAAAGAACGAACAAAATACCCGATTCATTAGATCCATGAAGACAGTAGGAGCATTTGTCAGGCCGAATGGCATTACCAAGAACTTGTAGTGGCCGTACGAGTGCGAAAGGCTGACTTTGGCACGTCGTCTGACTAGATCTTGAATTGATGATAGCCTGAGCGGAGATCAATCTTCAAAAATATCGAGGCAACTTGTAATTGATTGAATAAATTATCTATGCTGGACAATGGATACTTGTTCCAGATGGTGGCTTTGTTTAGCTCACGGTAGTCGACGTACAGATGCATTAACCCATCATTTTTCTTCATAAAAAACACGGGCGCTCCCCATAGCGAGACGCCAGGACGAATGAATCCCCTGTCGAGCAACTCTTACAATTGGACTTTGAGCTATTTTAGTTCTGTAGGGGTTATTCTGTACAGGGCCATAAAAATCGGTCGGGTATCAGGGAATGTGTCAATGATGAACTCGATTTTTCGGTCGGGTGGCTTTTCGGGTAGCTTATCTGGGAACACGTCGAAGAATTCTGCCACAATGTCGGTCTGACCCGCGTTGGCACCATCCTGTCGCGTGTCTCGAACGGACGCTAAGTAGCCTTCGCATCCTGAATGCAGCATCCTTCGAACAAAAATTATCGAGATCACCATACAGGTCGATGATGCTTTACCACACGGGTAGCAGAATTTGGGCACTCCAGGTATACGGATGGTAACCTTCTTTCCTGTACAGTCAATGGTGGCGTTGCAAGGGCTGAGCCAATCTATTTCCATAAAGATGTCGTAGTCCTTAATGTCTAGAACTATCACATCGAGATAGACATTTTTTCTTCTATACAGATGATTCTGTCTTTGTAAGCTAAGCTTGTGAATAGTGACATGCACAGCGGTATGTGAACGCTAAGATCAAGGCCTAACGGTGTCATAAGAATTTTGTGCTATACGGTAAAGTCCGTCGATATAAAACTATGCGTGGCACCTGAATCAAACAGTATACGAGCAGATTTATTATTGAAAATTAGTATACCCGTCACGACTGTAACAGAGGCAAATGCCTCATCTTAAGTCATGGCATAGACGCACCCTTGAACATTTGGACGACGATCCTGGCCATTCTGTTGTACAGGTTTAGGAGCTCAAGGAGCTGGGCCTCGATTATGATGATTTGGTTACGACGGAGCGTCTTGTCTTCGCAGTCGGGAAAGACAATCTCTAGCGTAGTGCCTCTTTTTTCTGCAAAAGTGATAATCTATGTTCAAGGTACGACACTAGCTGACATTGTGTCCGATATAATTGCATATTGTGCAACGAGGCCTAGTGTTCTATCCCTGGTTGCCTCCGTTGTTTGGACGCTTTGCAGCGTTATTGTTGCCTCCCGTATAGCTAGTGTTGACCCAAACTGGATCGCAGTCAACCTAATCTTGATAATTAACAAATCGATATTTGTCATGATCCAACTCGACACATAAATCTCCATCAAGCTATAAATCAGACGATTATCACATATCAAGTCAGACGAATATCATCGATGACTGCTCGATAAATATTGTTGTAACTTGTAAACGGAGTCTATATTTTTACACTTTTATTGAGTCTAGGCTATTGTACGTTGAGTCGTACTGAGTATCTCAACCATAGACTAGATAACCAAAAGCTCCACAAACAAAAGACCAAACTGCCAAAGCCCAAAATCAGCACATGAACATTCTGTCCCCAAGAAGGCAGAGTTCGGGCCGAGCTCTGCCCCTACACAGAGTTCGGGCCGAACTCTGTCCCCTAAATTCCAGAAGCTAATTTTTAGGGTATGCTCATTGCTAGTTGTCCAACGGCCAAATTTTTGAATATTTTGGACAGAGTTCTGGCCGAACTCTGCCTCCCAGAACTAGTATAAATAGGCACCCATTTCTCTCATTTCAAATCATCCAATCTTCTTTTCTTCTCTACTCCTATAGCCTATACATCCTAAAGAGCTATACCCTTCTCATCTACTAGCCACAAAACTTCCTAAGCCTACAAGGTGCTCAGTGCGAGTCGACTAAAAGTTTGTGTGCAAGAGTCTCAAAGAAGTCGTTTAGAAAATTCTAAGTTTCGCCTCTGCAATTTTGTAAGAAATTGGCGTGCTCTTCTGAATAAAGGCATGCTCTTCTGAATAAAGGCACGTATTTGTACGCTATTTCATAAATAGTGGATTTCAATCCTGAACAAGAGTTCTCAGGCCTAGACTAGTCCTCCACGGGAAAAACCAGGTTAAAATTGCTGTATTTGCGTATGCTCTCTGATCTTCATTTACTTTCCGCACTTATACTCTGATTAATCTTTTCTTGGTTATACTTGAATAGAGTTAAATTTTTAATTGATCATTATTGACACACATACTCTATTCACCCCCTCTAGAGTTGCCTACACGTACTTCAATTGGTATCAGAGTCCTGTTCTCTTGATACAGGATTTACATCCTAGAGTTGATCCATGGCAACCACACAACCCATCTTTACCAACTATGGTGAGGTTCTATCCACAAATAGGCTACCCCTATTTGATGGAACCAACTACATGTATTAGAAGACTAGGATGAGTTTTATCTTAAGTCTCTAGACTTTGACATGTGGACTGTAGTAACTGATGGCTACAAGAAACCTCCTAGAATAACTGTCGAGGGGAGTCTCGTCGAGAAACCCTATGACAAGTATACTGATCAGGAGAAGAAACAGGCAAGTCTAGACGCTAGGGCTATTAATGCTCTCTTCTGTGCTATAGACATGACTGAATTCAACAGGGTCTCCACATGCACCACCTCGCACGAAGTATAGAAGCTTTTGGAGGTGACTCATAAAGGGACCACACAAGTCAAAGAATCAAAAGTCAGTCGTCTGACACAGGAGTATAAGGCATTCAAGATGAAGCCAAATGAGACGATCACTCAAATGTTCACCAGATTCCTCGACATCGTCAACCCGCTATCGTCCTTCGGAAAAGATTATTCCAACCATAAGAAGATACGTAAAGTGCTACGAGGATTACCGAAGGTCTGGAATCCCAAAGTCATGGCGATCATCGAAGGCAATGATCTTACGATCATGTCACTAGAAACTTTGATGGGTAAGCTGATGACGCAGGAGCTCGATCTAAAAGATTTTGAAGAAATAGCTCTAAAAGAGAAGGAGATTGTATTGAGAGCTCATTGCTGAAGAACCAGCTCAGAAGACACTAATAACGACGACTCCAAAGGTGACGATCAAGCTCTCTTAGTTCGAAACTTCAAAAAATTTATACGCTTCAACAAAAAGAAGAGCGAATAAAGAGATAATGAGGAAGAACCCACCTGGTTTGGATGCAAGAGGACGGGACATGTCAAGAAAGATTATTCTATAGCAAAGAAAGGAAGCAGATACGAGAAGCCATACAAGAAGACAACTACAAGGAAGTATGCCAACACTAGCATCTGGCACGAAAGCGAGGCTAGTGATCCAGACGAGGAAGAGAACTCTCCACAAAACATGGCTAACTTCTGTCCAATGACGACTTCAGATAAGGTAAAAGATTCTTTTGATGATTTCTCATTTGATGAACTTGGTGAAGCTTTTAGTGATCTACTTGAAGATCACAAAAAGGTACTCAATAAATATAAACATACAAAGGATAAGATCATGGACTGTGAAACCGAGATCCATAGAGACTTTCATGTTTACTAGATAATGTTAGAAATACTACACCCACAGAAAACACTGAAGAGGTATCCAAGCTTAAATTAAGCTTACATGATGCCGAATCAATTATTGAGAAACAAACACTTGATATCACGACTTTAAACAAAGAACTTGCTAAAGAGAAAAACAAGTTCAAAATTGCTACAGGTAGAATACACGGTCTTACCACTAAATGTGATGAGTTAAATGTTGTATCTAAGAAATTAGAGATTAAACTGGGCAAGCAGGTTATTCAACCCCAAGTTCAGTCTCATAGTCACAACACTTACAAACTCGAGACAACTCAACACAAGAAAGCACGTCACCACAAGAACACTCATCCACATGCTACACAAAATTATGCTTTTATGTACACCTATTCACATACAGTAAGTAAAATACACACACGTAAACACCATCATCATCCTGCTGCACTCAATTACAATCATCATTATGCTGCTGCATACAGTCACTATAATCACTCTACTGCTGCACGTAGCTATCGTCACCCCACTTATAAATATCACTATCAACATGCTTCTAACATAAACATGTATGCTAGATGTACATATTGTGGTTTACATGGACATATTTTACCACAATATAGAATTAGAAGATTAGTTGATAAAAATATATATGCATGGGTACCAAAGTCTAACCTTTCAGGACCCACAAGAATCTGGGTACCAAAGGTCACATCTACTCATGGTGTAGGTGGACCTTCCCTCTTCAACTGGAAGTAAGTGGATTCTCGATAGTGGGTGCTCACGACATATGACTAGAAATGCAAATCTATTCACAACATTATCGATGAAAAAGGAAGGATACGTTTCCTTCGGCAATAACCTTAAAGGCTATATCATAGGTAACGATACAATTGGTTATCCTCCTTCTCCCGTCATTAACGATGTCTGTTTAGTGATCGAGTTAAAGCATAACTTTCTCAGCATTAGTCATCTTGCTGATCATGGATATGATATTAACTTCGGGAAAACTAAATGCTTTATCTATGATAGATTAACTGGAGACATCGCTTTCGAGGGGATAAGGGAAGATAACATTTATATTTTCTATCTATCTAGTGATACTAACAGTACAGGAAGATGCCTTTACGCTCATAAAGACGAAAAGCTTCTATGGCATCAGCGTCTTGGTCATGCCAACATGGGTACTATATCCAGACTATCCACCAAGAAGCTAGTCAAAGGACTGCCGGATATCACATTCAAGAAAGACACGATATGTGTCGAATGTAAAAAGAATAAGGCTATCAAATCTTCCTTTAAATCCATAAACACTGTAAGTACTACCCGACCATCGCAACTACTTCATATGGACTTATTTGGTCCTAGTAGAGTAGCCAGTCTTGGCGGAAAACTCTACGCTTTTATCATTGTAGATAATTTTTCAAGATTTACTTGGGTTTTCTTTCTTACAAACAAGTGATAAAATTTCTGTTTTCAAAGTATTTGCTAAAAAGGACCAAAATGAAAAAGGCTACATGATTACTCGTATCCGAAGTTATCATGGTGGCGAATTCAAAAATTCTGATTTTGAAAAGTTTTATGATTCAAATGGTTTTTAGTCATGAATTTTCGTGTCCAATAACTATTCAACAAAATGGTGTTGTGGAGCGGAAGAATAGAACTCTTGGCGATATGGTTAGAGTTATGCTAAATCAATTCTCTCTTCCGAAATACTTTTAGGCAGAAGATGTCAGCACAGCGTGCCATATTTTGAATAGGGTGTTGATTCGACCTATTTCAAAGAAGACACCCTATGAGCTTTGGTTTGGTAGGACTCCTAATGTTTCTTACTTTAGAGTGTTCGGTTGTCGCTGCTTTATCCTGAATACCAAAGACAACTTAGGCAAATTTGATGCCAAAGCTGACGAACGTATTCTTCTTGGCTATATGGCCAAGAGTAAATGATATAGAGTGTTCAACAAATGCTCCATTTTTGTTGAAGAGTCTACTAATGTAACTTTTGATGAGGATAATAGTACATCTGTCATTCCCGACGATGATGAACCGTCAACCTCTACACCTATAAATACAATGTCTGAAACCATTTCTCCAGAGGAATTGCCAAAGAAGTTTCACTTCACTCCCTCTCATCCAAAGAACTTGGTAATAGCTAAAGTATCAAAAGGGGTGACTACTCGATCTTCTGTAAGAGACACTATAGCTAGCACTGCATTTATTTCTCAAATAGAATCTAAAAGTATTTTAGAAGCTTTTAATGATGAATTTTAGATTTTCGCGATGCAAGAAGAACTCAACCAATTTGAAAGAAGCGAAGATTGGGAACTTGTTCCTAAACTGACTGGCCACTCAATAATTGGCACTAAATGGGTTTTTTGTAACAAAGTAAATGAGGACGGTTCAGTCACTCGCAACAAAGCTCGTCTCGTAGCCCAAGGATACAACCAAGAGGAGGGCATCGACTATGATGTGACGTATGCTCCTGTTGTCCGACTTGAATCCATTCAGATGCTTTGCGCATTTGCAAATTTTTAAAACTTTAAACTTTTTCAAATGGATATGAAAAGTGCTTTTCTAAACGGTTTTATCAAAGAAGAGGTTTTTGTCAAACAACCACCTGGTTTCAAAAATCATAAATTTCTCGACCACATTTTTAAACTTAGAAAAGCTCTCTATGGCCTCAAACAAGATCCTCGAGCTTGGTATGATCATCTTAGTACTTTCTTACTTGATAAAGGTTTTTCAAAAGAAAAAATCGACAC
Source organism: Iris pallida (assembly GCA_029216955.1). Lineage (NCBI taxonomy): Eukaryota > Viridiplantae > Streptophyta > Magnoliopsida > Asparagales > Iridaceae > Iris > Iris pallida. Next base: position 14,835,584 of record JANAVB010003398.1, on the reverse strand, counting down.
TACACTTTTATAAAATCTCTTGATGACATAATTCTTTTAGTACAAATATATGTTGATGATATTATTTTTGGGTCTACTAATGAGGGTCTATGCAAGGAATTTGCTAAGTTTATGTAGAACGAGTTCGAGATGAGCATGATGGGGGAGCTCAACTACTTCCTTGGACTGCAAATCAATCAACTCTCGCAAGGCGTCTTCATCAGTCAGTTAAAATATGTAAAGGACATGCTGAAAAAGTTTAAGCTTGACAGCATCAAACTGATCAGCACCCCTATGGCTACTATAACAAAGCTGGAACTTGATGAAAGCAGCAAACCGATCGATCAACGTAAGTATCGTGGTATGATTGGTAGTTTATTATATTTAACTGTTAGTCGCCCCGATATTATGTTTAGTGTGCTAGATATCAAGCCAATCCTAAGGAATCACACATGACTGCAGTTAAGCGTATCTTTAGATACCTTAAAGGAACTATTACGGTAGGCTTGTGGTATCCCAAAACCACTTCCTTTAACTTAATCGAATATTTTGATGCTGATTTTGCGGGATGCAAAGTCTACCGTAAGAGTACCAGCGGCACGTGTCATTTGCTAGGAAAGGCGTTAGTCTCATGGTTTAGCAAGAAGCATAACTCTGTCGTACTATCCACAACAGAAGCTGAATACATCGCTGCTGGTCGTTGTTGTGCATAGATTCTGTGGATGAAGTAAACCGTTGAAGACTACAACTTATTTTTCAAGCACATACCTATATTCTGTGATAACACTAGTACAATTAATCTGACCAAGAACCCAGTATGCCACTCACGCATAAAATACATAGAGATTAGATATCACTTTCTGCGTGATCATCAACAAAAAAGGCACGATTAATTTCGAGTTCATAGACACTGAATATCAGCTAGCCGACTTCTTTACCAAACTACTGGATGAAGAGTGCTTCAATTTCCTTTGTCGTGAGTTAGGAATTTTGGATGAAACGGTCATAAAATAAATTGGACCTGCGTAAATAACGATTATGACATATATCTTTATGGTGACTTTGCTATGGGTACAAGTCGAAAGGGTCCTTCTAACAACAAGGCGTAAAAGCCTAAGCGACACGGTGCACTAGTCTTCAGACTATCGCTAGCTGGGATCCAGCCCCTACAGCTACCCCATGGTAGTTTCATCGTAATGATCGCTGTCATAAACTATTATTTATTATATGGTTTAATTATTTTTATGACTTATTCAATTCAAACTTCAAATTCTAGACGTTTTCTCTCAAAACTTAGGCATTTTTTAAACTTTCATGTGTTCTGGAACATGGAGGCCGAGTTCGGGCCGAACTCGGCCTTACACAGAGTTTGGGCCAAACTCTGTATCCATGTCCCCTTTATGATGTTGCTGCTGATGTTTATGATTTACTTTGTTTCTGTACTTTGTAGTTTCATTCAGTTTTATGTAGTTGAACACTTTGCATTGTACTTTTTTATGCTTAGCTTCTGTTTAGATTATTACTAGCTAGTTATCTCTTACTTTGGATTTGAGCCTGTGTTGTGTGAATGCATATTTTCTCCTTGATTATTCTTTATTAGGGAGCATATATTTCATTTTGTTAAATGCCAAAGGGAGAGAATATGTGATATTTGCTTATTTCGGGAGCATTGGATAAATACTTGTGATATGTGTATGGATATTTGTTTTAAAGCTTCAATAGATATTATGCTTGGACAAGTACTTGTATCAGGACTTCTCTATTTACGGGAGAGCCGACATGTCCATCTACGGGAGAGCTATATATGTGTCCAGGTATGAATGTTGCGACACAAAAATATCGTAATTTTGTTAATTATCAAAATGGAGGAGATTATTGACCCAAACTGGATCGCAGTCAACCTAATCTTGAAAATTAACAAATCGATATTTGTCATGATCCAACTCGACACATAAATCTCCATCAAGCTACAAACCAGACGATTATCATTTATCAAGTCAGACGAACATCATCGACGACTGCTTGACAAATACTGCTGTAACTTGTAAACGGACTCTGTTTTTTACACTTTTATTGAGTCTAGGTTATTGTACGTTGAGTCGCACTGAGTATCTCAACTATAGACTAGATAACCAAAAGCTTCACAAACAAAAGACCAAACTGCCAAAGCCCAAAATCAGCCCATGAATATTATGTCCCCAAGGAGGCAGAGTTCGGGCCGAACTCTGCCCCCATACAGAGTTCGGGCCGAACTCTGTCCCCTAAATTTCAGGAGCTGATTTTTAGGGTATGCTCATTGCTAGTTGTCCAACGGCCAAATTTTTGAATATTTTGGACAGAGTTCTGGCCGAACTCTGCCTCCCAGAACTAGTATAAATAGGCACCCATTTCTCTCATTTTAAATCATCCAATCTTCTCTTCTTCTCTACTCCTATAGCCTATACATCCTAAAGAACTATACCCTTCTCATCTACTAGCCACAAAACTTTTCAAGCCTATAAGGTGCTCAGTGCGAGTCAACTAAAAGTTTGTGTGCAAGAGTCTCAAATAAGTTGCTTGGAAAATTCCAAGTTTTGCCTCTGCAATTTTGTAAGAAGTTGGCATGCTCTTCTGAATAAAGGCACGTATTTGTACGCTATTTCACAAATAGTGGATTTCAATCCTGAGCAAGAGTTCTCAGGCCTGGACTAGTCCTCCACGAGAAAAATCAGGTTAAAACTGTTGTGTCTGTATATGCTCTCTGATCTTCATTTACTTTTCGCACTTATACTCTTATTGATCTTTTGTTTGTTATACTTGAATAGAGTTAAATTTTTAATTGATCAATATTGACACACATACTCTATTTACCCCCCTCTAGAGTTGCCTACACGTACTTCAGCTAGGACGTTTGTGATTGGCATGGTGCACAACGTCGGCAGCAACGGGAGGGTACTGGCTCTCAAGGTACATAGTATGATTTAGAGCATCATCCGTGATCTTGTACTCCGGTACCGTCACATGAGCAGCAATAGAAGGCAGCAGAACCACTTCGAATTGTCGCACACGATACTTCTCTGTAGGAAGAAAAACACGAGCAAATTTGGATAATTTGTTTAAATATGCTGCATACTATTGTACTGTCCGGTTCCCTTGCTTCAACTGCATGATTTCATTTTCCTTATCTTGACGAACGGCTGAGGAAAGGTACTCGACTTCAAAGGCTTTACGAAATGTGGCCCAAGAGATCGACGCTGAGCTGTTGTGCATGGCCCACCCAGTCGTGTGCATTCAAACGTAGTTGAAATTGTATACAGGCGACTTGCTTGGATTCTTCAATGCCAAGGAGCTCGAAGTGATCTTCCAGCTCTTCCAACCAGTCAATTGCCATAGAAGGGCCTTCGGTGCCGCTGAAGGAGGTGTGGTACGCTTTCTTGAATTCTAACACTTCAAAGTTCTAACTTCTCGGTGCCGCAGGTTAACGCTCGGGCTCCTCTCGATCGATTCGATGGGTTGACCAATCGGCTCAGTTACATTAGAGCAGTTGTAGAGTTTCCATTGGCCATAATCATCTGGACGATCTGTTGCAGAGTATCAAGATGCTTTTGCTGCATCTTTATTTGGGCATCAAAGCGAGCTTCGAATTGGGCCTGTCGTGCCTCCGTCTGCTGATGTCGGTTCTCGGATTGTTTCTGCTGCACCTCCATCGTGCGCAGTATCCTCTCAATAGCATTGTAAGAAGGTCCGGCCCATAAAATGCTCAAACCGCTCGAAGCACTTTGTTTTTGCTCGACTGCGGTTTTCGTTACGGGTTCCATCACTTCTACAATACGTAGACACACACATTAGTCTCAAGTTATTACGGACTCATTGTATGGAACAACTTATCTCATTGATGCGAGGTCAAAGGTTTGAGACTCTAGACGGAAGGCCAAAGGATGTAAAGCCGTGCTCTGATACCATTATATCACACCCCGATTCCATAGAATCGATAGTCGTCTCCCGGGCGTGATTTTGTGCGAACCTGTCACGACCCGCACCCGCTTTTCGGATATGAGACGTGTCCAAACCCAGCCTACGCCGCAGTATTGACAGTAGTACGCTGTCTATGATAAGCATTATCCATACAAGTATACAGTCCATATATATCATCCACAACTAAGTTACGACAAAGAGATTAAACTAAAAAGTCTCAACAAATGATTTAAAGAAAGATCCACTATAAATCAGATAGTCTCGGGAACAAATCTGCTAAAAATAAATATAAAACAACTAGAACTGAAGTCTGCTAAGCTCACTAGCTAAGAATAACACGAAAGAACATAAGGACGAAATATGCTACTCCGTATCAGAAGAACCAACCGGCACATTGGTAACGTCAGAGTCACCAAGATATGCACCATAAACCTCGAGGAAAACCACGTCGTCTAAAACTGAAAAACAGTTATCCAGTCAGGATTGGAGCAAGATCACCATAACACTACGCTACATAATATAATATACAAGCATGTAGAATAGCAATAAGTAAAAGATGAATATGATATGATACAACAGAGACCACTATATCTTATGAAACAATTCAAAGAGTACAATTATGACAAGGAACAATTAAAGGTATAATTAAGACACGAAGACAATATAAGAGAACGATGAATATAAGACAAACATCTGGGCAAAATATCAACACAAAACAAATCACGTGTACTGTGAGTTTTGGAATACAAGCGTTCCACATGTGGACGGGTTAGGACATCCTACAGTCGGTACGTGAAGTACAACGACTGCTATCAACATTGACATTAGGGAAAAATTGTACATCGCGTAGACCACATGCATACTAGTTGTATTTTCCCTCCTGACTCTCTCACAGTAAACATGATCACTTTAACTTTAACTTTAAACATTGAACATTGAAGATAGAACATTGAACGAAAACGTTAAGTGAACATGTATTGTTATGGTAACAAGTATAACTCTCGTGCACCAATGGTATAAAAGATAAGATTATCAATTTAAGAAAAAGAATAACATGCAGCATAAAATAAAGGCAACATAGGTCATAGTGATACTTGCCTTTCTCCGCTAGATGATGAAGTCACAACTCAAACATCGTAGATCGATCTACCCCGTCGCATAAATAATCATAAGTTAGATTATGAAAATCCTACTTTAAAAATCCTAGAAAGTGGCTAATGGTTTAACATAACTAGTTATATTTAATACTAGAGTAAAACCTAATTTATTCTAAAATAATTTTGGAATTAAAATTAAATACTAATTTTTAGCCAAAGAAGATCATGGTTTCCAATTCGGAACCCGTAGCATACAAATCGAGACGCATCGATGACTAATTAGTCAAACAATAAAACTCAATAATTTAATATGCATCTTAGTAGACTTCAGCACCATGAGTGCACTGGAATCGACCGTGCCACAAAATCACGCTTTGGTCAAAAGATATCGCTGTTGTGGCTAACCGTGACCAAATCGATGATTTGTTGACAAAACTAAGATTTATGAATTAATAAAGAATACTAGATGAACTATTTAATTTCTGAGAAAATGTATGACATAGAGCTCTATATTAGCTTTCTAAAACTTCAAACGGTTCATGATTCTGATTCCTGGTCCCGGAATCTCAAAAACACCGAAATGTGTCAAATTTCGGACAACTAGCACTCTAAGAATTTCCTAGAAATTTAGGTTTATAATTTATAAGAATAAATTATATATTCAAAAACTATACCTCAATATTCTTCCAATAAAAAAAATGACGCACGAAAAGCACATCGAGGTTGGCGGCAATTGCTTCACGAAGTTGAAGAACTCCTAGATCAAACCTCTCTCAAAGTCGGCGGGAATTAATTAGGGTTTACAAAATACTTTAATATATATAGGAGAGAGAAAGAGGCAGTTACTGTAGCTGTAGTTGGCACCGACAGGTGGGCCCGCCCAGGCTGACTGGGTAATGCCTAGAGGAAATAGGTTTTTAATTACCAGAAATTAGTTTTTTAATCAGTTTTGCTTAAGAAAAATCATAATAAATACTAAAAATAATAAGAAAATTATGGAAATTTTTTAGAAAATATAAAATAACATAATGAACCCTAGAAAAGTATTTGGGGTCAACTTTTACTCATAGGCTTGCACAGTAAATTCTAGAAGTGCTAGAAAATAGGTTTTTCCTATATTTAATTATCTAAAAACTCCAAAAAGATACCAAAAATTTATATAAAATATTTTTGACCTTCTAAAGCCCAATAAGAATGTTTGGCCTCTATAGTGACCTCGAATGCCCTCACAAAAATCATAAATCCTTTCAAAATCAAAATAATGCTACAGTAAAATTATCCAAGAATTATCAAAAATTTCCACAAAAGTCCTAGTGTTATTCTATTCTTTTAATCACTAATCAAAATAGAAAATTCTGGTAGCGGATGCTACAGAACCTAAGTTGCGATCGCACAAGACATAGTCATAAGGTTATCCGAAATACAACATCAAGTAGAGTACGTAGAGAAATTGAACAAACACATTTGAAAGTTGAAGGAACTTTTCTTTTATTGATAATAAACATCATTTACATGACTTTGTTACATTCACTGCCGCACGGGCTACAACATGACTCTATTATAAAATAAACGCTGATGAGATAGTCGTTCCATACATTACGCCTCTATTTACAAAGCAAAACATTTTATTACACCTGGTATTGTGGCGAGTCGAGACATCTTTTCTTCTGGACTGACTGTGGAGTCTTCAAAAGAATCAAAACAAGCCTTCAACACACGGACGAGGCTTCAAATGTACTAGCGTCGCCTTGAGCTTAAGTGGCATGCCCTTCTTGGTTCGGGGTACCTGTAGAGAGCGATGATCAGTACATTATACTTTGTACTGGCGAGTGGCTAATTTATATACCACACTCTCATTTTGTTCAAGAAATGTTATGACTAAATTTTGTGATCTTTCTAGCCATCCTAATAAATTTTAGACAAGCATACGATAGGCATAATGTAAATTACGCTAGAACTTATCCACGGTAGAGCGTGCCGTACAATATGAGACTTACTATTTTTTTCTGTCAATCGTTATCAATTAGCGTGTGCAGTTTGTATATGTGAAGGTCACTGGCACCACAAGCCATTTTGGACTATAGCTGGGTTAGACGGTGACCCTTTCAGCACGAGTAGCGAGCCCTACTGCAAGTTCCCCGAATAACTATGTTTTACTTTCGTCGAGCTCAGCTATCTTTTATTTTCTCCTAGGCCGAAATGGTCTCGTGTCTCGGGGCATCGCACAAGGAAGCCATTCCTCATGCACGAGTTCTCTAAAGACCGTGTAAGGTTAGATTAGTTATTCAAGCAAAATCTTTAGTTCGTGAGTAACATAACCATTGTCGTCATTGTTTTGCCTTGTTATAGCAACAGTTATTCAATGAATCAAAACTTTGCTTATCTCAGTTTTACAACAGGCATAAGGTATTAAGCATGTGACATTTTCTTGGCATAATAGTTCTATAGCGTGCGTACATGATGAATCGTGCAACAGTTCATTGAAATCTAAGCTATCGTGAACTTATATAACCAACTAGCATTCTATTGATTTATTTGAGATTGAAGCAGGTCAAAGGAAGAGAATGGTCCAGCCACTCACTTTGATTGTTTGTTTGAGGCAAAAGACCCGTTGGTTGCGCTAGATGGCACCTATACGATCACCTGAAATCGTATAAGCAACTAATTAGAACATTGTACAATTCAAGGAGTTCGATACGTAAATGCGAGTTGAAAACGTAAGCCATAAAAACCATCAAAAAACATTCACAAAAACGCATTCAAAAAACCAAATCCAAAGGACATGTGTGGCATGAAAAAAAGATCAACGGAAGGTCTCTTCCGACTCAGCCGCAAAGTCTATCCTTGAGGCACAACCTGCTGAATATGGGACTTGATTCCGAAGAAGCATTTCCATAACGAAAAAATGATCTTAATTCAATCGTTCTCGTTCGATCGATTCAAGCGATCCCGATCTATCGGTTCCGATTTAATCGATAGCGACAGTGTTCCTTTCTCGCGCACCCCGTGGACGAAAACGGAGAAGATGTAGGAACGGGGTACTACACCAATAAAGCGCCACTTTGCGCTATTGAGCCCAAGTTCGAGTCCGAGCCCGAACCCGAGTCTAAGTTGCTTTGGGCTTAGCTCCATAGGGAATAATCCCATGAGCATGAAAAAAAGCATAAATGCTTCTTTGTGGAGTTTAGCCTGCTTTTCACGAGAAAAATACCCCCACATGGCATCCATGTGCTCACCATAGCTCATATGCTCATCTCAACACAAGCAAAGCTTTATATAGAGATACTCACCATTTGGTGTGAGCAATATGGGACTATTTCCAGTCACCAAGGCAAAACACCAACAGATCCGACCAATGTTAGTCTGTCATGCATCATGTTCTTAAATATGTCATGTTATTGAATGTATTCTTTCTTTATACTAGTTTATTGTTCCTTTCTCTTACACTTGTAGGTTGACTACTTTGTTTCTTTTGTTTATTGCAACGGAGAAAAAAACTGATGCCTGCTGGAAATGGCTCATATGGGTCCACTAATTGAGATCTTTCTTGATTTTGACCCAAGGTAACATCATCTTTCTTTTCTTGATTCTGATTCTACATATTTAATAATTTTTGATCCATGAAGTTTTGCTTTGTTAAGCTTAATTTATTAGCTATCTAGTTTGATAAGGTCTTCTAGGTAGGTCTTGTATGTATGTCATTCAACTACCCATTGAAAAATGTTACGATCGGATCATCCACCTCGTCGAGGAGTTGTTGCTAAAAGGATCAAATGACTTGCCTAAAAACTTCTACAAGTTGAAGAAAGTAATAGCAAAACTTGGATTAAGCTAGCTACAAAAATATATATTGTTATCGCAACTATCACGTCCCAAATTACACTACAATATGATAAACCACTTCCTAATTAGTTTAGATACTAACTAATTATACCCCTCACCTTTGTCAATCACTTTCCTTTAACCTACTTTTTCTATATAGGCTATAACACACATTTCTTAGTGTTGTTACAACCTTCCTATTCTTGTGGTAGAGCTACCACTATAACTCCCTACATCCGTTTTGTATATTTTTAAATTATTTTCTAAATTTTCTATTTTTGGAAAAAAGTATTATTTTTATGAAACTGGGTTTTGGAGTAACAAATCTGGTTTTAAAATAAATAGTTCTATTTTAATTCTTACTTATTAATTTTGTTAATCCTGAATTTTAATTATTATTTACTAATCCTAGTTATTAATAATTAGCCCTGATTATTAGTCAATTCTGTTAGCCTTAATTAATCCTGATTGTATTATTAATGATTAATTCGGATTTATTTTAATTATGGTTATTATTATTTATGGCAATTAATTCTATTGGGTAATTTTGATTATTATTATGGGTTGGATTTATTTTACTAGTGGGTTTCTGATTAAGCCTACTAAAGCTTTGGGCTTTGGACTGTGAGATTTAGCCTGCCAATTCTAGAGGAGGGTTTAATATAATTTATGGGTCAGTTATCATTTTTAATTAGTTGTCAATTACTGTAATTAGTTAGCAGTCAGTTACTTAGCAGGTGAGTTATTTTGTTTCACTAATGACCCTAGATCTATTATAAATTACATAGGACTGCTACTGGGTTTGACTTTGGGGACACTCTAATATTTTATTATAAATATTGGAAGAGTTCCCCAGTTATTAATCTACTATTTTTTGGACACACTATTACGAACTAACACACTTATCAAAAGACACTTCACCACTACACTGTTGCTGCCAGTGGACGAGTACCGTCATGCTTCGTCGTCGCTCGTTGGAGTTCGCCATAGACTATCGACCACTACTGAATCTGGATTTGACAGCTCGCCTCGTACCCGTCAACATGATCACCGGAGCATCACCATCTCGCCGTTGACACTCGTCGGAGAAGACAACGCACTGCTGTGTCTAGATTGGACATCGATCTTTACGTCGACACGGTGAGTTCCTTTCCACGTCTTCTTCTTTTTTATTATTCTTCATTCTGGGAGTTGACCGGATCTTCTTGCTAGAGCTACCGTCGAAGACTTGCTGACCGGAGCGACCTCGCCAACGTCTAAACGAACAGCCTCTTCGAGCTTCACACTGCCTCGAACTACATGTTGTCTCTGCGAAGTTCACGCGTGTCACGCCTCGATTCCGTAGAGTCATTTCACTCGCATTTAACTTTTGGAATCGATCGTCCTCGTTTGGGTGTGATGTCGTACAAGTCTGGTATTGCACTTGTACAAGGTAAAAAATGGTACATAATTGATAATCTCCAAATAGGAACACATAGCATGCGGTGGAAGAAGCAGACAAATTGAAGATAATGAGGACGTTCTTATCACGTCCCGACCCAAAAAATTGCTCGTCCTCGCATCGATTTATCCGAATCATCGTCCTCGTTGGGGCGTGATGCCATACGAGTCTGGAGTTGCACTCGTACAAGACAAGATGACAAGTTCTCAAATGGTTATCTTTGATTTGATATTAGCAAACGGAAGAAAACAGAGTATACGAAACAATTCTCTTTATTGATAATGAACTGAGATTACAAAGGCTTTCAATAGCCCAACTGAATTTGCCAGATTGGCTACAACACTCAAGTTCTTTCTTGCCAATAAAGGATTTCATCGTTCCATACATCATGCCTTCTATATCTCGGCCGCATCAATCCTATTGGAAGTCTGAGTGTCAATACGATCGCACGCTTCAAACGCTACGGCATTCCATGCCTCTGTGCGATCAAGCTAAGCTTCGCCGCGAGCAATCCATTCCCTGCACCCTGCATGAAAGTTGGTGGAGGATCAGTACGTTCGTCCTCGCATGTACTGATGAAAAGACCCACTTTCTAAACTAACATTTAGTATTAATGTTGAATCATGCAACTTAGCTTATGATCTTGCTATATTCTCCTTAGGGTCAATTTTATGGCATATTCGAAAGTAGTAAAGCATGTTATCATGCCAAGCATGTTATTCGAATTGAATAGGCAAGCAATCTCGTGTTTGTTTCATGGTGCGACTTCTTACCAACATAGATGCACACGCCCTTGCACCGACGCAAGGTGAATACGCCCCATTCTTTCCTTGTCATGTTATAAGTGCTCTCTATGTAGGATCCATGTGTGCAGGATACATACGTGCCTGCACTTTAAAGCCATCGTTTCTTAACTATATGAAGGTCATTGGCGTATCCGCGCCAGAATGGACTAAAGGTTTCTCTTTTCTTTTCTTTCTTTCTTTCTTTCTTTCTTTACTTTCTTTTCTTTCTTTATTTTCTTTCTCAAATTGAGTAGCTCGGTGCCTCTCGTAGTGGATTGATATCCCAATTATGGAGACCTTCCATTGCATACCATCATTTGCAGCTTTTTACATCTCGCTAAGCAGTCGCTAATCGTCTTACGGATGTGCGTCCCTCAAAGATTATATCCCTCCTAGTCTGAACGATCTGAAGCCCCGACGCAATCCATTTGAAGGGAACACCCGTGTACGGTAGATTATCTCATCATTTTCTCAAGTCCATTCGACCATGCAATGCACTATTATTCAAACAAGCAAACAGAGTCTTGAGTCCGAGACCCAGACTTTATCATCTCGTATTTCTCCTATTAACTTTCTACGTTCTCATATTCCATACTTCCTTTCAATGTTCAATGGCATCATGCCTCAACTCAATGTTCATCAACCGAACTATCCGAAGGTCCCGAACACTTTTCGAGGCATCATGTCACATCTGACAGTTCTGTCACCTTTATGCTACAAATGTTCTCTTCACAACGAAGCCATCTTTTATGATTCTCATGCACGTAGGCACGCTTTGACACGATTGTTCTTATTTCTTCGAGTCGTGCATGCGATGCACGCCTCGATACCGTAATTCTATGTTCTTAGCCTTAATGTTCAATGTTCGTGGCTTACACGCTAGGGTGCTCGCCTTCATAATCTTTCAATGTGCTAGCCTTTCTAACTCGTGCACGAAGGCACGGAATGGCTCGTGCATGAAGGCACTCGCCGAATACAGTTATCCCATGTTCTTATGGCTTGTGCACCGAGGCGCTCGCCTTTACGATATCCAATGTTCTATAACGACTCGTGCATTTGATGCACGTTTCATTTCAATTGTTCTAACTAGTGTTCGACACACACTATGATTTATCTTCCGATCGGACCACGCCCGCGGCGTCGATAGGTTAACTTAGCATACAATGATATATTTTTTACTTAGGCATGAAGGAATAAAAAGAAGAGTCAGTCCTTCCATCTTAAGCCAATACGCCTTATTGTTTGCCCAGCCGATGCGGCTCGATCTCATAACTTTATTGTACGGCCAAATCTTTTGACCTAGCCAATCTAGTACTTCTTGTTTCATTGAACTACTCGATTGATTCCGGCCTATCGTTCCCAAGTCCCAGCCCGTTGCGAGACGATGATTTGATTTTGTGGACCCGTTGCGAATAGGACAAAATGTCGTCCTCTAATATTTTAGCGTAAATGGATAGCCTGTACATGAAACCAACTAAAATCAATACTTGCATCGATTCACACTTGCGCCTTGGGTCGATTCGATTTCTTAGAATCTTCAAGCCGACTCAACGTACTTATCCTTCGAGGCAATGCAGCACTTCGCATCGATTCAACTCGATGCATTCTTTAGGACAATGCAACTCTTCGTATCGACTTAGTTCGATACATTGCTCGGGGCAACGTAACTCTCGTATCGATTCGCATCGATACATTTCATTCGGTCAACGCGACTCTTTGAGTCAACGTCTCAGCATAATCTGCCGTACGGAGCGGGGCAATACAGAATATACCACTCAAAAAAAGGTTCGTCCTCGAACCAAAACCAACACTCCGATTAAGTATTTTATAGATTGTTTCAAGATCTCGTCCAACTATTGTTGTTCCATTTCAAACACTTGTGCAAGCTTTCATTAACTTTCAGTCTCTCATTTAGCTCAATTTGAATTCAGTATGCAACTTGATTTGGATCGTACACCTATTTAAGGTGTCCCAAAAATATGTATATTTCAGCAAAGCCCAGTGGTAGAGAATTTGAACAAAGCTGACAGGTAATTTCAATCCAATGCTTGCCATCTCGTACTCCCGATCGAACTTATCTTTCGCAATTTTTTTCGAAATTTTATCGCATACGTATATTCGATACATACGTGATTCATTCAACAAAGTTACTGTACGCGACACGATTCAAAATCACATTTCTTATTTCGTATGTTTCGTATGGACTATCAATCCTATGCAACTTATCTCGATACGATTTTTTTTGTTGACTTGCAAATGCATCAACATTCAGGACTACGCCCGCTAGGTTACTTACCTATATGTCATGCCCCGCTCTCGTAGGAGAGATCATCCTCGCTAAGGCGTGATGCCGCACGAGCCTAGAGTGCGCTAATGCAAGGCGGATTCATAATGGTCGATTACAGCGGCTGCGACGGGGTCATCGCACAGAAGTCCCAAGCAGAGACATTGAATAATAGCAGCAGAAATTTGAAGCAAAACACAAGTTATTCAAAAGAAGCTCTTTATTGATATTGAAACAAAGGTTACAATGGGGCGCAAGGCCAAGATTACAATCACTCAAGCTCACTCTTCTCACATTACAAGTCACTCAGCTCTCACTCTTCTCTCAAAACTTGTCTCGAGCCAGCAGATGCTTCGGATAGGCGACGTCCATACATTATGTCCCGTATAAGTCCAGTCTTCACGCAGAATGCATGCCTCGAATCGCCAACGAACTCAGTGTCTTGATGTATCCTGTTACGACCTGCACCCAGTGTAGGGGCACGAGAAGTGGGTACGTCCAGCCTACGCCGCAGTGTCGGCGGTAGAACGCTGTCCTAGGTCACTATCACAAACTAAATACAATATAATATACTCTCTGAACGGAGGACAAATCACATAAGGTACAACTCAATCACAAATCTAGAGATGGAAATAGTACGATATGATAAATATGAAATCCTCAAACTGAGGTACAAACAGAAGAAAAAGTCTAAGTGTCTAAACGACACAACATCACAACCATCCAGAAAATAATACAACTCTAAGTCAATACAAATGACATAAGAAATAAGATAAAGCCTAGCTAATCTAGTCTAAGCAGTAGGGATGACGTCCTCAGCTAGAGCTGGATCCTCCTATGGGTCCAACTCACAGGTGTGGTCTAGATGGGCTCCATAGTAGGTGGAACAGAAATCCTCGATATCATCTGTAATATTTTCAACAGGTCCAGTCAGGACGGGAGCGAGCATAATACATCTCACACAGATTATAGCAGGTTAGGAAATATAGACATGCAAACGAGTACGATACATAAAAACTGAAAGAATGTACATGACGTAAAAGAGAGAACTGTAATAGAAATATCTACTATAAGTAGAGAACTATCAGTGACTAGTGATGTAGAGTACAAAGTTGACATGTGAACGGCTGGATTTGTACATGAATATACTAAAGAGGCTCATATGGTTATACTACTTTGGATTTGTTCACATGACTATTTATACTCCTCCATACCCCAATCAATACACAAGGATCCAGACAAGTTATGTTACGTGCATGATTTTCACATGAAAGCCCATAGATGGGTGTACATGAAGTATACATGAGGGCTCAGAACTGAGTGCACATGAATTCCACATAAAGGCCCATGAAGGGGTACACATGAAGTATAGGTTATACATGAGATACATGAAAAACATGATCGAACATGAGAGTACATGAGAGTACACGAGCATGCATGAACGAACATGAAGCACATGAGAAACTTGAATAACATGAGAGCGAGGAATACATGATGTACATAAAACACATGACATGAAGTATCCGATGCTCCCGAGGGGGATAATATCTCAATGTAGTGATCCATATAGTACCAATCCGTGATAATATCATGACAGCATCAAATAAGGTAATCTAGAGCAGGAATATAATCCTAAGCAAGTTATGAAATGATCAGAGAATGTACTCGCCTGCGATCTGAATGCCTGAGTCCTATTTAGAGCAACACAAGTCATGATGTATACAAGGGGATTATAATCTGAAGAGTACAATGCATCTACATGATTTTCTAGGTCAATCTAGATCAAAGTCAACCCTGGGTCAACTTTGGGTCAAACAAAGTCAACATCTAGTCAAACTAGGTCAACAACAAGGCTATCTTGGTCAACTGGTCAAACTTAGGCTATCATGGGCCAATTTGGTCAATGGTCAACTATTGGTCAACCTTAGGGTTTGGTCAACTAAGTCAATTGGTCACTATTGACTTCATGTTGACTTTTGGTCAACTCTAGTCAATTAACAACCTATGGGGTCACTCTATACACTAGGCCTAACCAAGTCTGTACTATGCAATTTAGGCTAGACACAAGCAAAGCAATGTGATGTGAACCACACCAAGGCATATATATACATACTATATTGTATTGCCTACATTCATGCATCCATACTATACATCTATACATTCATTCATACATGCCTTTATACATTGCATAGAGGGGAAAGGAAACATACTTGCATATTCATACTATATTCATGTTAGCACTATGTTGCATTGATATATTCATGCTTATATTACATTACATTGATACATGCCTACATTGCCTATATACCAATCCATTAGATCATGAATATGCATACATTGGTTACATGATTACATTACACATTTATACACATTACATATGTATATTACATTAACATACATGCATACATATGTGCATTCAATTATTTGTATTAAGTAAAGTGTCATAATATATTTTAATATGCATGAATATATATAGTATATATATGTGTATAGAGAAAGTGAGAGAGTATAGTGAATGGGGTGTGTGGCATGTATAGAGTGTGTGTGTGTGTGTGTGTTGCATTAGACAAAGTTGTACTTCTAGTTACATGCATGCATACATCCATACATACATATCTTTATACATTCATATATATATTTATCTACCTACATTCATATATATACATTTATCTTGGTTTGCCCCTTTTCAGATTTTAATATTATACCCAATTTTCAGTTAAGTTGATATTTAAGCAAACTGAGAACCATCTCAGATTTCAGTTTTCACTATATAATGAAATTCAGTTTTCCCAACTTCCAAACCAATAGCCCATCCTTAGGAATTTAGAACCAATCTCAGGTTTCAATGCTCTAAACCCATTCTCAGGTTAAAAAGGGTTCTCAGGTTTTATGTATACATTCAGTTAACTAAACCCAAATCCATTTACATACATCAATCAGTTAACCTTTTTATGGTGAAACAATTCTTAGTTTTAATCATAAGGGATTAATTCTCGGTATCTCAGTTTCAACATTAGAATTAATTCTCAGGTTCAACCATATTTTTCCCAGGTTCATGAATCATTCATCTCAGTTTTTACTCAAAACCAAACTTAGGATTTGAATTTAGGTTAAGTCCTAATTAATCTCAGTTGAAATACATAACTAAGTTCAGTTTTCTACATGCCATTAAATCTCAGAAAAAATCAGTTTTAAAAGTAATCTTATTTCAGTTTTCATTCCACTTAGGTGCATCACACACACATCCATATCTAAGTTTTATATCGAATTATCATATCAAAGTTAACATTATCAATTCAATCCCATTTTAGTTCTACATATCAATTTTCAATTTTAAAACAAAACATTTAAACATCAAAGCTCAGTTAACTTGTATTTTAACTCAAATCCCATTCACAGTGCAATACAAATGTCAACCAAACCAAAACCAAAATCAAGACAACCCCAGATATATACAAACATTCAAAAAAAACCATTAAACTCAGTTTTTATGTTTCATATCTCAGGTTTGTATATCTAAATTCAGTTTGAAAGCTAAAAATCAATTTCTCAGTTATGCATCAATGTAAACCCCCAAGATACATACAAATTCGAATCCAAGTTTCAATTGAAAACCCAAAGTCCAGTTTCAATTCAAACCCAGTATATAAGAGTCATTAGTTAACATCTCATTTTCCATATTTAATCATTTAATCTCATTTAAACCTTCACAAAATATTTTCAGTTAACTTGTATCAGAAATCTATATATATACAACATTGAAAACCCCAAATCCGAACTTGAAAACCAATCAAAAACCAAAGTCAGGTGCATACGAAGGTGAGTCACATGTGCACATGTGTCAGGGGGTCATGCTCGTGTCCCAAACCGTGTCTAACTGTGTCGAATTAACCGACACCATTGTGACAGTAAAACAGTCAGTGAAGACTGCCTCGTGCGGCCATGTCGTGCACGATTGCACACAACACAGGGCACGAACACCCATGGGCTCATGCACACACATAGAGGGGGTATAGGGCTAGGGTTTCAAGTCCCTGACATGAGTCCACGTTGTGTCTACACGTGACACGAAAGCCGTGTCAGAAGCCACTGTTCGTACGGAACAGTGCAGTACAATTTCAATGCACTCGTGTTTTTGTGTCTGACACGACACGACTGTCACGACCCGCTTTCGCTTTTCGGGATACGAGTACGTGGCCAAGTCCAGCCTACGCCGCAGCATTGGTAGTAGTATGCTGTCTATGATAACAATGGTCCACAACAAGCACAACACACATATATATATCATCCACAACTAAGCCAGCAATGATCACTAAAATATCCAAAAGTCTCAATATTATAAATATAAAATAATCTACTACAACTCAGAAAGTCTCGAGAACAAATCCGGATAGCAAAAAATAAAATAGACAACTAACTCCATAACTATAACTACTAACTAATGCGAATCCATAAGGAAAAAAATATGCTAATTCGTATCAGTGCTGGAACCGGGTACGCCAGTGACGTCAGTGTCTCCAACATACTCACCGTAAACCTCTGGACAGATCACGTCATCTACAACTGAAAAATGGTTATCCAGTCAGGATTAGAACAAGTACAAGTCTAACCACCATGATACAAGTACAATATAAAGTAATAAAACACTAAACATGGAAAATAATGATCAATGTAAACAATGAACAATATGAACAAGAAATCATGGGATGAAAGAACTAATAAGGAAAGTAACAAGCATGAAAAGTAAATAGACTCATATACCCACTCGTAGTGTACGTGTCGTGAGAAGTACAACGTTCCTACACATGAACGGCTAGGGCGAACGATGAGGTTATAAGGCCCGGCCCCTTAATCGGGAGAGTTGCCAACAATACAATTTGGGCTTTCTCTACGTGCCTAGTAACTGTAGTGCCCCGTCCCGCTCAGTCAATCGGAGGAATCAAAATGCCAACGGCATTCGGACTTAGCCTTGCAACGGCTACTCGAAGCATCGCTCGGTCAAGGCGACCGCTCGCTCAGGTGGGGTAGTTTCGGTGAACTTGCCTCATCTTAGCCTTCACATAATAAATCGTATGTTTTTAACTTGCACAAGTAGGCTTGATAATAAAAGAGACGAATCCACATAGCTAAAGAAAATAATCCCGACGGGTCGAATTGAGTTAGAATATAGAAAGGTCCAACGGTCGGCTTAGAGTTGGTGCACGGCGTGCTTTAAAAATGACACTCGATCCTTCGTCCCGTGGGTTGGGAGAAGGAAAAGTTGGGATTTGCCACAAGCTAAGAGTTAGCCAAAATTCATAGGCGTCGCCCACAGAAATGCTTCATAAAGCATGCACGGTCTCATCGCCCAAGGCGTGGCATAGCCTATGCTCACCCGACGGGTTAAGTTGTATTGCACGGCTTATGGCATAAGTCTAGGCACTTCAAATAACTTAGTTGTTCAAGTCGAACGCGTGCATGGCACGTTTCTACGATGCAAGACTTGATGCAGCCTTTGCTCATCAAGTTGTTGTAAAGTAAGTTAGGCAAGTTACGTTAAGCTATCAGGAGTAATAGCAGGCACGGCCCTATGAGTTCTACGGTTGGGTATAACCACATAGTCTCACGATTGTAAGGCCTGTCATATAGAGTATGATTTGGGCGGTGGTGTCACATAGAGTTTCAAGTTGGTCTAAGACACGATGGCACGGACTTAGTGTTTTAAGGCACGGGCCACGGTTGAAATCATTGAGTTTGGAAAGTGTTCAATAGTTGTTCTTGAGTTGAGTAAAATGATAGGGCAAGAAAGAAGAATGCTCGCGACTACGGGTCGTCGAGACAAGGTCTCAGATGTGAGAAGTATTGAAATTAGCCCTGAAAGAGATGGTAACACTAGAAGTAGCTTTGACTGTGTGAGACGTCAGTTCGAGTCGAGTCGAGTCTTGCATGGTCATTGGACAACTTGTACAAGGTAAAATAAATCTGCTTCTCGAACGGTGACCCCGACAGCCCAGGGGAACCGTTGCGATAGAGACATTCATAGCTGTGCTGGATGACCGTACGGGTTAGTGGGGACTTGCAGCGGAGCTAGCTACTCGCGCTGGCAAGGAGCGTCCGTCTAATCAAAAGCTCAAAAAGAGTCCATTATAGGGCTGGGCCCTAGTGACTAGTTCATATAGATGAGTCGGCATGGGCGACGATCCGCGTGTATGCCTTTGGATTGAGTCGAGTATTGAGTGTAGTATATCAAGGAAGTTGAGTTGAATATGTGTGTACAGTTGGAACACAAAATATTGGGCCTAAGATTTGGCTGCAACGTAGGCGACGTGCTTCGGCACGAGATGTGGCGTCGAGTCTTATGTTGTCGGCATATAAGTTGCATGGTTATGGTTGAGTTGGTTGAGTTTAAGTCAGGAAACCACCGCAAGGCAAAGTTGTTTGAGTGACACTAAGATTCACAAGTCTTGATTGGGTCAGTTGGGGACCAAAGTAGCAAGGGCTGCGAGGCGACGATATGGTTGAGTCGTACATAGTTGCGAGGCACGGCACAAAGGATTTGAAGCACGGTCACACGAAAATGGAGCCTCATCGCGTAGTTGCATCTCTGATTATGGCCGTAAGGCAAACACGACTCGATAGGTTAACGTTGAATATTGCGAGCACGGGATGGTCTAAAGACACAAAATAGCCAAGGCGTCGGTCCTAAAATAATCCTAAGACAAGACTAGAAAGACCATTGATAAGAAGTGACTACGTTGCACAAAGTAAATCAAACGTGTTGGGTTTGTATGGGTGGACGAGGAGCTCATTCCACCAGTACAGTTGAGTACTGACACCCACATAGTTTTTATTGTAGGCACAGGTAGAAGCTTGTGGCACGGAGCTCGCTTGGATGTGTCAAGGCACGGAGTTCCTTGGCGATTCGAAGCGTACGGCCGCATGGAGTAAAGACTTATACGGGACATAATGTATGGACGTCGCCTTCCGAAGCTTCCGCTGGCTCAAGACTTGTAATTGAGAGATGAGAGAGAGCTGAGTGACTTGTAATATGAGATGAGTGAGCTTGAGAGACTTGTAATCTTGGCCTTGCGCCCTATTATAACCTATGTTTCAATATCAATAAAGAGCTTCTTTGAATAACTTGTGTTTGTTCTTAATTTCTGCTGCTATTATTCAATGTCTCTGCATGGGACTTCTGTGCGACAACCCCGTTGCAGCCGCTGAAATCGGTCGTTATGGAACCCGCCTTACACGAGCGCAATCTAGGCTCATGCGGCATCACGCCTTAGCGAGGACGATCGCTCCTACGGGAGCGGGACGTGACAGTAACTGTACCCCTCCAATATCCATACATCACATCATGAAAACATGATCACGATAATGATCACGATAACAATGAGAAATCATGATCAATAGTCAAACACTCAACTCTCGTGTGTGTAACAGTCAAGACACGAAAGATAGCATGTATAAGTGAAATACGACAATATAAAGTAAATGCATATGAAGGTGTCAACAAGTACTTGCCTGAACTCCTGGACGGATTGATTCACAAGTTGAAGACAAGATGAACTCCGGCCTAGAAGCTATCAAATCAAGCCATCATCCCACGGACCCCATCGCACAAACAACCACAAGTTAGATATACAATTCCCACTCTAAAAATCTTAGAAAGTGGCTAATGGATTAAATTAATTAATACTATTTTAATTCTGGAGTAAACTATCTAAAATCCTATTTTAACCTATTTAATTCTGAAATAATAATCTAAACGTAAATATTTGGCCAAGGAAATTCACGGTTCTAAATTCGGGACCCGTGGCACGCAAACCGACACATACTGTTGACTAACTAGTCAAACATTATGAATTCAAAAGTTTGAGTGTGCAACATGATAGATTTCAGCGCTATGAGTGCACTGGAATCGACTGTGCCACAAAATCACGATTTGGTCAAAAGTTATCGCCATTATGGCTAACCATGACCAAATCGATGAACCGTTGACCAAATCTGACTTCTATGAACAAAATAAAATACTAGATAAAACTTGAATTTCTGGAAAAATTATATGTTGTAGAGCTTGGTGTCAGCTTTCCAAAACTTCAAACGGATCGCAAAACGGAGTTCGGGATCGCTCGAAATCTCGAAAACTGTGCGATGTGTTGATTTTTGGACAACCGACACTCAAATAATTATTCAGAAATTCAAAATCAAAATACCAGAAAATAAATTAAATATTCAGAAAACTAACCTCAATATGCTTCTAATAAAAAAATGGTGCATAAAATGGACGTCTAGATCAACGGCAAACCCTCCGCGAAGTCGACGAATCCCTATTGAACTCTCCCACAAAAAACTGCTGAATTCTAGGGTTTTCGAAAAATAATAACTAATATATATAGAGAGAGAGTCGGTGGGCTGCTAATCTGTGGCTAAGGGGACATATGTCACCATCGTGACACTCCCGCCTAGATCCTACGGTTGGGAGCCCACGCGGCTTGGCTGGCTAGCTGGCTAGGTCGGTCGACTTCCATATAAGGAAATCAACAGCCAACTCAGCGTTGTCAGTGCTGACGGGTGGGCCCGCACCCCGCACGCCAGCGGCTGACGTATGGCCCCCCCGCTCGGCTGACTGGATAATGATTGAAAATAGGATTTTTAATATTCAAAAAATTAAATAAAAATCAGGAAAAATCCTAAAAATTCTAAATAAATCCCAAAAAATTTCTAAAAATTCCTAGAAAATTCTAGAAAATTATTTGAGGGTTCTAGAGCCCAAATAATTTATTTGGCCTCAAAAATACTCTCGGATGCATTCATAGAAATTCCTAGAAGCTTAAGAAAATAATGAAATCATATATAAATTTATCTAAAAATCTCCTAAAAATCCAAGAAATTCTAAAATAATAAAATAATACTCTAG
This sequence comes from Iris pallida, assembly GCA_029216955.1. Classification (NCBI taxonomy): domain Eukaryota; kingdom Viridiplantae; phylum Streptophyta; class Magnoliopsida; order Asparagales; family Iridaceae; genus Iris; species Iris pallida. The sequence goes on along the minus strand of JANAVB010003398.1, from coordinate 14,813,320 downwards.
GGGCTATCTGGGGACCCTGGAGACCATATATGTCCTAGTTTTACTATACTATAGGCTTAGGTACACACCCTTGTGATCCCAAATAAATTTTTAATTATCAAAATTAAATTCTTAGGAAGCAAATGCTACAAACTATCCCCCTTAAAATATTTTTGTCCTCAAAAATAAAATAATGCTACATAAAATATTACCTCAATATTCAAACAAATGGGGAGACCTCTCCCGTACTTCATCTTCTCGCTCCCAAGTAGACTCTCCGGGTGAGTGATTTCTCCATGCTACTCAAACCAAGGGTATGGTCTGCCTCCTCAAAACCTTCTCCCGTCTGTCCAAGATCTCCACTGGTTGCTCTTGGTAGGATAGGCTCGGTCCTACCTCGATCTCCGAATGATCCAATACATGGCTTGGGTCAGCCACATACTTCCTCAACTGCGATACATGGAATACATTATGAACATTCTCCAGTGTGGGTGGAAGTGCCAGTCTATAAGCAACATCTCCAACTCTGTCGAGAATACCAAATGGCCAAATAAATCTCGGACTAAGCTTCTCGCTTCTACCAAATCTAATAGTACCACGAGTCGGCGAGATTTTCAAGAATACCAAATCGCCAACCTCGAATGATAATGGCCTCCGGTGACTATCTGCCCAATGCCTCTGTCGATTTTGTGCTACCCTCAGTCGCTCACGAATCTTCTTCACTTTCTCTACGGCATCCATAACCATCTCCGGTCCTAACAAGGATATCTCACCCACGTCGTCCCATGACAAAGGGGTACGACATCTCCATCCATAGAGCGCCTCGAAAGGTGACATCTCTATACTTGCTTGATAGCTATTATTGTAAGAGAACTCCACCAAATATAAGTGATCATCCCATGACCCACCAAAATCTAACATACAAGTACGTAACATGTCTTCTAGTGTCTGAATAGTACGCTCTGACTGCCCATCAGTCTGCGGGTGATAAGCTGTACCGAACTTTAGCTGCGTACCGAGGCTCTCTTGCAAACTCCTCCAAAAGTGTAACGTGAACCGTAAATCTCTGTCGGAGACTATACTCACCGGAATACCATGCAGTCTCACAATCTATCGAACATATAACTCCGCTAAACCTTCGGAAGACAACCCAACCTTGAAAGGTATAAAGTGTGCCGATTTGGTCAACCTATCCACGATGACCCAAATCGCATCCTTTCCGCTCTGTGTCCTCGACAATCCAATCACAAAATCCATCGTAATGTGTTCCCACTTCCACTCCGGAATGGGTAATGGCTGCAATAATCCTCCGGGTCTTTGTCTCTCCGCTTTGACTTGTTGGCATACCAAACATCTCGAAACAAATTAGACCACTTCTCTTTTCATACCATACCACCATACGTGATTCCTTAGATCATTATACATCTTCGTTGCTCCTGGGTGTATCGAATATTGAGACTTATGGGCCTCTTGTATAATCTCTTCTCGAATTCCTCCACTTGGTATACAAAGCCGATTACCATGCCTTAGTGACCCATCTTCATGAATAGTAAAGTCACTGCTCTGTCTTGCTTCCACTTGAGCCCTGATCTTCTGTAGTCCTTCATCTTGTGTTTGTGCCTCCCAAACCTTGTCCATCAAATTTGATCCAATCTGTAAGTTCATCACCTGTCCTTCTACTCCCGGTATAACTACCTCAATACCCAAGCTCTCGAAGTCCTCCAATAGATGCCTGTCCATAGTCAAGTACATCGCTGTGGGATATCGACTCAATGCATCCGCTACTACATTCGCCTTCCCTGGGTGGTACTGTAATATGAGATCAAAATCCTTTATCAACTCGAGCCATCTTCTCTCCTTCATGTTAAGTTCTTTCTGAGTGAACACATACTTGAGGCTCTTGTGATCTGTATATATCTCCACCCTCTCGCCATAAAGGTAATGCTTCCAAAGCTTCAGTACAAAAACTACTCCTGCTAACTCGAGATCATGAGTAGGATAATTCTTTTTATGTGGCCGTAATTGCCTAGAAGCATACGCCACTACCTTTTTATGTTGCTCTAACACACAACCAAGACCTTTACCCAAGGCATCACTATATATCACAAATCCTCCCGATCCTGATGGTAAGGTCAAAATAGGAGCAGTGGTCAATCTTCTTTTTAACTCATCAAAAGCGTCTTGGCATACTTCTGTCCAAGTAAAAACCTCATTCTTCCTGGTGAGCTTCGTCATTGGCTCTGCAATCTTCGCAAAATCCTTCACAAACTTTCGATAATAACCGGCCAAGCCCAAAAAGCTCCTCACCTCTGCTATAGAATCTGGTGTGGGCCATACCTTCACAGCTTCTATCTTCTTGGGATCTAGTGATATCCTATCTCCTGTCACAATATGCCCAAGGAAACTAACTTTGTCCAAGAAGAACTCACATTTGGATAACTTGCCATATAACTTCTCCTGTCGCAATGTCTCCAAGACAATCCGTAAATGCTGCTCATGCTCCTCTTCAATCTTCGGGTATATTATTATATCATCTATAAATACAACCACGAACCGGTCCAAATACTGATGAAAAACTTTGTTCATCAGATTCATGAATACTGCTGGAGCATTGGCCAATCCAAACGGCATCACTAGGAACTCATAGTGCCCATACCGAGTCCTAAAAGCTGTCTTTGCAATGTCTTCCTTCCGTACCTTTACTTGATGATAACCAGATCGCAAATCAATCTTCAAGAATACCCTGGCTCCGCTCAATTGGTCAAAGAGATCGTCAATCCTGGGCAAAGGATATCTGTTCTTGACCGTTAGTGCATTGAGTGCACGATAGTCAATACACATCCTCACCGACCCATCTTTCTTGGGCACAAAAAGTACTAGAGCACCCCAAGGTGAAGCACTCGGACGAATGAATCCTTTACTCTCAAGATCCTCCAACTGTGCCTTCAACTCCTCCATCTCCTTCTTGTTAATGCGGTACACATTCTGTGCCACCGGTGCCACTTATGGCACTAAGTCAATAGAGAACTCCACTACTCTATCCGGGGGTAGACTTGGCAGATCCTCGGGAAATACATCCAAGAACTCCATAATAAGTGGATGTCGTGGAACTTCTTCTGTTGTCAAGGATCCACATACAGCTCGTACGCCAAACTCTGCACTTTCTCTAGAAAACTCGAGCTCAGGTTCTCCGGGTGGCCTAAAGATGACACACCCTCGATGGCAGTCTATCATCGTATGGTATTTGCTTAGCCAATCTATGCCAAGAATAATAACGAAACTAATAATGGGCATAACAAGCAATCTTGCTCGTATCTCTCGACCACAAATAACTATAGGGCAGTCCCTACAAATATTACTAAACGGAACACTACCTCCACCGATTAATATTCTAAGACACTTACTCAAGGGAGTAGTCATAATACCATGCTTTATCAAGAAAGCTACTGATACAAAAGAATGAGAAGCACCAGAATCGAATAAGGCAATGGCAGGAAATGACTTTAATTAAATCGTACCTGCGATAATATCTGTCAAATTTTCATCCTCCTCTTCTGTCATGGTAAATGCATGACCATTCCTCTGGCCTCCCTTCTGCTGCTGATGTTGAGCAAACTTTTGTCCTTGGCTTGGTAGAGGTGGTCCTCTTTGCTGCCCTCCATCTGCTGTCGGTCGAGACTGAACTACTGCTCTCTGATCCCCACTGGATGATCTTTGTGATATAAAAGGGCACACTCGTACTTGGTGGTCAGGTGATCCACAATGAAGATAATGTCCCAACCTCTTCCTACATACAGCCGAGGTATGCCCAGTCTTCTGGCAAAACTGGCACACTAGAAGGGGCTGATTCTGCTTATTCTGATGTACCGGTACTGCTTTGATAAGTGGTCTATGCTGCTGAAACTGGAGACGCTTTGCCGCACCTTGAGATATCTTATCCAAAGAAATCATGGAAGTGGGCCTCTTCAGATCAGTCTACTTCTTCTTCAAAATAGACTCCTGACGTCTAGCTGCATTCAGGATAGCCATATATGATGTCAGATCTGCTGATGCTGTCAAACTCTGTAACTTGTAATTTAATCCAGAATGGAACTTCTCTGCCTTTTCTTCTTCTGTAGAGATAAGAGTAGGAGCAAAACGGCTCAAACGACTAAATTCTGCATCATATTCGTCCACCGTCATGGTCCCCTTCTCTAGTCGTATAAACTGATCCCGTAACTCCTTTCGAACTATCATGGGGAAGAACATGGTGTTGAAGAGGTCCGTAAACTCTTCCCATGACACATTCTTGCCCAACCGTCTTTTTTGTGCAGCCCACCAATGATGTGCATTGTCCTTGAGCTGCAGCTTCACCACTTTTATCCATTTCTCCGGTGGAAGCTCTGATGCCTCTAGTAGTCTCTCTATCTCCACTAGCCAGTTGGTGACTTCTATAGGTTTCTCTGAGCCAGTAAATGGAGGTGGTTCATCTTGCGAAACCCATCGATAGTACCCATACGATTTTGTCGTATTTCTATGCTCCTCTCCAAAACGTCTGCATGCCTCTGCTGAGTTTCCATCATGCCCTGGAGTATCGCAAGGATGTGTGGTCCATCTACAGTCACTCCTTGGATTGGGGCTCCTGGTGGTGGGGGTGGAAGATCCTCAGCGCTAACCCTATCTTGTTGATGGTTAGAAGGCTCTACGAACTCAGTACTCTCTGCTGTCGATCCCTCGGGTTCGAGAGTAGCATATGGGTTAGCTACCCTTTTCCTTTTACGGATCGCACTGTGCCTTGTCTCAACCATTGCGAACTAAAAGGAAAGAAAGGATATGGTTAGTACGGTAGATACAAACATATCGAAGAAATCTCGGATAGAATCAAGCAAGATGCAAAATAAGATACAATAAGATTCTATGATAAAACAGACTCATAAGATCCTATTTTATGGATGATATAACCTCCTAACTTCAAATCTATTCGCAGGCTCGTAGTAGTACAGCTAACTTAAGCACTACCATGAGTTCGCAGTCTTTTGCAAAATTGGACCTGTATGGGCCACCATAAAAACTTGTCACGACCCGCTCCCGCTTTTCGGGATACGAGTACATGGCCAAGTCCAGCCTATGTAAACCCCCTAAAATTTTACAACGCTTTTTAAAATTTTATTTTGGCACTTTGTATTGTACGAACGCATGATATGAAATATTTTCTAAATTTGTTTTACTATAAACTGTTACTAAATATAACGAATAAATATTTTGGTTCAAAATACTTATATTTTGCTTTGTTTAGTGTCCTAGCAATTTCTTGCCAAAAACATAGGTTTTACTATCTTATAAAAGTTATTTCATTTATTATACAAATATGGTTATTAATTTCTAAAATATTATTTATATAAATATTTTTCGTATACAAGGAACATGAGATTAGATTCGTGTATATATTAGTTTTTGAAACAAATTGTAATTATTCTTACCTGAAAAAGGTTATTCAAATATATAATAATTATTTTGAAAATTATTTAATGTGATTATTTTAGTATTCATAAAAGATTTTTAAATGGTTTGATTGAAGTCTAAATTAGTTTGAATTTATGGATGAATCTCATTTTCGAAATTTTTACGTTAAAATAAAAAGGTAGTTTGAAAAAAAAATCCTATTAATACTTAAATATTAATTATGATTTTCGAAATTATGAATATTATTATTATAAAAATATTTTTGAAAACTTTAAGTAATTAGATATGATAATTTAAATTAAGTTTAAATTATTAAATTTATTTAACTTATAGATATGAATTATCTAAATATGAATTAAATTTTGATTGGTTGAATCGATTTAAACTTGATTTAAATTAAAAGTGAGATATCAAAAAGGGGTTTTAAATTCCTAGTCCATATCAATCTAGGAGTCCACCTCCTATATAAGGAGAGCCTCTATATTATTTTTCCTCCACAATTATTCCACAAAATTTCTACAACCCAAAAATTCGTGCATTGTGTCCGTGTTCCCTCCCAGTCCCCTATCTTATTCCATCTATTACAATTACATAAAGTTTCTGTGTCGACAACCCCGGAATGATTCAATAAATTCCTAATCCTAGCCCTAGCCTAGTCTCCGCTGCTTCTGTCCCCTGTCGACCGCCATTACCACCTTCGCCCCCATCACCATCTCGCCGTCGACTTCACGACAACCGCCGCGTCTCTTCCCCAGAACCGCCTGAGCCAGCGACTCCTCCGCTGAGTCGCCCCCACCGGCAAGAATCCCAGACCCCGCCAGCTCCCCGTTCTCCGTCCCCACCTTCTGCATCGTCAGAGAAGCGACGACCGCGCCGCCGATCAGCGATCCATCTGCTCCCCCTCCGAGCTCATCTTTCTGCTCCCTCCTCACGAATCCATGCGCACCGCACCTCCACCAAAACCCACCTCGTGCCTGCCGCCGGTCGTGCACCCTACAGCCGCCGCACTCGGCACAATCGCCGCGCCCGACCGTCCGCTCCCCGTTCTCCATCGCTCTCTCCGCCTCTCTCTCTCTCTCGTGCGCTCGCCCCTCTCCTCTGCCGCACGCCGAGATCGCGCCGCCCCTTCTTCCCCGACTCTTCCTTTCCCCTCTCTCTCCCGTTCCGTTCGTCTTCTCCTTCTCTCCGTCCACTTCCTCTTTCCCCCTCTCTGCCTTCTATTGCCGCTGCTTCTTCTAAAAAAAGAAATTTTGATGTGTTCCCGAGAAGGAACACTGTCCCAGGAAGGAACACAGGAAAGTCAAAACAGCTTTTGGTTTTTTTTTAAAAAATTTATTATTATAAAATACTGTACTATGTACTAATTATATTACGTTTGTGTCAGAGTATATGCTATGACTAGTTACTACCAGTATTAACATTAGTATGTTATAATTGAAGTATTTATCATTAATATTATTTATTATTTTCAATTGGTCTACTAGTATTATATTGCTAATTACTATTAGTGTAAATATATATATATATATATATATATATATATATATATATATATATATATATATAATATATATATACATATATATATATATATATATACACACACTAAACTATATTATTATATTTATATTTAATGATTTTCCAGTCTTTTCAAACATCTATTTTTTGACTAAAAAAAAATATAGCTTTCTACCTAAAAATGATATATTCATAAAGGAGTTTTGCTTTAAAATAATTTTTATGTTTTCAATATTATCTACAAATTTATTTTACAAGTACAAATATTTTCAAGTATTTAAACTAAAGGTATTTTTGAACAAATAATAATTTATTATATATTTTAAATATTGATATAGAATATTTTTACTAAGTAAGTTAGTTTTGTCATAAAGCGATTTTTTATATCTACCTATAAATAATTTGGGATAATAAAACCTTATTTTTAGTCTTCAAAAATCATATATATATTATTTATCTAAATTTCTTTCGACTATCCTTCCGTCCATGACTAGATCCCATTATTCATGTTCCCTCACCAATTCAAGACTACCTTATGTCGAACCTAACTAAGTTGACCGTTCTGGACCCGATGGAATACTCCGTGTCGTCAACAGAGGCTCCCTTGCGTAGTTGTAACATCAAAGTCGATCTTGTGCCACCTTTATTGTACCACACTAGGCAGCTCACCAGGCGTCACAACAGGCAAGTATTGTAATGCCCGTGGTTCGTATTACATATTTTGGAATACGTGTACGTATCTTGATTCGTATTTCGTGTCTCCTTGCTTGGTTCGGCTTGTTTGGTTTGGCTTGGTTCGGCTTGGTTTACTTTGGGTTCATCATGAACCAGAGAACCAACCCACTTACCTACCACCACCATCCCCATTTATTAGCCCACTCCTCTTTCTCTCTCTTTATCACTCTTCTTCTTCCTCACCAGTACTCCCCACCTACCAGGAAGGTGTAGGCAAGTGTATCTTGCTTCATGGAGGAAGTCCATTTTTATTGTTCCAATGTCTTCCTCATGTGTTTCTAACCCACTTTAGTACTTAGCATTTTCCATTTTCATAGTTAATTTCTTGTAGATCTAGTTTTGTGGTATTTTCGGTTTCCATGAATTTTGATCTATCAAACTTGTATATTTTTGCTAGTTGATGGTTCCATGCTATAGAGAATTCTATTTTACCCAGATTTGACCTATGAGAGTCTGGATTTGGGTTCTTATTGTTGCTTGGTGGAGCTTGGAGGCCATGGTATTTTCCATGGACATGTTCTCTGTAGGAGCCATTAATTGTATTTTTGGCTGCATGAGCATTCTTAGCTCTGAGCCGTATGAGCATTAATTAATAGCCTTGGCCGCATGGCCATTTGTTTGGGCCGCATATACAATTAATTGCATGGCCACCTGCCTTGGCCGCATAAGAATTAATTAGTTTGCATACAATTGCTGAGCCGCATGGCTACTGTTCATTGTTATCCGCATGGCCTATTTGCATTTGTATGTAATTGCATGTATTAGTTTGCATACAATTACTGAGCCGCATGGCTACTGTTCATTGCTAGCCGCATGGAATTGCATGCATTTGCATGCATTAGTACTTAAATAATTGCATGTATCAGCCTTGCTTACTTAAACATGGCCGCATTGCCATTTTATGGCATTATTTAATTTCCTTTGGCGCATTTATATATTCTTGGCCGCATAGGCCATTCAGTTGAGCCGCATGGCCTTGCAATGCTGGCATGCTCAATATTTAATGTATATATATTTTATGCATGTAATTGCTTGCATAGCCTTTGCTAATGTGAGCTTGCATGCATTTAGTAATTAATTGCATGGCATTAGCATTATATGGCTTAGCTTTAATTAAATGGCTTAGCTTTAATTACATTTTTGCATGCCACCTGTTAGTTTACATTTTGCATGCAACCCATTATTGCTTTGGCCATTTAATTAAATGGCTTAGCTTAATTGCATTTTTACTGAGCCGCATATGGCCTTCTTATTTAATTACATGCATAGCCATTAATTGCATGCCTTTAACATTGCTTGCATGGGAACACATGTTGGCCGCATTGGATTAAAACTTGGCCGTATATGGCCATTTGTTAATTATGGCCAATTGCATTTGCATCTGGCCAATTGTTTTGGCACTTGGTGAGCCGCATAGGCTAATTTCAATTTCTGGCCGCATAGGCCATTATGGCTGGCCGCATAGGTACATTATTAATGCATTAATACTTGCAAGCTTTAATTTGCATGGCCTAAAACTTGGCTTGCATGCAAGCTATTCAATTCCTCGCCGCATGGCCTATGTAACTCTAGGCCGCATGCAATATTTAATTTTTAGCCGCATGGCTTATATAATAAGAACTTGCCTTATGGCTCCCACCTCATCCACTCTTGGCCACATGGCCTATTTATCATTCTTGGCCGCATGCAGCAAAAGTGTGCTAGCCGCATATTGTATGGTGACAATATTTATTGGCTGGCCGCATAGCATACTTGCATTAATTACGGGTCCCACTATCTTTTGTCTTAATTGTCTTTACAATTACATTATTATGATTAAATAATGTGTGATTCTAAATTGCTTCCCTAAGCACGAATTGTTAGTGTAATGATTGATAGTGATTTACTGGCCGCATGTAATAATTTTCTGGGCCCGCATGAGTCCTCCACGGCCCTTGCTCCTGCTAATATTTAATTACTAAATATATTGCTTGTGCCATATTAATTTTAAGTGTGTTCCCTGACACGATGGTAACCCGTTGTGGTGCACTTTTGACAAATGACATGACATGATAGTGGCCCGTCGTGGCGCACTCCTAACAAGTAAACTTGACATGATAAGCTTCACATGATAAACCTGACATGATATTTCTCGAAATGCTGTTGCGACGGCTAACCTGACATAACAAGTATAAATGGCCTGGACACCGTGGACGATTGTGCTTGTACAAATGAACCCGTCTTGTCTTACATCATGTCTAGGACAGGGATCCCTGAGTACCACGGTCAGGGGTACCTACTGTAAATCGACTAAGGCTAATAACTAGAATAATTCAGTAGTCATGAAGAGATTTTCCAGCTACAGGCAATCACATTATCTGGGCACACTTGTGGACTTGTAGCCTGCCGACGAGTAGGGCACATTTCCAGCACACTGTCTTGTGCTGCACCCTTATTGTACTAATATTCGACCTGGGTAACCTGGATGGTCTGCAGGGCTTGTGGCTGTGGAACAATCTCACTGCATCTTGCTAGTAACTAGGCCTGTGATAACCCTAGTTAGTTAAAGTATCAAGCCGTACTTATTGCTTGGCCGTGATTATTGGATGAGGCATAATCAGTCTAGTCTTGTCTTGATCATGTACAAGATTGTTACATGTCCTGATTTTTTATATTATCTTGCCGATAAATGGTGGAAAAAACCAAGTTCTGTTCAGACGAAGGGTTACAACCCCGGTCCTTGTTTTGTTTACGGGTTGTAACCTAGTTATCTGAATAGTCCCATGGTTATCTCATCGTATATCACCTGTCATGCTTTTCCTTAATTACTGTCTTTTATTATATAATTATACTCTTGTGCTAATTGCTGGTTTTAGTTCCTAAGTGAAGCCTCCTTTGTGGCACTTGCTCTTTCTGGGGTCTGACCCAGCTGGTTTTGAATGGCCAGATATCGGAGCAGCTCCCGAGGATCTATCGACTTTCCAGCCAGATGGTGACCACTAGACGGAATCCTGGCAACGAGTAGGTTTATTTTGGCTCTCTCACTCTATTGTAATATATTCTTTTGAGGCGTTTAGCCATCGAACAAGTGTTAGCTCATATTGCACCTTATTACTGTCTGCTTACGGGCTGTAACATGATTGACAGATCCTAGGGTTGATCATGTATGACTAAAACTCTTGCTAGTCCTCACATTTTGTAATATCTAGCTTCATGATCAGCTGAATATGTAATGTTTGGGACGCCTTACTATTGTATATTTGGTGATCTTACATCTTGTAACATTTACTTACTTGCTTGTGATTAAGATACTAGGCTTGTTATTGACCATAGGAGACTGTTGGCTTGTAGTTAAACCCTCATATATCTAGACAGCCGTGACCGTATAGTGAGGTAGATTCCATTTCATTATACGTAGCTGGCTATGTATGCCCCCGCTCTCCAGTATTCTGGTTCTGGGGCGTGACATGGTTTAAGTGGTGGCCCATGCAGGTCTTGTAAATCAAGATATGTGAGGGTTTACCGAATAGATGTCTCAATCAGTACTCGCCCTTGATCTCTGTTCGTATCCTCTGAATCCCTAAAATCTTGACCTGATCACATGCTTGTATCTTTGATCTGTCTTGGTCCTTCCTTATTGTTCCCTATGTCGTCTTCTTTAGCGGCATTGTTCCTGGCCCTGCCGATCAGCAAGGCGGAGCACCTTCCATGGACCAGCAGCAACCAGAAGATCAAGTCCAGCATTTAGGAGTAGCCTTCAGAGTCATTCCTACTGGGGATCCAGAGCCACCAGTTCAGCCCATCTAGCCTGCAGAGCCTGATGATGGCACTTTGGTGGGTCTCATCAGATCATTGTTAGCTTCTCAAGATCGTCGAGGTGATGCATTGCACCAGGCCGTACAAGATGCTCTGAACAGAGGAGGTCATCCAGGGAACAGTGCAGCCAACAGTTTTAAGCGCCTGAACCCTCCATTCTTCGATGGCAGCAAAAATGCTATCGCTGCTGATACATGGCTTCAGGACACAGAGGTGATTCTAGAAGCAGCCAGGACTCCAGAAGACGAAAAGGTGGCCGTGGTGTGCCTGCAGTTATTGGATCTTGCCCACAGCTGGTGGACGGCACAGGCCGTTGGACTAGTGGCGCCTATTGCCTGGACAGTATTCCGAAAGAGGTTTCGGACCAAGTACTTTGATTCGGTGGCTCGATACGATCTACAGACCAAGTGTACCAATTTAAAGTAGATGAGCAGGACGGTCGATGGGTATGCGGCCGAGTTTTCCAGGCTTAGTCGGTTTGCTCCCACCTTAGTGGTGACCGAGTTCGACAGAGCCCAGCAGTTCCAGCAAGGGCTCCATCTCGAGATTTTGTTGGTAGTAGAGCAGTTTGAGCATCAGACTTTTGATGCGGTATTGAGAGCAGCCAGGAGGCACGAGTATACCTCCCAGAGGATAGTGGACAGGACCGGAGGTCGGAAGCGATCTCACGGCCAGATGACCCAGTCTTCAGCACCAGCCCCGACAGCTAGGGCTTTGACTGTTGGAGTTCCCCGAAGGGCGGATTCGGTTACGTCGATTCAGCATTCGACTCCGACGTCCCCTCAGCAACAGAAGCAGAAGCAGTCTTCCGCAATGGGATACACTCATTGTGTGAAGCCAGGACACGTTGTTTCGGAGTGTCGCAGAGCACAGGGATTGTGTTTAGCTTATGGGGCACCGGATCACAAGATAGGATCCTGCCCGAATAGGGCCAGTTCATCATCGGCCCAGACTAGTCCCTCGGTAAGGGGACCAGCACCAGTACAGCAGCAGTAGCAGTACCAGCCTCCAAGGCCATTGCCGCCTCAGGCACAAGCCTTCTAGCAGTAGAGACCCCAGCAGTATGCCCTGACCCCAGCTCAGATTCAGAACCGACAGAGAGGTTCCTAGCAGGATGTCTTCCCTCTTCCTCATACCTTCAATTCCTTGCTTGTATGATTGATTATTTGATTGATTACTTAATATAGCTTGTCCTTGCCACTCTAGCCTCTTGATTAAATTTCGAGGACAGAATTCTTTTAAGGTAGGTAGAGTTGTAATACCCGTGGTTCGTATTACGTATTTTGGAATACGTGTACGTATCTTGACTCGTATTTAATGTCTCCTTGCTTGGTTCGGCTTGTTTGGTTTGGCTTGGTTCGGCTTGGTTTACTTTGGGTTCATCATGAACCAGAGAACCAACCCACTTACCTACTACCACCATCCCCATTTATTAGCCCACTCCTCTTTCTCTCTCTTCATCACTCTTCTTCTTCCTCGCCATTAGTCCCCACCTACCAGGAAGGTGTAGGCAAGTGCATCTTGCTTCATGGAGGAAGTCCATTTTTATTATTCCATTGTCTTCCTCATGTGTTTCTAACTCACTTTAGTAATTAGCATTTTCCATTTCCATAGTTAATTTCTTGTAGATCTAGTTTTGTGGTATTTTTGGTTTCCATGAATTTTGATCTATCAAACTTGCATATTTTTGCTAGTTGATGGTGTCACGACCCCCACCCATTTTTTTTAAAAAAAAATAGATACGAGACGTGTCCAAGCCGGCCTACGCCGCAGTGTCGGCGGTAGAACGCTGTCACGGCCATGAAGATCAAAATCACATATAATACTCATTCACAAAAATTAATTTAATTTACAAAGAGCACAAGTTTTACTTTTGCAGAAAACATAAACTTGTACAATTATAGAATGACCACCACTCAACTATCTAGCTAGTCTCTAAGCTTCTGTCTGCAAGTATCCCCGTATCTCCCATGCTAAGTGAATCCACGGCTAACCTGAAAATGTTGGTTTCCAGTCAGGAATGGAACGAGCACAATTCACTGAATGCAATCTCAATAAAGAAAATGACTATAAAACAAAGGTTAAACATCAATCATGAGTTTTGAAAATAACCAGGAAATATAGAAAACCAATAGTAAATAAATAGACACAAAATACTTTCCCAACTGTTCGAAGTACCTTTGATTTGTGATCGGTCTCGGGACAATTATGCGACACTGTCTACACTGTCTAAAGTTACACTGTCGAAAGTTATACTGTCTAAAGTTACACTGTCTACACTGTCTAAAGTTACACTGTCTACAGCAAATATTGAAATAAAGAAACATTGTCTACAAATTAATAATCACGATCTACACAGTTTAAATGCAATAATAATCACGGTCTACACTGTCTACTTTGTAATAAATAAATCACTATCTACACTGTCTACTTTGCAATAATAAATCACTGTCTACTTTGCAATAAATAAATCACTATCTATACTGTCTACTTTGCAATAATAAATTACTGTCTACACTGTCTACACTGTATAAGGTCAGATCACACATCGTTGGTACTTCTCATTCCCGACTCAACAATTTATACTAGAAAATAATCACATAACCAATGGCCAATCAATGAAATATAGTAAAAATCAATATCGAAATGCAGACAATAAACAGTACTCGCATGTGGTCCTCTGCTGGTGAAACCGACAGTCTGAACTACTCAATGTGCCACAATAGTCAAAACCCATACAACAGTCCCCAAAAGCTGAAATAAATATTACCAATGTTTTCAGAATAGTCAAATTAGCTAGGATTGCCTGTCCTTAAGTCCAATTCTGGATACAGGGATAAAACGGTAATTTCGGGCCAAAACGATGTCCGTCGTTGGACCCGCTTTGCACCGAAAAGCGTGCCAGAGTCAACGGTCTCTAAAGTCGTCAAACTATATGTCTACGGATCCAGTTTTCCGATACGAACCCAACCGTATGTCCAAAGTTGGATTTCGGCGGGCCGTGCACAAAATCGACCGTTGAGTGGGACCGTAGGGCCCGCAAAATGACGTATGATTCAACTGTCTCAGAATTGGACCAAACTTGGCATACAGGACCAAAAAAATGATACGGTCCGCTGGCGCAAGTTTCGTCTCGATCTGACGAGCGTGCACAAAGTAATTGAGAAATTTGCAAAGTGCACGATACGGTGAATTTTAACGGATACGCATCAAATTCGTCGCGCACACACGACCAATTTGAATTTCGCCAAAGCCCACACGACCACGAAGCTGTTACGCAGCTTTCGATACTTTCGGTTCGCGACCACGTCGCCCGGAATGGCGGGACGCACGTCGTGTGGGACAATTTTCTAGTTTTTAAAATAGGTTTTTGTCCAAGTTCGGGATCCGCTTTCTCGAAGCGTAGTCGATGAAATCGACTACTGCAAATTGGGTCATGGATCCCTACATGTTGTCTCTAACTTTGTTCAAGTAGAATCTCTAAAGGGTTACTGGATCGATCAGAATCGATATTCCAAAGTGGGTTCATGGACTGGAAATACTGTCCTGTTTCGACAGATTTCTCGGCAATTTTAACTCGATTTATCTCGAGTTTCGGGTCACTAGAATTTAAACTAATTACTAGGGATTAAAGAGGGTCATATCAAGATCATACCAGGTTTTACGGGACTCAAAACGATCGAGCGATCGTTGAGTTATGGCGTCACGAAGGTGGCTCCTCGCCCAACCATTACTGCTGTTGTCGCCGACTCATACGCGCGCATCTGGGTTCAGCAGCTGTTCTCGGTTGGTGTGGTGACGATGTCGGCGGCGAGTGGCACGGGTAGGTCGCCCAGGGGAGGAGTTGGCGTGGCAATGAGTTGATGGTTGGGCGCGACTAGGGTTTGTTGTCGCGCGTCGATTGTTTCTCGGTCTCCCTCTAAGTCTCTTATATATATAAGTAACCGTATGCATATATGAGTCCTCTGTTACTCGGTTTGGCTGGGAACCCATGTGCGGGTTTTGGGGGGGGGGGGGGTAGCTTAGTTTGGTCCTTTTTCCCTTTAACCCCCCTTTTCTTTTCCTATTGCTTTCTTTTATTGTCATATATATATATATATATATATATATATATATATATATATATATATATATATATATATATATATATATATATATTTGTTCATACTAATATAATACTCCATAAAATCTAAATGAACCCCAATCTTATCTATTACTAGGGTAGACCCTATATATATATATTTATATACATATATACATATATTAATATTTAATTGACAAAATATTATAACAAATAACAATAAAATAATATTATATATACAATAATCTCAATAAATAATAATAAATATAACGAAGTTCAATAAGACAATAATGGCGTATATATATACCAAAATTCACCTAAACGAAATACAATGATAATATATATATAAATAGAAGCTTAATTATTTCATATTACATAACCACTTCTATATACATACCTAACTTAGGCAATTCCCAGAAAGCCCAACTTACTTGTTAAGGAAAATTAATTACTATTTTATCAATAAAATATTATTTCTAATAACAAGCACATATAATATGCTTGTATATATATATATATATATATATATATATATATATATATATATATATATATATATAACAACTGTTCTTAGGATTGCCACCAAACTGCCAAGTTAAAGTACCGACACAATATATGTCTATTCTGACGTCTTTGGTCACAATACCCGACTACATTGACTGACCCGGTTTGGGTCAGGCCCGGGCAAGTTTGGCAATACCGGGTTCCCTGAAAGTCGTAACATTACTAAATAAGTAATTAAATCTTTTATAGAGATTAACTCGCAACTTGGCCTAGTTTTTCTAGTTTGGACATCACTATGACTCGGCCTTTCTTGGCATGGCTAATACACTAGTCAAGGCATGTCACTGCACTATCCGTGCCATAATTCCTAGTCACTTTGTACTCCAAATCTCAACTATGGCTAAAATCATCTACCATAATAATTAACTATTTAATTATTTAAAGAAATCTAAGAATCACTATTTAAAATAAATAAAGCAAAATAATATAAAAATAATTCCGGGAAGGGAGGCTACAGATGGTTCCATGTTGTAGAGAATTCCATTTTACCCAGATTTGACCTATGGGAGTCTGGATTTGGATTTCTATTGTTGCTTGGTGGAGCTTGGAGGCCATGGTATTTTCCATGGACATATTCTCTGTGGGAGGCATTAATTGCACTTTTGGCCGCATGAGTATTCTTAGCTCTGAGCCGCATGAGCATTAATTAATAGCCTTGGCCGCATGGCCATTTGTTTGGGCCGCATAAGCAATTAATTGCATGGCCACCTGCCTTGGCCGTATAAGAATTAATTAGTTTGCATACAATTGCTGAGCCGCATGGCTACTGTTCATTGTTAGCCGCATAGCCTATTTGTATTTGCATGTAATCGCATGCATTAGTTTGCATACAATTGCTGAGCCGTATGGCTACTGTTCATTGTTAGCCACATGGAATTGCATGCATTTGCATGCATTAGTACTTAAATAATTGCATGTATCAGCCTTGCTTACTTAAACATGGTCGTATGGCCATTTTATGGCATTATTTAATTTCCTTTGGCCTATGCAAGCTGTAGCTTGCATGTATTTATATATTCTTGGCCGCATAGGCCATTCAGTTGAGCCGCATGGCCTTACAATGCTGGCATGCTCAATATTTAATGCATATATATTTTATGCATGTAATTGCTTACATGGCCTTTGCTAATGTGAGCTTGCATGCATTTAGTAATTAATTGCATGGCATTAGCATTAAATGGCTTAGTTTTAATTAAATGGCTTAGCTTTAATTACATTTTTGTATGCCACATGTTAGTTTACATTTTGCATGAAACCCATTATTGCTTTGGCCATTTAATTAAATGGCTTAGTTTAATTGCATTTGTGCTGAGCCGCATGTGGCCTTCTTATTTAATTACATACATAGGCATTAATTGCATGCCTTTAACATTGCTTGCATGGGAACACATGTTGGTCGCATGGGATTAAAACTTGGCCGATATGGCCATTTGTTAATTATGGCTAATTGCATTTGCATCTGGCTAATTGTTTTGGCACTTGGTGAGCCGCATAGGCCAATTTCAATTTCTGGCCGCATGGGCCATTATGGCTGGCCGCATAGGCCATTATGGCTGGCCGCATAGGTACATTATTAATGCATTAATACTTGCAAGCTTTAATTTGCATGGCCTAAAACTTGGCCTGCATGCAAGCTATTCAATTATTGGCCGCATGGCCTATGTAACTCTAGGCCGCATGTAATATTTAATTTCTAGCCGCATGGCTTATATATTAAGCACTTGCCTTATGGCCCCCACCTTATCCACTCTTGGCCACATGGCCTATTTATCATTCTTGGCCGCATGCAGCAAAAGTGTGCTAGCCGCATATTGTATGGTGACAACATTTATTGGCTAGCCGCATGGCATACTTGTATTAATTGCGGGTCCCACTATCTTTTATCTTAATTGTCTTTACAATTATATTATTATGATTAAATAATGTGTGATTCAAAATTGCTTTCCTAAGCACGAATTGTTAGTGTAATGATTGATAGTGACTTGTTGGTCGCATGTAATAATTTTTCTGACCTGCATGAGTCCTCTACGGCCCTTGCTCCTGTTAATATTTAATTACTACATGTATTGCTTGTGCCATATTAATTTTAAGTGTGTTCCCTGACACAATGGTGACCCGTTGTGGTGCACTTTTGACAAATGACATGACATGATAGTGGCCCGTCGTGGCGCACTCCTGACAAGTAAACTTGACATGATAAGCTTGACATGATAAACCTAACATGATATTTCTCGAAATGCTGTTGTGACGGCTAACCTGACTTAACAAGTATAAATGGCCTGGACACCGTAAACGATTGTGCTTGTACAAATAAACCCGTCTTGTCTTGCATCA
Source organism: Iris pallida (assembly GCA_029216955.1). NCBI lineage: Eukaryota > Viridiplantae > Streptophyta > Magnoliopsida > Asparagales > Iridaceae > Iris > Iris pallida. The sequence goes on along the minus strand of JANAVB010003398.1, from coordinate 14,794,872 downwards.
TGTCTAGGACAGGGATCCCTGAGTACCCCGGTCAGGGGTACCTACTGTAAATCAACTAAGGCTAATAACTAGAATAATCCAGTAGTCAAGAAGAGATTTTCCAGCTACAGGCAATCCCGTTATCTGGGCGCACTTGTGGACTTGTAGCCTGCCGACGAGTAGGGCACATTTCCAGTACACTGTCATGTGTTGCACCCTTATTGTACTAATATTCGACCTGGGTAACCTGGATGGTCTGCAGGGCTTGTGGCTGTGGAACAATCTTACTGCATCTTGCTTGTAACTAGGCCTGTGATAACCCTAGTTAGTTAAAGTATCAAGCCGTACTTATTGCTTGGCCGTGATTATTGAATGAGGCATAATCAGTCTAGTCTTGTCTTGATCCTATACAAGATTGTTACATGTCCTGATGTCTTATATTATCTTGCTGATAAATGGTGGAAGAAACCAAGTTCTGTTCAGACGAAGGGTTACAACCCCGGTCCATGTTTGGTTTACGGGTTGTAACCTGGTTATCTGAATAGTCCCATGGTTATCTCATCGTATATCTCATGTCATGCTTTTTCTTAATTACTGTCTTTTATTATGTAATTATAATCTTGTGCTAATTGCTGCTTTTAGTTCCTAAGTGAAGCCTCCTTTGTGGCACTTGCTCTTTCTGGGGTCTGACCCAGCTGGTTTTGTATGGCCAGATACCGGAGCAGCTCCCGAGGATCTACCGACTTTCCAGCCAGATGGTGACCACTAGACGGAATCCTGGCAGCGAGTGGGTTTATTTTGGCTTTCCCACTCTATTGTAAAATATTTTTTTGAGGCGTTTAGCCGCCGAGCAAATGTTAGCTCGTATTGTACCTTATTACTGTCTGCCTATGGGCTGTAACATGATTGAGAGATCCTAGGGTTGATCATGTATGACTAAAACTCTTGCTAGTCCTCACATTTTGTAACGACTAGCTTCATGATCAGCTGAATATGTAATGTTTGGGACGCCTTACTATTGTATATTTGGTGATCTTACATCTTGTAATATTTACTTACTTGCTTGTGATTGAGACACTAGGCTTGTTATTGACCATAGGAGACTGTTGGCTTGTAGTTAAACCCTCATATATCTAGACAGCCGTGACCGTATAGTGAGGTGGATTCCATTTCATTATACGTAGCTGGCTATGTATGCCCCCGCTCTCCAGTATTCTGGTTCTGGGGCGTGACAAGTATACCTTGCTAATTAACTGTCAAATTATTTATTTTTTGTATTATTTATTTTGTTTCATATTGTTTGTTTCCTTTGTTATAAACTACGCGTCCAAGCCATACTTGGGTGCAAGTGACTCTATTAGTCGTTTTACTTTATTATATGCATGTTAACTAAGTGTTAGTGGACTACCTTCTTGTTGGAGGATATCCTTATATCTTCCTTGGCCATGACACACACACTACACGGTTGGAGACATGTTGCTAGGGGCACGACTTATGGACTGGCCCTCTCTAAAGTCGTGTGACGGATAGATGATCGTAACTGCTATGACTAGGGTTTTAGAGACTCAAACAGTTACAAAACTGGACGAGCCATGAACATAACTTGAACAGTGTGGGAAATATTAGGGGAGGACAGTCGCTAGTGCGTATGGGAATCCAAACAGGTAAGCCACAGTCTCCGGATGGAACTGTGACGATTTATTGCAGATGCCCTCTGACGTTTTGGACGTTACGGACGGATACGGATGACTGGATGCCAGTTACGTACACATAGCCTAAAATCCCACCCATGCACATGAAAGTTATCCTCTAAATTGCACATTAGGCGGTTAGAATCTCCTTTGCATATTTGTGTCTAGGATAGTCTTTTATATATTATTTTATTATTCTGACAGTTCATATTAGCTTGTTCTTCCTGTATCTTGCTACGTCCGTCTGAGGACCTGTTTATTCCCCAGGTGTGTGCTTTCATGACTCACTGCAGGTGTTCTAGCCGAGGCCGTGATTCTCTCCATTCCTTCGAAGACGATTGCGCTTGGTTCGTCTTGCCGTTTTATGGATCGATTCTTGAATATTTCTTTCATTGAGATAGTTGGTAGTGGACTTTGTCTCCGCCCAACGATTGTATCTTAAATATTCAAGTTAATTTTTATATTATTATTCTTTTCATTGTGGATGAGATTTAGTTTGTCTTGGATTACCGCATTTTACAGCTTATGTATACATACAAGGCCCCTGTGCTTCATATGTATACAGCTGGCATGTCTACGTATTTGGTCCTACGTATTTTGGGACTAGGGCGTTACATATTTTTGTGGTAGCCCATGCAGGTCAAGATAAATTGTTTTTACTTTACCGTACCAAGCAAGCCTGCGTATAGGATTAGAGTCTAGGATCTCATCCACATACTTGACCTCTCCCCTCGATTCTATTTTTGAACTACCGCTTGACTCATCGATTGCATCTTGTTTGATTCTTATCTTCCCTTCGTGCTTGCTAGAGGTTAGAAAGATGACCCCTACTAGATAGACATGTTTTTGTTGCCCCACACACCATTAATTTAACCCTTGTAAGTTGGGTAGAATGCCTCATGACCTAGCATTGCCTTCATCCTTATGACTCATTATAGTAGATACTAAGTGGATTACCTAGACTATAAATTTTTAAGGACCATACCTTATTGTTCAACCAAAGCCTTAGACAAGGAGACAATAGGTCGACTGTATAGGCACCAAACAAGACTTAGATTCTTAAGGAGTTCGAACTAATTCTAGTCTCTTTCAACAATAATCTCACGTGCCTATATTTTACCATCTTGACTAATTGTTGCTACTATAGCCTAGTTTTGCAAGTTTAACCGTTATCAAACTTGTTCAAGATACATGCTATTGAGCGCGCGCTCACTAGCAAATTGTCTAGTCAGAACCGGTGCATGATGGTCTGATCAACCGAATGCACTTTGGTTCGCTTTTATCTATCGTTCTACGTGGATGGGGACATAGCTAAACTTGTCCTCTAGAGTCCCATCCGCGACAGCCTTGACAATTCTTTTTTGAATTACTCACTCGCCTTTGAACCATATATTGGTATTCGAAAACTTCTTTGGACTCATATTGGTTTTCGTCTTTCACTTATTTAGACGAAGACTCGTACTTAATAGATAGACCCAAAGTAATACCTTTAATTATCCCACAATCTATTGCTAAGATAGTTAACCCTTGACCAACCAATGTGACTATATCCTCGCCTTGAACTACCCGTCGATTTCGTATCTATTATCGCAACCTTCTATTTATTCATTGAAACTTAATAGCGATTCCAATAGTTCTCGTATTCGTACCCTCAACCAAGACGGCTATTATGCAGTCTTCTCACTAGAACCATACCTCCAAGTCTTAAATTATTTTATCATAACCTACTCCATTCCTTACCAACCCTCAATTCGTGTTTATTCGTGAACCTAAATCGTTATTTCTCCGTTAACTAGCAACCCTCATTCAATGACTAATTCATAAATTTTTATGGGTTATCTAAATCACGATTTTCTAATGGCATGTTTGCGTCGAACGTTATTTCCTTGCCACGCCCAATAATTTGATCATATCGATATACCTTTTACCCTCTCAACCCCCTACTTATTTTAATTTCGAGGACGAAATTCTTGTAAGTTGGGTAGGATGTAAACCCCCTAAAATTTTACTACGATTTTTAAAATTTTATTTTGGCACTTTGTATTGTACGAACGCATGATACGAAATATTTTCTAAATTTGTTTTACTATAAACTGTTACTAAATATAACGAATAAATATTTTGGTTCAAAATACTTATATTTTGCTTTGCTTAGTGTCCTAGCAATTTCTTGCCAAAAACATAGGTTTTACTTTCTTATAAAAGTTATTTCATTTATTATACAAATATAGTTATTAATTTCAAAAATATTATTTATATAAATATTTTTCGTATACAAGAAACATGAGATTAGATTCGTGTATATTTTAGTTTTTGAAACAAATTGTAATTATTCTTACCTGAAAAAGGTTATTCAAATATATAATAATTATTTTTGAAATTATTTAATGTGATTATTTTAGTATTCATAAAAGATTTTTAAATGGTTTAATTGAAGTCTAAATTAGTTTGAATTTATGGATGAATCTCATTTTCGAAATTTTTATGTTAAAATAAAAAGGTAGTTTGAAATTTTTTTCCCTATTAATACTTAAATATTAATTATGATTTTCGAAATTATGAATATTATTATTATAAAAATATTTTTGAAAACTTTAAGTAATTAGATATGATAATTTAAATTAAGTTTAAATTATTAAATTTATTTAACTTATAGATATGAATTATCTAAATATGAATTGAGTTTTGATTGGTTGAATCGATTTAAACTTGATTTAAATTAAAAGTGAGATATCAAAAAAGGGTTTTAAATTCCTAGTCCATATCAATCTAGGAGTCCACCTCCTATATAAGGAGAGCCTCTATATTATTTTTCCTCTACAAAATTTCCACAACCCAAAAATTCGTGCATTGTGTCCGTGTTCCCTCCCAGTCCCCTATCTTATTCCATCTATTACAATTACATAAAGTTTCTGTGTCGACAACCCCGACACGATTCAATAAATTCCTAATCCTAGCCCTAGCCTAGTCTCCGCTGCTTCTGCCCCCTGTCGACCACTATCACCACCTTCGCCCCCATCACCATCTCGCCGTCGACTTCACAACAACCGCCGCGTCTCTTCCCCGGAACCGCCTGAGCCAGCGACTCCTCCGCCGAGTCGCCCCCACCGGAAAGAATCCCAGACCCCGCCAACTCCCCGTTCTCTGTCCCCACCTCCTGCATCATCGACGAAGACGTGACCGCGCCGCCGATCAGTGACCCATCTGCTCCCCCTCCGAGCTCGTCTTCCCGCTCCCTCCTCACGAATCCATGCGCACCGTGCCTCCACCAAAACCCAACTCGCGCCTGTCGCCGATCGTGTACCCTACAGTCGTCGCACTCGGCGCAACCGCTGCGCCCGGCTGTCCGCTCCCCGTTCTCCATCGCTCTCTCCGCCTCTCTATCTCTCTCTCTCACGCTCGCCCCTCTCCTCCGCCGCACGCCGAGATCGCGCCGTCCCTTCTTACTCGACTCTTCCTTTCCCCTTTCTCTCCCGCTCCGTTCGTCTTCTCCTTCTCTCCGTCCACTTCCTCTCTCCCCCTCTCTCCCTTCTATTGCCGCTGCTTCTTCTAAAAAAAAAAGAAATTTTGATGTGTTCCCGAGAAGGAACAATGTCCCAGGAAGGAACACAGGAAAGTCAAAACAGCTTTTGGTTTTTTTTAAAAAGAAAATTTATTGTTATAAAATATTGTACTGTGTACTAATTATATTATGTATGTGTCAGAGTATATGCTATGACTAGTTTCTACCAGTATTAATATTAGTATGTTATAATTGAAGTATTTATCATTAATATTATTTATTATTTTCAATTGGTCTACTAGTATTATATTGCTAATTACTAATAGTGTAAATATATATATATATATATATATATATATATATATATATATATATATATATATATATATATATATATTCACTAAACTATATTATTATATTTATATTTAATGATTTTCCAGTATTTTTAAACATCTATTTTTTACTAATAAAAATATAGCTTTCTACCTAAAAATGATATATTCATAAAGGAGTTTTGCTTTAAAATGATTTTTATGTTTTCAATATTATCTACCAATTTATTTTACAAGTACAAATATTTTCAAGTATTTAAACTAAAAGTATTTTTGAACTAATAATAATTTATTATATATTTTAAATATTGATATAGAACATTTTTACTAAGTAAGTTAGTTTTGTCATAAAGCGATTTTTCATATCTACCTATGAATAATTTGGGATAATAAAACCTTATTTTTAGTCTTCAAAAATCATATATATATTATTTATCTAAATTTCTTTCGACTATCCTTCCGTCCATGACTAGATCCCATTATTCATGTTCCCTCACCAATTCAAGACTACCTTATGTCGAACCTAACTAAGTTGACCGTTCTGGACCCAATGGAATACTCTGTGTCGTCAACAGAGGCTCCCTTGCGTAGTTGTAACATCGAAGTCGATTTTGTGCCACCTTTATTGTACCACACTAGGCAGCTCACCAGGCGTCACAACAGGCAAGTATATCTTGCTAATTAACTGTCAAATTATTTATTTTCTGCATTATTTATTTTGTTTCATATTGTTAGTTTCCTTTGTTATAAACTGGGCATCTAAGCCATACTTGGGTGCAAGCGACTCTATTAGTCGTTTTACTTTACTATATGCATGTTAACTTAGTGTTAGCGGACTACCTTCTTGTTGGGGGATATCCTTATATCTCCCTTGGCCATGACACACACACTACACGGTTGGAGACATGTTGCTAGGGGCACGACTTATGGACTGGCCCTCTCTAAATTCGTGTGACGGATAGATGATCGTAACTGCTATGACTAGGGTTTTAGAGACTCAAGCAGTTACAAAACTGGACGAGCCATGGACATGACTTGAATAGTATAGGAAATATTGGGGGAGGACAGTCGCTAGTGCGTATGGGAATCCAAACAGGTAAACCACAGTCTCCTGATGGAACTGTGGCGATTTATTGCAGATGTTCTCTGACGTTTTGGACGTTACGGACGGATACGGATGACTGGATGCCAGTTACGTACACATAGCCTAAAATCCCACCCATATGCATGAAAGTTGTTCTCTAAATTGCATATTAGGCGGTTAGAATCTCATTTGTATATTTGTGTCTAGGATAGTTTTTTATATATTATTTTATTGTTCTGACAGTTCATATTAGCTTGTTCTTCCTGTATCTTGCTACGTCCGTCTGAGGACCTGGTTATTCCCCAGGTGTGTGCTTTCATGATTCACTGCAGGTGTTCTAGCCAAGGCCGTGATTCTCTCCGTTCCTTCGAAGACGATTGCGCTTGGTTCGTCTTGCCGTTTTATGGATCGATTCTTGAACATTTCTTTCATTGAGATAGTTGGTAGTGGACTTTGTCTCCGCCCAACGATTATATCTTAAATATTCAAGTTGATTTTTATATTATTATTCTTTTCATTGTGGATGAGATTTAGTTTGTCTTGGATTACCGCATTTTACAGCTTATGTATACATACAAGGCCCCTGTACTTCGTATGTATACAGCTGGCATGTCTACGTACTTGGTCCTACGTATTTTGGGACTGGGGCGTTACATCCTATGCTGCAGCATCAGTGGTAGTATGCTGTCTATGATAACAATGGTCCACAACAAGCACAACACACATATATATATCATCCACAACTAAGCCAGCAATGATCACCAAAATATCCAATAGTCTCAATATTATAAATATGAAATAATCTACTACAACTCAGAAAGTCTCGAAAACAAACCCGGATAGTAGAAAATAAAATAGACAACTAACTCCATAACTATAACTACTAACTAATGCGAATCCATAAGGAAGAAAATATGCTAATTCGCATCAGTACTGGAACCGGGTACGCCAGTGACGTTAGTGTCTCCAACATACTCACCGTAAACCTCTGGACAGATCACGTCGTCTATAACTGAAAAATGGTTATCCAGTCAGGATTGGAACAAGTACAAGTCTAACCACCATGATACAGGTACAATATAAAGTAATAAAATACTAAACATGGAAAATAATGATCAATGGAAACAATGAACAATATGAACAAGAAATCATGGGATGGAAGAACTAATAAGGAAAGTAACAAGTATGAAAAGTAAATAGACTCATATAATCACTCATAGTGTACGTGTCGTGAGAAGTACAACGTTCCTACACATGGATGGCTTGGGCGAACGATGAGGTTATAAGGCCCGCCCCCGTAACCAGAAGAGTTGCGAACAATACAATCTGGGCTTTGTCCACGTGCCTAGTAATTGTACCCCTCCAATATACATACCTCACAATCATAAAAATACGATCACGATAACGATCACGATAACAATGAGAAAACATGATCAATAGTCAAACACTCAACTCTCGTGTGTGTAACAGTCAAGACACGGAAGATAGCATGTATAAGTGAAATACGACAATATAAAGTAAATGCACATGAAGGTGTCAACAAGTACTTGCCTGAACTCCTGGACGGATTGATTTCACAAGTTGAAGACAAGATGAACTCCGGCCTAGAAGCTATCAAATCTATCCATCATCCTACGAACCCCGTCGCACAAACAACCACAGTTAGATATACAATTCCCACTCTAAAAATCTTAGAAAGTGGCTAATGGGTTAAATTAATTAATACTATTTTAATTCTGGAGTAAATTATCTAAAATCCTATATTAACCTATTTATTCTGAAATAACAATCTAAACGCAAATATTTGGCCAAGGAAATTCACGGTTCCAAATTCGGGACCCGTGGCACGCAAACCGAGACATACTGTTGACTAACTAGTCAGACATTATGAATTCAAAAGTTTGAGTATACAACATGGTAGATTTCAGTGCCATGAGTGCATTGGAATCGACCGTGCCGCAAAATCACAATTTGGTCAAAAGTCATTATGGCTAACCATGACCAAATCGATGAACCGTTGACCAAATCTGACTTCTATGAACAAAATAAAATACTAGATGAAACTCTAAATTTCTGGAAAAATTATATGTTGTAGAGCTCGGTGTCAACTTTCCAAAACTTCAAACGGATCATGAAACGGAGTTCGGGATCGCTCGAAATCTCAAAAACCGTACAACGTGTTGATTTTTGGACAACCGACACTCAAATAATTATTCAGAAATTCGAGATCAAAATACAGAAAATAAATTATATATTCAGAAACCTAACCTCAGTATGCTTCTAATAAAAAACGGTGTGCAAAATGGACGTCTAGATCAACGGCAAATCCTCCGCGAAGTCGAAGAATCCCTATTGAACTCTCCCACAAAAAGCTGCTTGAATTCTAGGGTTTTCGGAAAATAATAACTAATATATATATAGAGAGAGAGAGTCGGTGGGTTGCTAAGCCGCGGCTAAGGGGACACGTGTCACCATCGCGACACTCCCGCCTAGATCCTACGGTTGGGAGCCCACGCGGCTTGGCTGGCTAGCTGGCTAGGTCGGTCGGCTTCCATATAAGGAAATCAGCAGCCAACTCAGCGTTGTCAGCGCTGACGGGTGGGCCCGTACCCCACACGCCAGCGGCTGACGTGTGGGCCCCCCGCTCGGCTGACTGGGTAATGATTGAAAATAGGATTTTTAATATTCAGAAAATTAAATAAAAATCAGGAAAAATCCTACAAATTCTAAATAAATCCCATAAAATTCCTAAAAATTCCTAGAAAATTCTAGAAAATTGTTTGAGGGTTCTAGAGCCCAAATAATTTATTTGGCCTCAAAAATACTCTCAGGTGCCTTCACAGAAATTCCTAGAAGCTTAAGAAAATAATAAAACTATATATAAATTTATTTAAAAATCTCCTAAAAATCCAAGAAATTCTAAAATAATAAAATGATACTCTATGGGCTATCTAGGGACCCTGGAGACCATTTATGTCCTAGTTTTACTATACTATAGGCTTAGGTACGCACCCTTGTGATCCCAAATCAATTTCTAATTATCAAAATTAAATTCTTAGGAAGCAAATACTACAACGACGTGTCCTGAAACTCGAGGGGGGTCTGTCAGTGATGGCCCCCACCTCTGTGCCAAGTGGCACGTGCCCACGTGGTCTACACAGGGAGAATTTAGGGTCGGGTAGCAGGGGATGTGCACGGGATCGTGTTGCGTGTGTGTATGTCCAATTTTGACACAAAAATGACACAATCTTCGACTCAGTCGAATAGATTTGGAATCTACACACCAAGGGCTACACAACCATGTATTTAGTTTTGAAAATTACTAAAATAATTTTCTATGTGGCATTTCATCGAACACTCTTTTAAAAGCACCGATACATGTCTGATACGGACACGAAATGGACACGAATTTCTACCAAACTTAGGCTACACCTAGGAGAACCCTAAATGAACGCATCTATAGAAAGAAACTGAAATTTAAATAGGTTTTATGGCAATTACCTATCGAGGGTGAAACCTCAATGAAAAATGAACAAGGGAAGGCATTCTTCTCTAATTGAATGGTTAATTTACTTCAAAACCTTGCTAGCTAGCCTCCCTTAGCACCCTCTACTATTGGGGATGATGATGCAATTGATTTGACTCAATTTGGACTCAATTTGGATTAAATGGGAGAAGTTTAGGGGAGAACAAATTAGGCCTCTTTCTAGGTATTTAAAAAGAGGCAAGAACAACATAGAAGCATACTTATAGGAGTGGGGGGGCTTGTATGGCTGGCCATAAATGAATTTAGGGTTAGGTTTAGATGTAGATGAGTGGCTAGGATTTGTCCACCCAATTTTAAGCCTTCCTATTGGTTCAACTAGTCATAAGGCTTTCTTTTTCACAAATATCCTAAGGGATAAATATCCTACTTAGAATATCTAGATATTATTAATCTTGTCATTTGCTAGGTTACCCTAATCAAGACTCTAATCTCAAGGCTAATCTAGATTAGGCTAAGATTCTAGGTCAAGTCTCAACTAAACAATTAGCACATATTTAATTAATCAAAATTCATTTTCATTAATAAGTCAAAAATGACCAAAATATCCTTAGACTAAAAAGTAGTAATATGACATTCTAATCACATGACTAGGCTCTCATGGTCATGGCTAGTCTCTAGGATTAGCAATTCTAGGGTTACACTAGTTAACTATCAAAATCACATTTCAATATTTTAAATAGTTTTAAATTGATTAAAAATCACCAAAAATCATAATATAATTTAAATATCATTATTAAATGATTATAATTACAAAATTTCAAAATTACTCTCATTTTAGAAAATTGGGTGTTACACATCCAAGCGAGCTCCGCGCCACGAGCTTCTACCTGTGCCTACACATAAACACTGTATAGGTGGCAGTACTCAACTGTACTGGTGGTGTGAGCTCCTCGCCCACCCATACAAAAATGACATGTTAATTTACTTTGTGCAACATAATCCCTTTGTATTGTCTTTCTACACTTGCCTTAGAATCAGTTTTAGGACATAGACTCTCGGCCTATTTAGTGTCTCTAGACCGTCACCGTGCTATCGCATCAATAACTTCCTTACCCTTGCCTCTAGACCGTTCTCGTGCTTGCAACATCAATGTACCGACTCATACTTGTCTTTCGTGCCAAACTCTGGGACGCAATGACTCGGTCGTGCCATAAAACTCGATTTGTGCTTCAATATCTCTAAGGCAGTGCCTCCTCACTTAGTCTTACCTATACTTGTGTTGTGACAACGCGGTCGTGCCTCATATTTCGAGGTCGTACCCTGGAACTCAACATAACTTAACCAAACTTGCCCTACGGCCCTTCTCGACTTAACCCGCAATGACTCAAGTCTGACTTATGCAACTCTATGCCAACGACTTAACACTTGATGCCACATCTCGTGTCGAAGCACGGGCCTTTACTATAGCTAAATCCTAGGCTCTGAAATCATGGTGCAGACCGTGCACACATACCTTATCAACACAACTCGTACCGTGCTTGTATTCTCTTTGTTTCGATCGACACCGTGCATGCGAATTGCCGCTCAGCACGCCAACTTATCTATATGAAAGGTCACTGGCATTAACTAGCCATCGTGGACATAGCCTGGTAAACGGGATCCTTGTACCACAAGTAGCGAACTCCGATGCAAGTCCTCGAACTACCGGTTGCTTCATACCTAGCTCGGTTATAACATGTTTCTTCCTAGGCCGAGTCGGTCCCGTGGTCCTGGGTTGCTGCTAGAAGAAACAATCGCCCTTGTCGACAAGTTGTCCATGACCATGCACCTACGCTAACTTCTAGACTTAACGTAATTGCATGGCCTAATCATCACCACTTAGTTCCTTTGCTTTACTTCTTCTACTTTTCATACTTCATTTGTAGAGCCCAAACTAGGGTTGGCTCGGCGACTGACCTACAGTCCCGTCACATTTCTTCTCGGTGACTGACCATCGCTCGAACTTAACATTGCGACTAACCATCGCTTAGACCTAACATTCTTTGAACTCAGGGAATGGCTACGGCATAGCCTTCCCACTTAACTTGAACATAACGTGTTCCTTAAGTGCCAATAGACCGTGACTAACTTTCCTCCGAATCAACCGTGGTTCGTGCCTTAAACTGACTTACGTTCTACACGACGCTATCGCCCAAGTCATACTTTATATGATGGGCCTTTAGGTCTGGGACTAATTAACTTGACAACCGCAGAAAGAGCGGGACAGTGCTTGCTATGACTTTGATAGCCCAACATTACTTTGACTAACTTAATCGAGCCTATAACTTAACCCGTGGGACGAGCAAAGGCTATGCCAAGCCTTGCATCGTGGAAGCATGCATGCTTTATCGAGCATTTACGCGGGCGACGCCTATGACTTAGGCTAATTCGTAGTTTTGTGTCGAATACCAACTTTTCTTCTCCCAAGCCATGGGATAAAGGATCGAGTGTCATTTTCAAAGCACGCCGTACACCAACTCTAACCCGACAGTTGGACCTTTCCATATTCTAATTCGATCCGACCCGACTTGGGATTATTTCCTTAGCTATGTGGGTTCGTCTCTTTATTATCAAGCCTACTTGTGCAGTTAGAAACTTGCATTTTATTAGTGTGAAGGCCAAGTTGAGGCAAGTTCACTGAAGCCACCCACCTGAGCGAGGGGTCGCCTCGACCGAGCGATGTCTTCGAGCTGCCGTTGCAAGGCTAAGTCCGAACGCCGTTGGCATTTCGATTCCTCTGATTGACTGAGCGGGACAGGACACTACATCATACACCACTCAGAAAAAGTTTCGTCCTCGAAACTGAGTACACTTATCGACTTATAACTTGATTCAACATCCTAGGTTTCTTGCACACATTTCTCCTATGCATTTCTCAAATCTGAGCTACGCTCGTGCTACCCACAATCTTTTCTTCAAAACTCACGATCTCAAAATCCTCGACACTTTTCTGTTCCTCAAGTCTCACTTAATTCAACGTATCACCTTAGTTGGATCGTGCACATATTCCAAGCGTCCTCAAAATATATGTATTTCAGCCAAGCCTCGTGATAGAGAATCTGCCATCACCACTCGAGTCGGATCGTGCACCTATTCAGGCGTCCCTGATATACGTGTATGTCAACCGAGCCTCATGAGTGGTGCCTCCATAATTTCTATGTCTTCGCGCCGGGACGTCTGCCTAACCGCTTGGCTATGTCTTTAGGCTAAGGTCATCCATCAGTATTGGAATCATAGTTCCCAAACAACAATATCAATACTGACCCCATCATAAGGTCAAACCAAATTGATAGTATGGGGTTTCCTACCCAAGCTCGCATCACTCCGATTTCTAAACTTCGAACATAGATTTTCTACACACATCCTAACATTTGTCGCACGGGATCCGAGTCATTCAGCAAAGTCATCCTATAATAAGTTCACTCAACCAAATCTTCGATATATCAATATCGCTCGTCTAACAAGCCATTTTGCATAGTCTATCTTCGAATACGTTCGATATAATCCACCTATCAATTCTTTTCAAGTCGAGCACGCTATGACACGACTTGTTGCTAAATCATAATTCGTATTCCATATTTCTTAAGTCATTTATCCCAACTCATGTAATCGATTACGAGGTCGTCTGACTTAACAATGTGTTATGCCCCAATCTCACGTGAGTTTGATTATCCACAGTGGGCATAAAATCACCATGCAACGCTCCCGTAGAATAATCATTCTCATTGGGGCATAACTCTTGTTTGAGTCTAGACTAGTTCATTCTCGACGCCCAGATTGGACCTATTCAATTCTTAAGTTTTATTCAATCGTCAATCACAAGTCCAATTAACCCTCGAATTCATCTTCGCTTTAAACCACAAGTCAAAGCAATCCAAATTTCCACGTTCTGATTTTCTGAGTTCGATCATTCCCGCGACATGAATCACCATGTCAGTGCTCACGCGGAACAATCGTCCCAAATTCGACATGACGCATGTGCGAGGCTGGAGTTGCACTCGCGTAAGACAAGGATGTCAATGTTGTGGTTATTAGCATAACCATCAAGACACTATCATTTTCATCCTCCTAAGTATAGCATCCATCGGAACGATAACACTTGCACGATCGTCATTCCTCGGATCCGAGTACCCCCGAGTTATCGCATATCGATCTTTGATACGCCTCAATACCATCGACGATATACATAACCCGACGATCTTCATTTGCAACGAATTCTGAGTCGTACGACTGATGTTATCGTCCGACTGGATAATCTCCTCGACATTCAAGATCAAGTTCGATCATTATCCCTCGAATCATTTACATCATCAATTTTCTCAAACCAAATTCACGTATTATTTATCCGTCTATCTTAAGTCATCGACCAATGTATTTCCTCAATTCGTATCATTCCTTGCTAATTCAAATCATCGAGTAATATTCATTCCAATCCTTAGTGTCATTTTTGAAACTTTAAAATCAAACCTTTCATGCACGCTATCTTCCCGTCGTACTAACTTTTCGTATACGATCTATATCAATTTCATCGATCAAGTCATCCATTCATACACCCTAACTTTTTCCTCGATTCGATTTCACCTACTCAATCATTTTGCATTTCATACTCGTGCAATCACTATCCCATGCGTATCATCTCTAATTTGTTTGAATCGACTCGTTCAAATCTTCAAGACTACAACTTATTTAATGATACTCAATCTACGACTTTGCATACACGCGACGCTTGCTGATAGACTCATCGATACCCCGTATCCTCAATCGATCGACATTCCTGAAGCTATCGCATACACCACTCAGGGATGAAGTCATTCGATAAATCCTCAAAACTATCATTCGAATCAAAATTGACTTCTTCAAATTTTTTGTTCGAACCATTCCTCAAATTTCAAGCATGCTCATCTATATCGCATCGACGATAACATCGTCGTTCGATAGCACCCCTATCGATAATCATCCCATTTACTCAATCAAGTCAAACTCATTCTCGTCCGACATAATTCAAATCTCACACTCGACTTTGCTAAGGTCGACATAATCTTTGGTGTATATGCCTAGCCCGACTTAGCCAACCATGCTTACGCGAACCATCTTTTGTTTTGTTAAAAACTGTTCTCCTATGTTTTGCAAATTACATAGACTTATTGTATGGACATCCCGTGGGACATTTGAGAGAGAGCGACCAACGATATCAACTTTACGAAAGCAACACTTTAGAGTTTACGGAAACGGCATTGAGTTAAAGAATTCAATCGAAGTCCAAGGACGTAAAGTCGTGCCCTGATACCATTATGTCATGCCCCGCTCCCGTAGGAGCGATCATCCTCGCTAAGGCGTGATGTCGCACGAGCCTAGATTGCGTTCGTGTAAGGCAGATTCCATAACGGCCGATTACAGCGGCTGCGACGGGGTCGTCGCACAGAAGTCCCGAACAGAGACATTGAACAATAGCAGTGAAAATTTGAAGTAAAACACAAGTTATTCAAAAGAAGCTCTTTATTGATATTGAAACAAAGGTTACAATGGGGCGCAAGGCCAAGATTACAATCATTCAAGCTCACTCTTCTCACATTACAAGTCACTCAGCTCTCTCTCTCTCTCTCTCTTCTCTCAATACTTGTATCGAGCCAGCGGATGCTTCGGATAGGCGACGTCCATATATTATGTTTCGTATAAGTCCAATCTTCACGCAGAACGCATGCCTCAAATCGCCAAGGAACTCCGTACCTCGATGTATCCAAGCGAGCTCCGCGCCACGGGCTTCTACATGTGCCTGCACATAAATACTTTGTGGGTGTCAATAATCAACTATACTGGTGGTGTGAGCTCCTCGTCCACCCATACAAAACCAATACGTTAATTAACTTTGTGCAACATAGTCCCTTTGTATTGTCTTTCTACTCTTGCCTTAGAATCAGTTTTAGGACATAGACTCTCGGCCTATTTAGTGTCTCTAGACCGCCACCGTGCTATCGTACTGATAACTTCCTTACCCTTGCCTCTAGAACGTTCTCGTGCTTGCAACGTCAACGTACCGACTCATACTTGTCTTTCGTGCCAAACTATGGGACGCAACGACTCAGTCGTACCATGAAATTCGATTCGTGCTTCAATATCTCTGAGGCAGTGCCTCCTCACTTAGTCCTACCTATACTTGTGTTGCGACAACGCAACCGTGCCTCACATTTCAAGGTTGTGCCCTGCAACTCAACATAACTTAACCAAACTTGTCCTACAGCCCTTTTCGACTTAACATGCAACGACTCAAGTCTGACTTATGCAACTCTATGCCAACGACTTAACACTCGACGCCACATCTCATGCCGAAGCACGGGCCTTTGCTATAGACAAATCCTAGGCTCTGAAATCATGGTGCAGACCGTGCACACATACCTTATCAACACAACTCGTGCCGTGCTTGTATTCTCTTTATTTCGACCGATACCGTTATCACGACCCGCTCCCGAATAATCGGACACGAGTCGAACACGCCCAGCCTACGTTGGAAGGCTCAACGTAGTAAGCTGTACCAAGCTAGGAAAACTAACAAGTCAATATGAATAAGTACAAATCACAACATCTATAAACGATCCCAGAAAGATCACCATAATCCACAAGTCCATATAACGTAAAAGTCCCAGAGTCAACAGGAATGAAATACGCTATGAACACTAAAACCATATCTATGAGTAAAGCTAAACAGTCTAAACCTGAAGCCTCTAGCTAAGTCATGTCTCCATCCTGCTTAGCTAAGATTTCGGGTTCTGGACCATAAGGTAGAACAATATCCTGCAAGTACACCTGCAACATATCCAGTTAGGAGCAGAGCAAAGTATAATTCTAGGTAATGAACAAGAACATCATGATATGAAAATGAGTACATGAGAACATGAAATATAAAGTATAGGAAAAGAATATGAAAGTACATGAATGTAAAGTACAGAAAATAAAGTACAAGAATGTAAACCATGAACCTGAAGTACAAGACATGACATGTGCACAATGTTTGAAATACAACTAGCATATGTGATCGACTGGGGTGAGTACAAAAATAAGTACAGGAGTACATGAATATCAGTACGGCTTAGGACCCGCATGCACGATGCGAGGCCTAAGCTATCTACATGAATATCAGAACATGGATTTGGTCACATAGCTAGTGTATTTCCCCTCCCCGGCCACAAGTAAGTACAAGAACATGAAAGTACAAGAGTACAAGATATCGTGTCATGATGTGTCACAAGAAAAGTACATGAATAATGTAAATAAACATAAACCATAGAATGTACTTGCCTTGCTCGGGGTGATCGGGAATAGGTAGAAGATCTGTAAGTCCACCTGATTTGGTATAAGTTGGTTAGAATCCATCAAATGACATTATCTAGTTATCTATCGAGTCCTCAATATCACTAGCTAAATTCTAGATAACTAAAGAATATTACCAACTATATATACAAACTAACTAGCAACTATACATATTTACTTGGCTAAATAGAAATTACATATAAAGTATACTAATTCTAGATAAAGACTTGAATGCATATATGTTTTTAGCAAAATACTTAATAGACAACTATAGAAAAATATTAGTTGAATATCAAAAAATACATTTCCTAGTTATAACAAAATATTTGTTACCAACATATTTGTCTAGTGAAACTTGAGTAATTCTTTAGAAAATATAGTAATAAGAAAATAATATCATAATAACAATGTAGTAGCTAAAATATAATTATTAACAACATATCTAGTTAATAGGATTACCACCATTTTGAATGATCACCATAACAATTGACAAAAAAATTATAAGACCAACCCACTGGACCAGCCTAGTCCAGTCCTAAACTAATCCCTTTTTTTTATCCTTCCTATACAGACTCAAGCCCATGGCCCAAACACCATGGCTAAGCAGTTTTAGTAACTAATAGGCCTAGGCCCCTCTCTGCTACAAGTTCAAACCCATACAATTAGCAGTTGAAGCTAAGCAATTCATTTTAGTTCACCAAAGTTTATCAGGACAAACACCCTCCCATTCCAGCAACCACATATACACTCCCAAACTTAGTAAAACATGCATACAAAGCCAAGCCCCCAGCAACCAACCGAGTGTCTATACCCAGTAATAATATACAAATATCCCAGCAAAGCTCTAACACCTAACCCAAATGAATAATACAAGCTTAGCAACATAAAATTCAAAGCTCAAAAGAAAATTGTAGGAATCATTTAAACATAACTCAACCCCTGATAATCTATAAACCAATTTGAGTTCAGAAATTCCCTCCAAATAACCACACACACAAATCAGATGATAAAATAGAATTTATACAAACCCAATGATAAAATAGAATTATACAACCAAATCGAATTCAAATAAAACTAAGAAATCGCCATGGCTAACCCAGAAGAATCATGCCCTTGCTAGGCCCATCCCCGATATGTCCAGCTCTTGGACACGCATCCTGATCGGACACGAACATCATCGATACAAACACACGACGTGACCCAACCTGGACATAGGCCCGCACTGGACACGACTAAACCACCAAATCCTGTATCCCGCTCAAAACCCAGTCCCAAATCAAAACCAAATTCAAAATGTTACACTACTCGTTCATTAGGAAGATAGATGTTTACCTGAGAAGTTGACCTGATCCAGAGTGCAGTTAATCCCTCGAGGTGTCGGACACGCTCCCTCCGTGCCCGTCTGTTATTCGAGCTCTTCTGTGATCATCCCGCGATCACCGCCAAGGCAAACAGAGCAACAGAGGACAGCTCTCAGATTCATCGATGATAGGTGTTATTAAATCCAGTTCAAGAATCAAGAATCTGTGTCTGATACTCACCGTGTGCTCGATGACAAGTATGTTGTCCCGATCAGTCGTCGAAAAAAAATTGCCTGCTCGTTGTGGAGAAGTTGATCTTAACGTCGTCGTTGCCGGAGAAGGGTCGCCAAGCCGTTGTCGTCGTTCTTCATCGTCAAGAAAGGGTGTGCCGCCTGGAAGGATGAATGATGATCGGATCTTATTGTCGGACAGCGATCGTCGCTTGCCAAGGCGAGCTTCGCACAGTCGTCGCCGAAGATGATGGACTTGTGCGTTGAGATCCGTCTCCGAAACTCGAATGAGGAGGAACGAAACCCTAGCTGCCATAGAAACATGACGTCGGAGAAGAAGGACGACTCGTCGTCGCCAGAGAAAACAAAGGCTGTCGGAGATGATGACTCGGGAGTGGTCGACCGCCAAGAATGGGCCGCGTGCCGCTGGGACTCTTTGTGGAGGACCGCCGCTCGTGCTATGTTGTCACCGATGGAATTAAAGACCCGCCGGAGCCATGGCCGCGCCGCCGGCCATCGATTAGGGTTAGGGTTTGGACCTCAAAATTTGGGGGAAAATAGGGAAATGAGCTTCAAAGCTCTGTGAAGAATGGGAATTCATTTCTCTCTCCTCTGCTTGGTTTTATAGAGAGGAGGAAAAGATTGGTTATTTTACAAATTGGTCCCCCTCCAAATGCTATTTACATAATTACCAAAAATCTGTTAGAAAATTTGTTAGGTTGTTAAGAAAATTAGTTAGAGCTTGGGGACCACACAAATTAGTTAGGACTTGGAGAAATATTCTATTTCAGTTATTCCCCAATTCATTAACTACTAACCATGATATAATAACTCAATCTAAGCATTAAACTTGAACATCATTTATTAAAAGTATAAAAAATATTCCAAAAATTCGTGAAATTGAAAAAGTAGGGTTACAACCGTGCATGCGAATTACCGCTTAGCACGCCAACTTATCTATATGAAAGGTCACTGGCATTAACTAGCCATCGTGGACATAGCCTGGTAAACGGGATCCTTGCACCGCAAGTAGCGAACTCCGATGCAAGTCCCCGAACTACCAGTTATTTCATACCCAGCTCGGCTATAACCTGTTTCTTCCTAGGCCGAGTCGGTCCCATGGCCCCGGATTGCCGCTCGAAGAAACAATCACCTTTGTCGACAAGTTGTCCATAACCACGCACCCACGCTAACTTCTAAACTTAACGTAATTGCATGGCCTAATCATCACCACTTAGTTCCTTTGCTTTACTTTTTCTACTTTTCATACTTCTTTTGCAAAGTCCAAACTAGGGTTGCCTCGGCGACTGACCTGCAGTCCTGTCACATTTCTTCTCGGCGACTGACCATCGCTCGAACTTAACATTGCGACTAACCATCGCTTAGACCTAACATTCTTTGAACTCAGAGAACGGCTACGATATAGCCTTTCCACTTAACTTGAACATAACATGTTCCTTACAATAGACCGTGGCTAACTTTCCTCCGAACTGACCGTGGTTCGTGCCTTAAACCGACTTACGTTCTACGCGACGCTATCGCCCAAGTCAAACTTTATATGACGGGTCTTGAGGTCGTGGGACTAAGTAACTTGATAACCGTAGAAAGAGCGGGACAGTGCTTGCTATGACTTCGATAGCCCAGCATTATTTTTTCTAACTTAATCGAGCCTTCGACTTAACCCGTGGGACGAGCAAAGGCTATTCCAAGTCTTGCATCGTGGAAGTGTGTATGCATTATCGAGCATTTACACGGGCGACGCCTATGATTTAGGCTAATTCATAGTTTTGTGTCGAATACCAACTTTTCTTCTCCCAAGCCATGGGATGAAGGACCGAGTGTCATTTTTAAAGCACGTCGTGCACCAACTCTAACCCGACAGTTGGACCTTTCCATATTCTAATTCAATCCGACCCAACTTAGGATTATTCTCTTAGCTATGTAGGTTCGTCTCTTTATTATCAAGCCTACTTATGCAGTTGAAAACTTGTATTTTATTAGTGTGAAGGCCAAGCTGAGGCAAGTTCACCGAAGCGACCAACATGAGCGAGGGGTCGCCTCGACCGAGCGATGTCTTCGAGCAGCCATTGCAAGGCTAAGTTCGAACGCCGTTGGCATTTTGATTCCTTCGATTGACTGAGCGGGACGGAGCACTACACTATACACCGTGCTTAAATTCTTTCGACGCAACTTTAAATTGATATTGTACAATGGCCACAATCTATCCGACACAAAAGCTTACATCGAGGCGACGGTGCTCAAGGCAATAATCGCTTTGACTCAAAATCTCTATGATGCATCTTACATTCGATTCCTAACGAGGAGGAATTCACTAGCCAAATTCTCAACTTATCCGTCTCGCAACATCGAATATAAGTTCGATTCACGTAAGCTCAATTGCAAGGTGAATCCAAATCTAACGACATAACTCGTAAGTTATTCTCTTACCACTCGCGCTCGTGCATAGCACGATTCTCAAAATCGCCTAGACTTTTCATCAATATGCACCACATTATATTTGTTATCGATGCAATTTCATATACGATATCGCATGGGTCATCTTACGGTCTGTAACGTTCAATTTGATTTGGCGGTCAAGTCTTCTAGGGTTAGCTGTCCCGAAGCTACGCTCGATAATTGTCGATCATTAACAAAGGACAGTTACTACGAACCATGCTATATCTATTTCGGAGCCAAATCACGTTTCGACGATTTCTATGCGACTAGCCAATTTCGGACAAAACTATTTCTATCGGCGAAACTGATGTGCAACTATCCTCCGAGTAAAGTCATGTACTACTGTCGATGATTTCGAAATTCATGAAACATCTACCTGTATTGAGTTCGAGTTTATCTACCCACGGTCGACACCCGAGATGCTATACGCATCGAAACAATCGTCGATAACTTTACGGTCTCGCCCTGATCAATCACAAAGTTTACGATCAACCAGTTCGACACTTCCGTATTACTATTCCAAAATCTCGATATCGTAGGCCTGCTCTGTTTTGTGTTCTCACATCGTGCTTATATTTTCTTGCGTATCGATTCCAATAGGTCATATCAATTTCGATAACACGAGGGTTAACTTTGAATTCGTATCAACGTCGACTTTAGTTCGTATTACATACATCTAAGTTCACTACAAAAAAATTTATACGCGTCAACTCATTTTCCGTTTTCATTACATCCTGCCATACTTTGATCGCGTAACCGAGTTACAGATTATCCAACATTGAACCCTCGAGTTATACGATCACACCCTCTAAGTTTTCACGTGTTTCAGTCGTACTCAAATGAGTTTTGCCGTAACGTAACTAACTATCTCTTAGGCACTATTTACCCGCATCAACCAACTCTTCACCGAAGTCGTACATCGTACGATCTGATTATAATTTGCCTCGTCCAATATTTCTATCGAGATCGCAAGTCGTACGATTCAATTTCGATTCGCCTTGCCCAACATTTCTTTCGAGATCACAAGTCGTACGACTCGATTGTAAGTTTAAGTTTTTATTTCCTGTCGATCCGATTATTGCTTTAAGGCATAATTGTTTTGCTAGTCTCGATCGTTCGATCGACTTATAAATTATTTGTCCGACGTATCATTCATTGATACGAGTACCCACCCTATCCTTTCAACCAATTTTTGAAGAACACTTGCATCAACATACCGTCATACAAATTTCCAATCGAGTCTCGGTACTCTTTCGTCCATTGCGGACAGTCCTTCCGTAAATTGCATAATATGTCGATAGAATCCATCGTACAAGTGGTATTGCATATACCACTCAGAATCAAGTCATTCATTGCATATGTGGTATCATATACCACTCAGAAATCAAGTTATTTCCCTCGCATAATGTCACGCCCCAGAACCAGAATACTGGAGAGCGGGGGCAGACATAGCCAGCTAC
Organism: Iris pallida; assembly: GCA_029216955.1. NCBI lineage: Eukaryota > Viridiplantae > Streptophyta > Magnoliopsida > Asparagales > Iridaceae > Iris > Iris pallida. Next base: position 14,772,005 of record JANAVB010003398.1, on the reverse strand, counting down.
GTATATGAAATGGGATCCATCTCGCTATACGGTCACGGCTGTCTAGATACATGAGGGTTTAACTACAAGCCAGTAGTCTCTTAAGGTCATGAACAAGCCTATTGTCTCAATCACAAGCAAGTAAGTAAAAGTTACAAGATGTATGATCATTAAATATACAATAGTAAGGCGTCCCAAATATTACATATTCAGCTGATCATGAAGCTAGTCGTTACAAAATATCAGGACTAGCAAGAGTTTAGCCATACATGATCAACCCTAGGATCTGTCAATCATGTTACAGCCCGTAGGCAGACAGTAAGTAAGGTGCAATCGAGCTAAACAGGTGCTCGTCGGCTAAACGCCTCAAAAGAATATTTTTACAATAAAGTGGGAGATCAAAAATAAACCCACTCGTTGCCCTGGTTACGTCTGGTGTTCACCATCGGGCTGGAAAAGCGGTAGATCCTCTGGAGCTGCTCCGAAATCTGGCCATACAAAACCAGCTGGGTCAGATCCCAGAAAGAGCAAGTGCCACAAGGAAAGCTTCACTTAGGAACTAAAACCAGCAATCAGCACAAGATATAAATAAAAGTAAATTAAAGAAAATACATCATGATGATATACGACGAGATAACCATGGAACTATTCAGATAACCAGGTTACAACCCGTAAACCAAACAAGGACCGGGGTTATAACCCTTCGTCTGAACAGAACTTGGAATTCTTACCATTTATCGGTAAAATAAATACCAGCATTCTGGTCATGCGGTAATCTGGAACAGGATCAGGAAAAGACTAGACTGGTTAGACTCCATCCAATCATTTCACGGCCAAGCAAGAATTACGGCTTGATACTTTAACTAACTAGGGTTATCACAGACCTAATTACTAGCAAGATGCAGTGAGATTACTCCACAGCCACAAGCCCTGCAGACCATCCAGGTTACCCGGGTTAAAAGATTAGAGTTGAATTCAGGTGGGTACATCGTCCAGGAAACGAATGTACCCTTAGGTAGCTTGAAGGGTGCAACACATGACAGTGTGCTGGAAATGTGCCCTACTCGACGGCAGGCTACAGATCCCAAGGCGTGCCCAGGTAACGGGATTGCCTGTAGCTGTGAGATCTCTTTATGACTAGTATATTAATCTAGTTATTAGCCTTAGTCCATTTCAGTAGGTACTCCTGACCGTGGTACTCAGGAGTCCCCTCCTAGACATGATGCAAGACATGAATGGATTAGTTGTACAAGCACAATCACCCACGGTGTCCGAATTAATTATACAGGTCATGTCGTGTCAGGTAGCCGTCGTAACAGCTACTCGAGATAATTATGTCAGGTCTACTTGTCAGAAGTGCGCCACGACGGGCCACTATCATGTCATGTCAGGTTATTATGTCAGGAGTGCACCACGACGGGCCACTATCATGTCATGCTCAATTATCAATTCCAAACATATCAAATGAATTCATGATTTTCAAGTTTAGGACAAAAGGCGTAAGGATATAAAATGGACGTTAAATATCTAATAAAATATCAATATATAGGGCTATAGAAGAGTCATGTGGCTAAGGCACATGCGGCCAGGATGGATCTCATGCGGCTGGAAGAGAACAGTCCATGCGGCTGAATAGGGTCAGGCACATGCGGCTCAGGGTTGTTGGAATCCATGCGGCCAGGAAATGACTGGGCCTCATGCGGCTGAGGGGAGGGAAATCCATGCGGCTCGATATAGTGGGCACACATGCGGCTACATAAGCAAGGGCGCATGCGGCTAGGTTCAGTCAAGGGCGCATACAGTTCACAGGAAAGGGTTCTCATGCGGCTGGAAGAGACCTGGGTTCATGCGGCTCGCGGAGCAAGATCCATGCGGGTAGGTCAATGCGATTGCTTATGCGGCTGGAGGGGTGACAGTTGCATATGCGGTTAAATAGTTGCTCCCAGTAATGCGGCTAAGTCCATATAGACTCATGCGGCTGATGAGAAATAAGCCCATGCGGCTAAGAATGGGACTCAGCCTCATGCGGCTGGGAATGAGCGAGTCATACGGCTAGATGAGTTCGGCCCTCATGCGGCTCAAGTACTTTCAGTCATGCGGCTGAATAGAACACTTGCCGCATGAAATATTCATGCGGTCAAGTCAGCACAGTTCATCTTCTCCAAAATTCCAGAGAAAAAGAACACCATGAGAGCCAAGTCCTCAAGCTCCATAACTTCATCATCCGGAGCCCAAATCCGAACTTCCATAGGTCAAAATAGGGTAGGACGAAATTCTCTACAACATAGAACCCTCAAAACTCAAAAATAACAGGATTAAGTAGATCAAAACCCAAGAAATTCAAAAATAATGCAATTATAGATCTACAAGAATCTAGCCATGGAAATTAAAAATGCCAAGTTCTAAATTATTTTAGAATGCTGTAAAGAAGAAAATGGAACAATAAAATTGGAGTTCCTCCATGAAACAAGATGCACTTGCCTAGACCTCTCTCTCCTCTCTCTGGTAGGTAAGAAGTAATGGTGGAGAAGATGATAAATGAAGAGAGAGAAAGGAGAAGGGTTAATAAATGGTAGTGGTGGTGGTAGGTAGGGGGTTCACCCCTTGGTTCATGATGAACCAAGAGCAATCCCAAACCGAACCAAGCCAACCCAAACCAAGAATAAACCAAGCCCAGGAAAGAAATTAAGCAAGGAAATCATGTAATACAAGAATAAATACGTATACGTATTCCAAAAATACGTAATACGAACCACAGGCATTACAACTCTACCCACCTTAAAAGAATTCCGTCCTCGGAATTTAATTAAGAGGCTAGAGAAATAAGGACAAGCTATACTAATCACAAGCAAGCTATACTAAGCAATCAATCAATCATGCAAGCAAGGAATCGAAGGCATGAGGCATAAGAAAGACATTATACCTCACGAATCAAACAAGTCGGGATATCGCGATCGGATATCGTCCTCACGCTCCCATGTTGACTCACCCAAAGAGTGATGACCCCAAGCAACTCGGACTAACTTAATAGTCTTGTTCTTGAGTGTCTTCTCTCTCCGGTCCAATATAGACACGGGCCTCTCCTCATACGAAAGGTTGGTACCAACAACCAATTCCGAATGATCCAGGATGTGGCTCGGGTCCGGAATATACCATCGTAATTGGGATACATGGAACACATCATGCACCTCGCTTAGCGACGGAGGAAGAGCGAGATGATAGGATACATCTCCTACTCGCTCCAGAATGTCAAATGGCCCTATATACCTAGGACTAAGGTTTCCCTGTACGCCGAAACGAATGACGCCACGGTTAGGCGAAATCCTCAGGAATACATGGTCACCGACAGAAAACTCGAGAGGACGCCGATGAGAATCGGCCCAATGACGCTGGCGATCTTGGGCAACTCGAAAATGATCCCTGACTCTTCTGATCACTTCAACTGTCTGGGCAATCATTTCTGGACCGAGCATCTGCCTCTCTCCGACATCATCCCAGGCTAACGGGGATCTGCACTTCCTACCATACAGTGCCTCGAACGGTGCCATTTGGATGCTGGCCTGGAAGTTGTTGTTGTATGAGAACTCTACCAGGTGCAGGTGATCTTCCCACGAACCACCGAAGTCAAGTGTGCAAGATCGTAACATGTCTTCATGAGTCTGGATCGTGCGCTCCGACTGGCCATCTGTCTGCGGGTGATATGCTGAACTGAACTGGAGACGAGTTCCCAAACTCTCCTGCAGGCTACGCCAAAAGTACGACGTAAATCTTGAATCTCGGTCCGAGGTGATGCTGACTGGCACTCCATACAATCTGACGATCTGCCTAAGATACATCTCCGCTAGCTGTGCCGTCGACTGGCCAACTCTAAATGGAAGAAAGTGAGCCACCTTCGTGAGCCGATCCACAATAACCCAGATAGCATCTCTACCAGCTGGGGATCTAGGTAATCCAGTCACAAAATCCATGGTCACATGCTCCCATTTCCATTCTGGAATCGGCAAGGGCTGAAGAAGTCCAGCCGGTCTCTGATGTTCAGCTTTAACTTGTTGGCAAACCTAACACCGAGAGACAAACCGAGCTATCTCCCGCTTCATGCCATTCCACCAGAAATGCTGACGGATATCACGGTACATCTTCGTACTGCCAGGATGGATGGAATACTGAGAACTGTGAGCCTCTGCCATGATCTTCTGTCTGATATCTCCGCTGGGTACATAAAGACGCTTACCATGTCAAAGTGTACCATCTTCATGAATGCATAACTCCGGTCGTCGGCCGGCCTCACACTCTGCTCTGAGTCGTTGAAGCCTGGAATCTGCTGACTGCGCCATCCGGATCCTCTCGACTATGGTGGACTGAACTTGTATGCTGGCCATCAATGCCACACTGGAAGGGAGGACAACTTCGACACCCATCTTCTGGAGATCTGCTAACAACTCTGGTTGCGCTGTTAGGAAATAAACCTCGGCTCTCCTGCTCAATGCATCTGCAACAACGTTGGCCTTTCTGGGATGATACTGCAAGTTGACATCATAATCCACAAAAAGCTCCAGCCACCTCCTCTGACGTATGTTAAGATCCTTCTGGGTGAAAACATACTTCAGGCACTTGTAGTCGGTGAATATCTCCACCCTGTCTCCGTACAAGTAGTGCATCCACAACTTAAGTGTAAACACTACCGCTGTCAGCTCTAAGTCATGGGTTGGGTAATTCCTCTCATGATCACGAAGTTGTCGTGACGCATAAGCTATTACCTTTCCATGCTGCATCAGAACACATCCTAAACCTCTGCCTGAAGCATCACAATACACGGAGAATCCTCCGGTTCCATCTGGAAGCGTAAGAATGGGTGCCGTTATCAGGCCTCGCTTCAACTTCTCAAATAATTTCTGACACTCTGCTGTCCAAGCAAACTGTGCATCCTTACGGGTCAACTGGGTCAATGGCGCTGAAATCCGAGCAAAATCTAAAACAAACCGCCGGTAGTAGCCGGCCAATCCAAGAAAACTATGAACCTCTGCGACTGTGTTGGGCACTGGCCACGACTCAATAGCCATAATCTTCTGGGAATCCACTTTTACTCTACCTCTGGTAATGATATGACCCAAGTACGAAATGCGATCGAGCTAGAACTCGTATTTACTGAACTTGGCATATAACTGATGCTCTCTGAGGATCTGAAGAACTATACGGAGATGCTGCTCATGCTTCGCCTCACTCTTGCTGTAGACCAGGATGTCATCCAAGAACACAATCACAAACTGATCCAAGTAAGGCATGAAGATGTGATTCATGAGGTCCATGAATACTGCCGGCACATTGGTTGCTCCAAAAGGCATAATAAGAAACTTCCAATGCCCATATCTCGATCTAAAAGCTGTCTTCGGGATGTCCTGCTCTCTGACCCTGATCTGATGATATCCTGAGCGCAAGTCGATCTTCGAGAATACTGATGCCCCTTTGAGTTGATCAAACAAGTCATCTATCCTCGGGAGAGGGTATCTGTTCTTGATTGTCACTGAGTTCAAGGTACGATAATCAACACATAACCTGGACGTACCATCCTTCTTTTTCACAAGAAGCATCGGGGCTCCCCAAGGCGATCCACTAGCATGAATGAATCCCTTGGCTCGAAGTTCTTCAATCATCTTGTACAATATCTCCAATTCTGACGGTGCCATCCTGTAGACTCTCTCTGATACTGGGGCCGTCCCGGGAATCAAGTCTATAGTGAACTCGATCTCCCGCTCCGGAGGCATACCTGGAAGTTCTTCTGGGAAAACATCTGGAAACTCCTTGACTATCCTGGGCAACTGAACTGCTGCTACTGCCATCCGCAACACTGGAGGAGAAGGCTCAACTGTGCCTCTAAAAAAGGAAAACTCTGGCTCTCCTGGAATGCTAAAAATAACCCTGCCAATGTGGCAGTCTATTCTAGCATACTGGTTTCTCAACCAATCCATCCCTAAGACCATATCATAGTCGGCCATCGGGAACTCTATCAATCTAGCGGGAAACTCTCTACAGCTAACTACGATCCGACACGAGAAAAACACTCTATCGACTCCCACAAGTCTGTTACCAGTAAGTATATTGAGCCTTACTGATAATGACTCGGGCTTCAATCCTACCCGTGTCGCGAATCGTGCAGACATAAAAGAATACGATGCACCAGAATCAAATAAAGCTGAATCTGGAAAGGAGTTGACGAGAATAGTACCTGCCACTACCTCTCCTAGTGCCAATCCTTCCTCTGCAGTCATCACCATAGCCTGACCGTGCCCTCGGGGTGCTGGTCCCCTCTGCTGGAATCCTCACTGCCTACTCTGACTCTGGGCTTGGGCTTGTGCATACTGCTGGGGGTTCTGCTGCTGGAATATCTGGGACTGAGGCGGCAAGGGCCTCGGCAATGGATACTGCTGCTGCTGGACCGGAGCTGGTCCTCTCACCGAAGAGCTAGAAAGGTTGGATGATGATGAACCACCCCTATTCGGGCAGGATCCAACCCTATGGTCTGGTGCTCCACAAGCTAGACACAATCCCTGCGCCCTGCGACATTCTGCCACCACATGGCCTGGCTTTCCACAATGAGAACATCCCACGGCGGAAGACTGCTTCTGCTTCTGCTGCTGCTGCTGAGGGTTCGTCGGGATTGAATGCTGAACCGACGTTACTGAGGCCGCCCGCCACGGAGCTCCAATAGTCAAAGCCCTGGCTGCCGGGGCTGGGGCTGAAGACAGATTCATCTGGCCGTAGGATCTCTTCCGGCCTCCGGCTCTATCCACAATCCTCTGGGAGGTATACTCATCCCTCCGGGCTGCTCTCAAGACTGCATCAAAAGTCTGATGCTCAAACTGCTCGACTGCCAACAAGATCTCCAAGTGGAGTCCCTGCTGGAATCGCTGGGCTCTATCATACTCGATTGCCACCAAGGTGGGAGCAAACCGACTGAGTCTCGAAAACTCGGTCGTATATCCGTCGACCGTTCTGCCTCCTTGCTTCAGATTGGTGAACCTCGTCTGTAGATCATACCGAGCTACAGCATCAAAATACTTGGTCTGGAATCTCTCTCTGAATACCGCCCAAGCAATGGGTGCTGCTAATCTAACGGCCTGAACTGCCCACCAGCTGCGGGCAAGATCCAATAACTGCAGGCGCACCACGACTACCTTCTCATTCTCTGGGGTCCTGGCTGCTTCAAGAATCACCTCTGTGTCCTAAAGCCAAGCATCTGCGGCGATCGCATCTTCACTACCGTCGAAGAAGGGAGGGTTCAAGCGCTTGAAGCTGTTGGTCGCGCTGTTACCCTGATGACCTCCTCTGGTCAAAGCATCCGCCACTGCCTGGTGCAAGGCATCTCCTCGACGATCTTGGGAAGCTATCAAGGCCCTGACGAGACCTACCAAAGTGCCATCATCCGGCTCGACAGGCTGAACTGGCTGGACTGGTGGCTCTCCATCAGAAGGCACGACTCTGGAGGCTATTCCGGAATGCTGGGCATGATCCCCGGGTTGCTGCTGATCCACGGGAGGTGGTCCACCTTGCTGACCGGCAGGTCCAGGAACAATGCCGCTGAAGAAGACGACATAGGGAACATTAAGGAAGGACCAGGATAGAACAACGATACAAGCATGTGATCAGGACAAGAATCCAGGGATTCCGAGGATACAAGCAGAGATCAAGGGCGAATACTGATTGAGACATCTATTCGGTAAACCCTCACATATCTTGATTTACAATACCTGCATGGGCCACCACTTAAACCATGTCACGCCCCAGAACCAGAATACTGGAGAGCGGGGGCAGACATAGCCAGCTACATATATGAAATGGGATCCATCTCGCTATACGGTCACGGCTGTCTAGATACATGAGGGTTTAACTACAAGCTAGCAGTCTCTTAAGGTCATAAACAAGCCTATTATCTCAATCACAAGCAAGTAAGTAAAAGTTACAAGATGTATGATCATTAAATATACAATAGTAAGGCGTCCCAAATATTACATATTCAGCTGATCATGAAGCTAGTCGTTACAAAATGTCAGGACTAGCAAGAGTTTAGTCATACATGATCAACCCTAGGATCTGTCAATTATGTTACAGCCCGTAGGCAGACAGTAAGTAAGGTGCAATCGAGCTAAACAGGTGCTCGTCGGCTAAATGCCTCAAAAGAATATTTTTACAATAAAGTGGGAGATCAAAAATAAACCCACTCGTTGCCCTGGTTACGTCTGGTGTTCACCATCGGGCTGGAAAAGCGGTAGATCCTCTGGAGCTGCTCCGAAATCTTGCCATACAAAACCAGCTGGGTCAGATTCCAGAAAGAGCAAGTGCCACAAGGAAAGCTTCACTTAGGAACTAAAACCTGCAATCAGCACAAGATATAAATAAAAGTAAGAACTGGAATTAAAGAAAATACATCAGGATGATATACGACGAGATAACCATAGAACTATTCAGATAACCAGGTTACAACCCGTAAACCAAACAAGGACCGGGGTTGTAACCCTTCGTCTGAACAGAACTTGGAATTCTCACCATTTATCGGTAAAATAAATACCAGCATTCTGGTCATGCAGTAATCTGGAAAAGGATCAGGACAAGACTAGACTGGTTAGACTCCATCCAATTATTTTACGGCCAAGCAAGAATTACGGCTTGATACTTTAACTAACTAGGGTTATCACAGACCTAATTACTAGCAAGATGCAGTGAGATTACTCCACAGCCACAAGCCCTGCAGACCATCCAGGTTACCCGGGTTAAAAGATTAGAGTTGAATTCAGGTGGGTACATCGTCCAGGAAACGAATGTACCCTTAGGTAGCTTGAAGGGTGCAACACATGACAGTGTGCTGGAAATGTGCCCTACTCGACGGCAGGCTACAGATCCCAAGGCGTGCCCAGGTAACGGGATTGCCTGTAGCTGTGAGATCTCTTTATGACTAGTGTATTAATCTAGTTATTAGCCTTAGTCCATTTCAGTAGGTACTCCTGACCGTGGTACTCAGGAGTCCCCTCCTAGACATGATGCAAGACAGGACTGGATTAGTTGTACAAGCACAATCACCCACGGTGTTCGGATTAATTATACAGGTCATGTCATGTCAGGTAGCCATCGCAACAGCTATTCGAGATAATCATGTCAGGTCTACTTGTCAGGAGTGCACCACGACGGGCCACTATCATGTCATGTTAGGTTATTATGTCAGGAGTGCACCACGACGGGCCACTATCATGTCATGCTCAATTATCAATTCCAAACATATCAAATGAATTCATGATTTTCAAGTTTAGGACAAAAGGCGTAAGGATATAAAATGGATGTTAAATATCTAATAAAATATCAATATACAGGGCTATAGAAGAGTCATGCGGCTAAGGCACATGCGGCCAGGATGGATCTCATGCGGCTGGAAGAGAACAGTCCATGCGGCTGAATAGGGTCAGGCACATGCGGCTCAGGGTTGTTGGAATCCATGCGGCCAGGAAATGACTGGGCCTCATGCGGCTGAGGGGAGGAAAATCCATGCGGCTCGATATAGTGGGCACACATGCGGCTACATAAGCAAGGGCGCATGCGGCTAGGTTCAGTCAAGGGCGCATACGGTTCACAGGAAAGGGTTCTCATGCGGCTGGAAGAGACCTGGGTTCATGCGGCTCGCGGAGCAAGATCCATGCGGCTAGGTCAATGCGATTGCTTATGCGGCTGGGGGTGACAGTTGCATATGCGATTAAATAGTTGCTCCCAGTAATGCAGCTAAGTCCATATAGACTCATACGGCTGATGAGAAATAAGCCCATCCGGCTAAGAATGGGACTCAGCCTCATGCGGCTGGGAATGAGCGAGTCATGCGGCTAGATGAGTTCGGTCCTCATGCGGCTCAAGTACTTTCAGTCATGCGGCTGAATAGAACACTTGCCGCATGAAATATTCATGCAGTCAAGTCAGCACAGTTCATCTTCTCCAAAATTTCAGAGAAGAAGAACACCATGAGATCTAAGTCCTCAAGCTCCATAACTTTATCATCCGGAGCCCAAATCCGAACTTCCATAGGTCAAAATAGGGTAGGACGAAATTCTCTACAACATAGAACCCTCAAAACTCAAAAATAACAGGATTAAGTAGATCAAAATCCAAGAAATTCAAAAATAATACAATTATAGATCTACAAGAATCTAGCCATAGAAATTAAAAATGTCAAGTTCTAAAGTGTTTTAGAATGCTGTGAAGAAGAGAATGGAACAATAAAATTGGAGTTCCTCCATGAAGCAAGATGCACTTGCCTAGACCTCTCTCTCCTCTCTCTGGTAGGTAAGAAGTAATGGTGGAGAAGATGATAAATAAAGAGAGAAAAAGGAGAAGGGTTAATAAATGGTAGTGGTGGTGGTAGGTCGGGGGTTCACCCCTTGGTTTATGATGAACCAAGAGCAATCCCAAACCGAACCAAGCCAACCCAAACCAAGAATAAACCAAGCCCAGGGAGAAAATTAAGCAAGAAAATCAAGCAATACAAGAATAAATACGTACACGTATTCCAAAAATACGTAATACGAACCACAGGCATTACACATAATACTCGGTATAAATCAATAATCTCTTCCGACTCACGATTTTTGCAGTGATCGTGTTTGATCACAACCGTAACTTTGATTAATCAAAATCTAACACAATTCGGCTAATGTGTACATTCGCCAATACAAGTTCAAGTTCGGTGCGCTACCGAACAATTCGTTTCTATCGATTTATGACTTTTTGTTTTTATCTATTGTACTGCGTGCAACAATTCATTTTCGATATCCGTTACACTCCATGCAGCAATTTTACTTTGATACGTATTGCACCACGTATAGCAATTTTACTTCCGACACGTATTACAAAGCATACAACATTTTTCTTTCTGATATGCGTTGTACTTTGTGTAATGATTTATTTTCGATAACCATTGCATCTCGTGCAAGTATTTATCTGTGACATTCAAAGCCAATGCTCGAATCCGTTCAATACATTCGATATCAACTTTTATTATTCTTGCACCCATCATTCACACTTTAACTCGTTGCAATTTGATACAGCAACATCTTATTTCACTCGTTACACTTCATGCAACTTTTTATTTCTTTCGTTGCACTTCATACAATATTTCATTTCCCATTCAACTTTGTTGCATTGCAACATCGAACATCTTATTTCATATTTTTCAACTTGTTGCACTTGCAGCAACAAATATCTCAATTTACATCTCACGATGTGTTGCACTTGCAGCAACAAATATTTTACGGCTCGTTGCACTCAATGCAATAAACCTTTCGCGACTTTCTTAACAAATATCATAAAATTTCCAAAACATATGTGGCAAAATTACACAATTTGTATTAGACTTATTGTATGGAACATCCAGTACGTTATCGAGTAGAGTCAAGAGTGATTTGATTGGTGGTGGACAACTCTTGGAATTGAAACGAAACAAGCGTCCTGAGAAAATTGAGCCTAGAGCTCTGATACCAATTTGTCATGTCCCGACCCAAAAAATCGCTCGTCCTTGCATCGATTTATCTGAATCATTATCCTCGCTGGGGCATGATGCCGTATGAGTCTGGAGTTGCACTCGTACAAGGCAAGATGACAAGTTCTCAAATGGTTATCTTTGATTTGATATTAGCAAACGAAAGAAAACAGAGTATACGAAACAATTCTCTTTATTGATAATGAACTGAGATTATAAAGGATTTCAATAGCCCAACTGAATTTGCCAGATTGGCTACAACACTCAAGTTCTCTCTTGTCCACAAAGGATTTAATCGTTCCATACATCATGCCTTCTATATCTCGACCGTATTAATCCTGTTGTAAGTCCGAGCGTCAATGCGATCGCACACTTCAAACGCTACGGCATTCCATGCCTCTGCGCGATCAAACGAAGCTTCATCGCGAGCAATCCATTCTCTACACCCTGCATGAAAGCTGGTGGCGGATTAGTACGTTCGTCCTCGCATGTACTGATGAAAAGATCCACTTTTTAAACTGACATTTAATATTTATGTTGAATCATACAACTGAGCTTATGATCTTGCTAAATTCTCCTTAGGGTCGATTTTATGGCATATCGAAGGTGGTAAAGCATGTTATCATGGCAAGCATGTTATTCGAATTGAATAGGCAAGCAATTTCGTGTTTGTTTTGTGGCGCGACTTCTTACCAACATAGACGCACTCGCCCTTGCACCAACGCAAGGTGAATACGCCCCATTCCTTCGCTGTCATGTTATAAGTGCTCCCTATGCAGGATCTATGTGTGCAGGATACATACATGCCTGCACTTTCAACCCATCGTTCCTTAACTATATGAAGATCATTGGCGTATCCGCGCCAGAATGGACTAAAGGTTTCTTTTTTCTTTTCTTTTTATCTTTTCTTTCTTTTCTTTCTTTCTTTTCTTTCTTTTCTTTCTCAAATTGGGTAGCCGGCGCCTCTCGAAGTGGGTTGCTATCCCAATCACGGAGACCTTCCGTTGCATACCATCATTTACGGCTTTTTACATCTCGCTAAGCGGTCGCTAATCGTCTTACGGATGTGCGCCCCTCAAAGATTATATCTCTTCTAGGCCGAACGGTCTCGGTGTGTAAGCCCCCTGAATTTTAGGGTTTATTTTAAATTTTCTAAATGAATTATTTTCAATAAATATTTTATTTTAATTATTTTTATCATTAAATGTACTTTTTCTATGACTTTGATTTCTGGAGCGTCAGAGATGTCGATATCTGGAAACTCTCTTTATTAGTTTTGTTGTTAACCAGATTGTCTTTATTTTGGTATAAGGTGTCCCACTCAAACTCATTCTCTTGTGCTCTGTTTGTATCGTACAACTTTTGGGTCAATTTAGGCCAATTGATTATCTACCATAAAACCTGATCCAACTTCCAATTTAATTTCAGGGCCCGACATCGGTCAAATATAATTAACCCAATATATGATTTTAATTATTTTGAGCCTATTATGCACGTGCCACTTGTTTGTCACCCAATTGATCTCCCTTGTGCTCCTATTTCATCCAGGATTATAAATGATTTAAATTTATAATTATGATCAAACCTTAGTCCACACTTAACCGAACTTGATCCAACACCCAACCAGATTCTATGTGGCCCCTCTCATGACTACCCAAACACCCCCACATAATTTCTCTCTTTTTTTCTATTTGAAATATCTCTTTCTATTTTTCTTTAATAAATATCTCTTTCTAATAATATATATATACAAATATCTCTCTCTCTCTCTCTCTCTCTCTCTCTCTCTCTCTCTCTTCACTACACACACACACCCCTCTCTCCATCACAGCACACACCCCCCTCTTAGCCGACATCCTCACTCTCTCTCTTAACTTTCTCACACACACTCTCTCTCTCTCTCTTAACTCTCTCTCTCTCTCTATCTTTCTCTCTCTTCCATAATATATATAACTCTCTCTTTCTCTACTTACACTCACACACCTCACCCCCTCCTATTATAGCACCCCTCTCCCCCTCTTTCAGCCGACATCACCTTTCTTCCCTTCTCTAGCCGAACTCATCCACCTTCCTAGCCGAGAGCTCCCCCATCTTCTCCTCCTCCTCACTTCACCATCTTCATCACCATCATCATCCTTACCAACACCATCTTCTTCCATCACCACCACACCATCCCCGTGCACCCCACTCCGGTGCCATCCATCCTGCGCGGCCAGCAAGGCTGCGAACAAAGCAGCAACTGTGCGAGAAAGCAGCAGCAATGCAGCGCCAGCAGCTACAATAGCAGCTCCGACGACTGTAGCAGCCGTACGGCGGCGCCACCCGCCGCCGCCCGCCGCCACAACGGTGCCCCCCTGTCCTACGAACCTGGGCGACCTACTCCGGGTTTTTGCCAACCTCTCCGACGCGTATCAGAGGCTATTCGTGCGTTTGGCACGAGATTCCGTCGTGACGCACGCGAGATCGAACTCAGAAATCGTGCTCCATCGCAACAACTTTGTGCATATTTTCTGTACAATCCGACCATTGGATCGACGAACTCTTTCCTCTGTTGCAATCTCGATATATCCATCTTCCCTCCCTTCAAGTTTCATTCGTTAATTTTATCGTTTGATGCAACAAAATCGGCCGTCAAGTTGACACTTTAAATTGTACTATTTTTGGAAAGTTTTGTGGAGCCAACTTCGTCGGCTCGTAACTCCGCCGTCGCACCTCCGTTTGATGCACCGTCGGTTCCTGTGCACGGCTGGTATAACCATCTTCCTGTCCCTCAAGTTTTATTTCATTATGAGCACGTTTGATTGGTTGAATTTGACACCAAAGTTGGCCGTCCGAATTCGTAATTTCTAACTTGTAAAATTCTATTTTTGAACCCGGGACTCCGGATTTCAATTCCGACACCAACAGTAGATTTGTGGCATCGTTCTGGCACGAATTTATAAAAAATTTGTTAGATTTGGAGGACGTGGGCCCTGGCATATATTTTGGTACAAAGTGGGTCCCACAGTCCGAGTCCACGGGTCATTTTGAGATCGGCTCATTGGAATCCAATTATGGATATACCGTTGAGTTCGTATCGCCATTCTGGACTCGTTGACATATACTTTGTTAGGTTTAGTGGACTTTGGCATCGGCACGCATTTTCGTGCAGACCAGATCCAAATGTCCGGGTCAACGTGTCATTTTGAGAACGACTCATCGGAATCCACTTTTGGACATATGTTGGATTCGTATCGTCATTATGGACGCGTGGACATATAATTTGCTAGATTTTGTAGGCTTCTACCTTGACACGTTTTTCGATGCAAAGTGGGTCCAACATGGATACCGTTTTGATCCAAAATTACATTTTTGCTCCTGTGTCCAAATTGGACTTATGGGTAGGCTATCCAAGCTAATTTGACCTTTCTGGACACGTTGGTGTTATTTATTTTTATTATCCGACGACATCTGTAGATTTTTTGTTATGTATCACTCTTAATTATAATTAATTCTTATTATTAGTATATATGTATATGATTGGGTTTTGTAAAACTCTAGAATGATCCTTGAGTTTCTAAGGCCTCTAAGTGTTGGTTATAGGCTTCGTGTCACCCCAAATTGGTCTACTATGCTAGGGCATCACTTAGCTAAGTGTCCCAGCTAGAAGTCATGGCATACCACTAGTGTTAGGGTTAGCAGTCTAGAGTCTTGAACATAGAATAGGATCTGAGTTTGTTATACCCTTTTTGACAGTGACAAGACACCAGGCTTCTTCCTCTGCATTCTTATCACCTTGCCTTGTTCGAGGCGAGTACCCCTACAAACTCTATCTTACTGCATATGATAATGAATTGCGTATGAACTATGTTAATACAGTTATTTAAACTGAAAATCGTATCTTACATATTTCTATGTATCTCCCATATGCTTCACATGCTTCTCACATGCTTGACATGCTTTAAACTGCTTTTAGTATCTTTCAAATGCTTTAAACTGCTCTTGTATCTCTCACATGTTATAGCTTGGGTTATGAGGAAACTGATAGTTGAGTACGTGATCATGCCCCCTTCTTCCATACATATGTACCAAGCAAGGTCACATTACATGCATACCTTGTCATAGGCCATTATCCCGCATTTCTGTATATATGTACACCTATGCTTGTAGACTTGTACGTACGTACATTTTATTACATATAGACTTGTACGCCAGAACATTTTACACCTATTAACCGATCACGTGCCTGCTCCAGTTTTAAATATTACATATACATCTGTCGTCGTGACAAATGTATCTTCTACATGATAGACGGTGATATGACATGATTCTTATTTATTACATCTCTTTTTATTCCATGCTCAGTAGGTTTAGTTTGTAGAACCAGTACTTGCTTCCGTCCTGACAGGATAACGTTGTAGGCATACTTTCGGAGGAAGATTTGCTCTGTGATCTTTTCTGTGGACCCACTGCAGAGGACCGGTCCATTGCTCCCGAGGAAGTCCCCGCAGGGAACCTCACTTGGTAGTCTCGCTTAGATTATTTTTGGCTTAGTTATTGTACTGTTTAGACTATATCTTGTAGTCACTGGACTTTGTCTCCAGTTTAATACTTTGAAAGTGTATTATTAAGTCTGTACTTATTTTATTTTCGCTTATAGATGTTATGTTGTGATGAACCTTTTAATTATGATATTAGAATTGTTAGCAGCTTAGATCCTTTATTGTCTATTCTTAGAATAGCTTACTACGCTTTAACCACCCGTAGGCTGGACATGGCTCGGCCCGGCCCAACAATTTGGGTAGCGGGTCGTGACACGGTGCCTTGGCGTAATCCGTTCGAAGGGAACACCCGTGTATGAAAGATTATCTCATCATTTCCTCAAGTCCATTCGACCATGCAACGCACTATTATTCAAACAACCAAACATAGTCTTGAGTCTGAGACTCAGACTTTATCATCTCGTATTTCTCCCATTAACTTTCTATGTTCTCACATTCCATACTTCGTTTCAATGTTCAATGGTATCATGCCTCAACTCAATGTTCGTCAACCGAACGACCCGAAGGTCCCGAACAGTTTTCGAGGCATCATGTCACATCTGACAGTTCCGTCACCTTCATGCCACAACTATTCTCTTCGCAACGAAGCCATCTTTTATGATTATCGTACATGTAGGCATGCTTTGACACGATTGTTCTTATTTCTTCGAATCGTGCATGCGATGCACTCCTCGATATCATAATTATATGTTCTTAGCCTTAATGTTCAATGTTCGTGGCTTGCACACTAGGACGCTCGCCTTCATAAACTTTCAATTTGTTAGCCTTTTTAACTCGTGCACGAAGGCACGGAATGGCTCATGACGAAGGCACTCGTCAAATACAGTTATCACATGTTCTTGTGGCTTACACACCGAGGTGTTCGCCTTTATGATATCCATGTTCCATAGCGACTCGTGCATTTGATGCACGTTTTATTTCAATTATTCTGACTAGTGTTTGACACACACTATGATTTATCTTCCGATCGGACCATGCCCGTGGCGTCGATAGGTTAACTTAGCATATAATGATACATTTTTTACTTAGGCATGAAGGAGTAAAAAGAAGAGTCAGTCCTCCCACTTTAAGCCGATACGCCTTGTTATTTGTCGAGCCGATGCGGCTCAATTTCATAACTTTCTTATACGGCCAAATCTTCTGACTTAGTCATTCGAGCACTTCTTGTTTCATTGAACTACTCGATCGATTCTGACCTATCGTGCCCAAGTCCTAGCCCATTGCGAGGCAGTGATTTGGTTTTACGGACCCGTTGTGAATGAGGCAAAATACGGACCTCTAATATTTTAACGTAAACGGATAGCCTGCACATAAAACCAACTAAAATTAATACTTGCATCGATTCGGACTTGCGTCTTGGGTCGATTCGATTTCTTAGAATCTTCAAGCCGACTCAACGCACTTATCCTTTGGGGCAATGCAGCGCTTCACATCGATTCAACTCGATGCATTCTTTGGGACAATACAACTCTTCGCATCGACTTAGTTCGATGCATTGCTCAGGACAACGTAACTCTCGTATCGATTCACATCGATACATTTCATTCGGTCAATGTGACTCTTTGAGTTAACGTCTCAGCGTAATGTGCCGAGCAGAGCGGGGCATTACAGTTCTTTCTCATTGAATAGAACACATTATTTGAATTGTACAGCAAAAATAAGCAGAAAACTTGAAGTCGCACAGATATCTTAGAAGAAAGCTATCTTTATTGATAATTGAAAATAGAGTACAGGACTTGTAATGGAATACAAAGTTTACAACACATCTCATTTTACATTGATAGCCAACTGTATAAATGCTATAAAGCTTACATTTAATACTTCGATACATTAGATTACAACTCGACATACCGACTTGGCTTACAACTCACCGGTACAACTGATTACAATGTTTCATACATCATGCCCTTTATAGACAGAAGACATCATCTTTTGGAAGGAGAGCTTCCGCATGGCCAACAAATCTTCGATGCCGCAGGACCGATCAAGCCAATCTTCGTCTACAGAACTTTCCAAGCACAAGCACCTAAAAAGAGTGCCCACAACGTGGGTCAGTACATCATTTATGTACTTGCGAGCAGGATCCAACCCACTCGCCTAAACCGACACTAAGTGGTCAATTTTAGCAAGCATTCATTCGAGTGATCTTTCTAGTTGGGGCCTAGCTTCAGTTTACAGTTCATGGGCAATATTCATAGTGACGCATGTAAAGATGTTCTAGCAGTGTCCATATGAAGGCATCTTTTAATCAGTGTTTGAGTTAACAAGCATTGAACAGGTTATAGCAATCTTGTAAAGGCATCGTTTAGCATATATGTCATGATTGAGCAGCGTTCATTGCGAGGCAACATTGTAGCATTCTGGTGTTATCATGTTAAGTAGTATATAACATTTCTTATGAAGGCAACTCTTAGCAAGGCAACACTTTTAGCATACTGAATTTCACATGTTAGGCAAGTTCTCATATTGAAAGACAACATCACAGCATTATTTTGTTTAGCATGAGGCAAGATAAACCAACATATATTGAATATATCACATTTAAGTGATTTCTTACCGATAGCCGACTCCTCGTACCTGTATCGAATACAAGTTAGCATATATACTTACTCTGCCTGCACTAAACATTCATTAGCGTTCATCCTGACTACATGACCACTGGTGTTAGTGCACCATTTAGGACGTTGCCATATAGGACTTCAACGGTAATCGACGTGCCATTTTACCAGGTTGCAAGCCCGAATGAAATGTTCCGATACCACGTACCCTTAAAGTACGTTTACACTTCCCCCATGGTCGGATCGGTCTCCCTAACGTTCCGGGGTACCGTCCGAGGAAGCAGTCACCCCCTTGTATACAAGTTGTCCACGACCATGCGAATGCGTGTCCGACTCGATCGTGAACATAAACGTATGGTAAAAAAATATTAAAAGTGAATAAGGTAAATAGTGCATCGTTTCATCTCATCTTATCCACGTCGTCTTCAACGACTTATCATTTCCATCGTTACCAACATTTCCACTTGGTGATCTCAACGATCCCAAGTCCCATCATTTCTCATTTATTGATTTATTGCAACATCTCTCATAATATTCCTTTAAACAAGTAACAAACCACATTCATTCATTTCATAGGAACATCTATTCATTCTTTCATTGCTTATAAGAAACATGCAACATTTCATATCTTTGCAATAGTTATGCAGAGTGTACATGATTCAAGTATTTTATTGAGTTCATTGGGTCGATAGCATAGCCAGTTCATTTCTTATTCTATCATTCACAAATCATCTCATTGATCAAGTGATCTATTTGTTTTAGCAGCAGACATTATCGATTTATTTCATGGTATCAATTCACAATAGTAGTTCCAGTGTTATTCATTCAGCAGTTCAATATTCATATGTTGTTCATTTCAATATTAGGCAACATAAGCATCTCTATTATCCAGCAACTAAAACATGGGACATTTAGGGGCAAATCACAGCATCGTAATACTCTATTTTATTAAGTATGAAGGCGTAGGGAGGAGGGAGGACAGTTCCACTCACTTGCATAATGGGTCTTCCTGTTTCGATTGCATATATTCCTACTAAGCGTAGCTCCACCAGCGAGTCACATTCCAATACCCATTTCGTCTAGCCAGCTAAGAGAGGCTGCATCAGTCTCAATTCTCTTTATTCCCAACACAAGTCACGGTCCAACATTCTGATCGCATCCAACAAGCCAACCAAATACCTCGTACAGAGCGGGGTATTATATAATATACCACTTAGAAAAAGTTTCGTCCTCGAATCTTAAGGGAACAACTCATTCTACTAATTCATTTGGTCATAACAAGTTACTTATTCAGCTTCTATTCAATATCCATTTCAGCACACCCGGCCATCCCAAAATTACTATCTAA
Organism: Iris pallida; assembly: GCA_029216955.1. Lineage (NCBI taxonomy): Eukaryota > Viridiplantae > Streptophyta > Magnoliopsida > Asparagales > Iridaceae > Iris > Iris pallida. Next base: position 14,752,070 of record JANAVB010003398.1, on the reverse strand, counting down.
TTGTACTACTTAACTCATTAATGATTCAATCCGTCGTTCTCTTTTCCAAAGTATTTGTACTTCTTATTGATTCACCAACATTCTTTCAACATTGTTATCTTCGTCGTAGCCTACCACTTCATTTGGATTCATACACATATCTTAGGCGTTCCCAAAACATATGCATTCAGCCAAAGTCCGTGCTAGTGTGATTCAATAAGCTCCCTCTACAGTGTTAACTCTGTCGTAGCTATCACTTCGGTTGGATCCATACATATACTTTAGGCGTCCCCAAAATATATGTACTTCAGCCAACTTCCATATTAGTGCGATTCGATAAGCCACGATTGTAACTCTTTTCCCGAAATTCGACTTTGTATCCTTTCAATTGACTTATTACTTCCCACAATCGCTATATTTCCAGCCACAACACTCAACATCATGGATAACTCAGATAAGTTCCTTATCCAAGCATAATAATTCTAACATTCGAGCCAATGGTCTAATTTAGAGCCAACCATACTAAGAGTTCACAATATGTAATCCTATCCCTTTCCGAATCCAATGATATTTCTTACCGAGAAATTCACATTTTCTAAAAGATACAATCCGAAACCATCCACTATCGATTACCCGAGCCAAGGGTACAATTCTATGCAAAAATCAAGGTTAACCCAGCTACCCGACTTTAGATACCGATCTAACATTCCTATCATGAGCAGTCAATTCCATCTCATAGAATAATTCACTACTCGATACATACAACTCAAGTCTCATCCCACGATTCCAGTTCCCGCTAAGGCCGACATATTACTTCATAAGGGTCAAACATCTCTAAGGCACAAGTTGAAGCATATCCTTCCTTAGGTCATACTCATCACCATCTCTCGTTCAATACCAAAAGATTATCCTATGGGTCGCCAACGGTCACCCCATTATTCGGTCAAGTCTCTAAGGCTCTCAATATGGACAGCTAAACCTAATCATTCAGGTGAATCCCCTAGTGTTGACGGCTACTAGGCCATACTAGTTTCTTATTCTTAAGCCAACAAGCAACCGACAGTTCCCAGCAACTCTACCCAAACCTATGGGTATCCACTCTGTCTGAGCAACTAATCGTCATTGTCGACTATGTCGACAATTGGTTAAGCAACCCGTGGTGTTTAGGGTCAAGTCTATCTATAGTCATCCTCAAGGAACTAATTTCCACAGAGGCTCATTCTAGACTTACCCAACGATAGACTAAGATTGATCTAGAAACATTATATTTCAAATCCCGACCCGACATATAATTCCCAACAATCCTATTTCCATTCCAATTCTATCGTACCCACATGGATCTATATACCGAGGCTAAGTTTTCAAGGGTCATCGATTCCAATCATCTCAACAAAACTATGGAATCATACTATTCGGTCTGTATGACAGAGTCATACCACTAAGTCATAAGCCAGCAATCTATATCCCAACCGACAGCCGTCTATACCGTCACACCATCTACCGACACTATCCAACACATTTTGTGGTTTTAAATCTTATTTGTTTTCCAGCCATCAAAATCTCGTACGGACATTTGTAAAATCTTATACCGCAAAGGTCGAGTAGTCATTCCGTTCAAATCTGACAATTCCTGTATCAATTAACCATTCTCTATGCAACACAAATATTCCGGATCACTACTTGTTACTTCTGTGATAGACTTCAATTCCTCGGCATACATGCACATATGTAACGACTATCTATTTTGCCAAGCTCAAACACAAAATTTACTAATTTTATTCTTCGGCGATCAAGATGGGTTAACATCTGTCGCACCTTAGGGTCCAGTACCGTTTTCCAATATTTACCCGAGTCAACGACAATATTTCCAAAACTTTTAATTTAGCAACCAACTTGTAATAGCTATACAGGATTCCCATCCAACTAGTCGCAACTATCATTCAATGTTCTAAGCAACATAATATTCGCTAGCCAAATTTATTACCCATAGTATAACTATCATCTGCTAGTCTGAGCCATCGCCAGACTGAACAATTCTCAACTAAAGCACTCGCTACACTTTTCGACAATCTCGCTATCTAGCATAACGTCACCGTCAAGGGACACTCAAATCATCTAGTAATATGGCATGACTCTCAACTAAGTCTCGGCACTACTCAAGGCTCATAGATAGACTCATTGCTATCCGATGGAAAGGGTCACGCTACATCTCATTCTGAAGTGGTAGAGGCAATATACCACTCGGAATGAAGCCATCCTTAAACCATACAAAACCCAAGTCTATTCTAGACATTCGTGATCTAAACTGATCACATCACAAAGCCAATATTTCTGGGTCTCAAATCACAAGGCAACATTCTTAGGGTCTCAAATGCACGAGCCAACACACATGAGTCAACTCATCAATTCTGTTGAACTTATCCGTCAATTGTTTCATTCATTATTCTTTTCCAATATAACATGCAACTCTCAAGCATGTTCCAACACAAATAACAACTTTCTCTATTCTCATATTTTGAATATCATTCGCAGCATAGCATACTATGGCATCAATTCATTGTTGGGTCATTAGTGTCCAAACCAGCAACAAGCATTTTTTTATGGGCATCACAATGTATTTAGACTTATTGTATGGACCATCCAGTGAGCCGCTAAGAGGGTCAACAAACTTTTATACACAGAACAACTTTGAATGATTATAGAACACAACAAAACAATTGCGAAAGCAATTTTTGATTTAATCGCAGAAGCAACGTTGAGTTATCGGAAGCAACTTTGGTTAATCGTGGATGTAACTTTGATTTGAAGCGAATCAAAGAAGAGTACAAGAATGTAAAGCCGTGCTCTAATACCAATTTTTCATGCCCCGATTCCGTAGAGTCCTTTCACTCGCATTTGACTCTTAGAATTGATCGTCCTCGCTTGGGCGTGATGTCGTACAAGTCTGGTATTGCACTTGTACAAGACAAAGATGGTATAACACATCGCAGCGGCAGAAGCAAACAAATTGAAGATAATGAGGACGTTCTTACTCATTGAATAGAACATATTATCTGAATTGTAGCAGCAGAAATAAGCAGAAAACTTGAAGTCACACAGATATATATGGAAGTAAGCTGTCTTTATTGATAATTGAAAATAGAGTACATGACTTGTAATGGAATACAAAGATTATAACACATCTCACTTTACATTGATAGCCAACTGTACAAATGCCATAAAGCTTACATTTGATACTTTGATATACTAGATTACAACTTGACATACAGACTTGGCTTACAAATCACTGGCACAACTAATTACAATGTTCCATATATTATGTCCTTTATAGACAGAAGACATCATCTTTTGGAAGGAGAGCTTCTACATGCCCAACAAATCTTCGATGTCGCAGGACCGATCACGCCAATCTTTGTGTACAGAACTTTTCAAGTACAAGCACCTAAAAAGAGTGTCCACAATGCAGGTCAGTACATCATCTATGTACTGGCGAGCAGAATCCAACACACTCGTCTAAACCGACACTAAGTGGTCAATTTTAGCAAGCATTCATTAGAGTGATCTTTCTAGTTGGGGTCTAGCTTCAGTTTATAGTTCATGGGCAATATTCATAGTGACGCATGTAAACATGTTCTAACAGTATCCATATGAAGGCATCTCTTAATCAGCATTTGAGTTAAATGCATTGAACAGGTCATAGCAATCTTATAAAGGCATCGTTTAGCATATATGTCATGATTGAGCAGTGTTCATTGCGAGGCAGCATTGTAGCATTCTGGTGTTATCATGTTAAGTAGTATATAACATTTCTTGTAAAGGCAACTCTTAGCAAGGCAACACTTTTAGCATACTGAATTTTATATGTTAGGCAGGTTCTCATATTGAAAGGCAACACTTATAACACAGCATCATTTTGTTTAGCATGTTAAGTAGGCAAGATAAACCAACATATATTGAATATATCACATTTAAGTGATTTCTTACCGATAGCCGACTCCTCATACCTGCATCGAATACAGGTTAGCAGATATACTTACTCTGTCTGCACTAAACATTCATTAGCGTGCATTCTACTACATGACCACTGGTGTTAGTGCACCATTTAGGACATTGCCATATAGGACTTCAACAGTAATCGACACGCCATTTCACCAGGTTGCAAGTTCGAATAAAATGTCCCGATACCACGTACCCTTAAAGTATGTTTACACTTCCCCCATGGTCAAATCGGTCCCCCTGACGTCCCGGGGTACCGTCCGAGAAAGCAGTCATCCCCTTATATACAAGTTGTCCATGACCATGCGAATGCATGCCCGACTCGATCGTGAACATAAACGCATGGTAAAAAAATATTAAAAGTGAGTAAGGTAAACATTGCATTGTTTTATCTCATCTTATCCACGTCGTCTTCAACGACTTATTATTTCCATCGTTACCACCATTTCCACTTGTGATCTCAGCGATCCCAGCCCTATCATTTCTCATTCATTGATTCATTGTAACATCTCTCAACATTCATTTCAACGAGTAACAAACCACATTCATTTATAGGGACATTTATTCATTCTTTCATTGCTTATAAGAAACATGCAACATTTCATATCTTTGTAATAATTATACAGAGTGTATATGATTCAAGTGTTTCATTGAGTTCATTGGGTCGATAGCATAGCCATTTCGTTTCTTATTCTATCATTCACAAATCATCTCATTGATCAAGTGATCTATTTGTTTCAGCAACATTAAGCATAAGGGACATTCTCGATTCATTTCATGGCATCAATTCACATTAGCAGTTCTAGTTTGATTCATTCAGCAGTTCAATATTCATGTATTGTTCATTTCAATATTAGGCAATATAAGCATCTCTGTTATCCAGCAACTAAAACATAGGATATTTAGGGGCAAATCATAGCATCGCAATACTTTATTTTATTAAGCATGAAGGCGTAGGGAGGAGGGAGGACAGTTCCACTCACTTGCATAATGGATCTTCCTATTTCGATTACCCATATTCCTACTAAGCGTAGCTCCACCAGCGAGTCACATTTCAATACCCATTCTGTCTAGCCAGCTAAGAGAGGCTGCATCAGTCTCAATTCTCTTTATTCCCAACACAAGTCACGGTCCAACATTCTGATCCCATCCAACAAGCCAACCAAATATCTCGTACGGAGCAGGGCATTACAGTGTGTGACCCTTCGAGAACCGAACGTTCCTTAGAGTTTATGCTGCCCCTTCGATTTCCTTGCCGCCTCTTCGACCTTCATGTTATCGTCCCTTTGAAGCTCCAGTCACCGTCTGGAGGCAAAGCCACCGCCGCACGCCACTGTCTCCCTCAAGATCCGCCCTAGCCATTTTATTCTCGTCGGATTTGCTAGAGAAGATCTAGTCCACCGTAGCCGCCGAAGCTCGAGTCACGCCATGTCGCTTCAGATCTGACCTTGCCTCGAAGGATCTCATCGGATATATGTAGAACCGTTGCCCCACCGTAGATCGCCACCGAGTCGAGCTCCTCTGCAGCCACGTTGAGCCGATCGAGGTAAACTTCACCATCTTCTTCTTCTTGATCTCTCTCTCTCTCTCTTTGTCTTCTTGCTAAGGTTTGTTATAGAGAGAGGGAAACTAGATCTAGGATTTCTAGTGAGTTGTATGAGAGAACTGAAGCTTGGGGATGAAGAAGCGGGGAAGCTAGGGTTGGTTGCGGCTTCTGTAAGAGAGGAAGGTGATGCTAGGGTTAGGGTTTTCGAGCATATTTTGGGAAGATAAAGAGTAATTAGGGTGAGGGTCTGTGCTACGAGCTATGAGCGAGTGGAGAAGAAGAGGGGAATAGTAGGGTTAGGTTTGTATTCTTTTGGAAGCGGCGGCAGAAGGGAGAAAGAATAAAGAGAGAGAAAGGAAGATGGGTTATGTAGTTAGGGTTCTTGATAGTTGGGCCGGGTCGGGTCTGTATATGGTGTGGGCTGTCAGCTTGAGTAAAGAAGTAGGAAAAGGATTTGAATTAATAACATTAAAAGTTGGGTCAGTTGGGTTCCTGAGTGTGGGCCAGGCTAATGAATAGGTTAATTTAGGAAATTTGGGGAGGAATAAGGAGAATAAGAATAACAACAATAGTTGTAAGACTAGTTTTTGAGCCCAAGTTGATGTGGACTGAGCTGATGTTTTGGGCTGATTATTTCAGTTAATATTTTTATTATTCTTTGTAATACAAATTCAGCTTTATCTTTCCTTAGTAATAAATTTGGTTATAATATTCTAAATATTATGTAATATTATTTTGTTTGAATAAATGTTTTAGTAGCCATATGTTAATTAATTGTTATAGATTCTCTATAAATATTTGTATATATTACCCAATCTATATATTTTATTTATAACTAGCATATGTGTATAGTTAGTAGTATTTTGTTATAATTAACTAAGTATTTAGCTCATTAGTTTGTCTATAGCAGTAATAGATAGTTAGTTTGTTAGCAATATTAGCCAATGGTCATTGTTTAGAACCTAACCAATTTGTATCTATCCTAGGTGGACATAGAGATTTATGCTTTCTATTCTCGATCTTCTAGAGCAAGGCAAGTACATCGACTTGAACTCTTTATTTTGTATTTCTGTCATACTTCTTGTTCTCATATTGGACACGAGATTGATATGATTGTATTTAGGGATGGCAACTTTCCCTGAACCCGACGGAGATCCGACTTTTTTTTTCCGACGGGGACGGGTTTGGAAATATAGAAACGGGGATGGAGACAAAAATGGGGATTAAACAAAATTCTCGATCGTATTCGGGGTCGGGTATGGGTATTGTACTCCCCACACCGGTAAATCCTCGACCCCGATTACTTATACTTATATGTGCAATACATTTGTATGAGTTCATGATCTATCTAGTACTAGATATAATTTTTATTAAATCAATATTTTATCAACATGTCTTGTAAAGTTTTTTGGGAATAAAATAGTTTATACTATACAGAAAAAATTATTAACGGAAAGGCAGACGGGGACAAAAAAATCTAATCCCAAAAGTGTTAATGGGGCAGATTGCGGGGACGGGGACGAGGAGTAAATTGTTAAACGACGACGGGGATGGGGATAAAAGTTTAAACCCGACCGGGGATGAGGACGGGGATGGAGATTCGAATACTACTCGGGGACAGGGATGGGGGGTATGATCCCCGCCCCCGTCCTGCCCTATTGCCATCCCTAATTATATTGTGCCTCATTGATCATATTGTGTTTCATTGGTTGTCTTGCGGAGATTGGGAAAATATTGTCTAGTGTGTGAGCACACCCCCTTAGCTAGGTTATTGTGAATAGCCTAATCGTACATCTCACGTACGATTAAGCCGTACCTTATTATGATATTGTGGTTTCCAGCCGGTTACACATTAGATTAATATTTTAAATTTATATTTTGCATTGATTGTCTTGCTCATTATTTCAGTTCTTATACTATTGTCTCACATTGTAGTTTAATCCATATTACTACTTGTTTATTTCAGATTACTTTGTATAGTGTTTCTTGTTGGGGTTGTACTTTGCTCCTTTTTCTGACTAGATATGTTGTAGGTGAGCTTGAGGCCATAGTTGAGCAGGATAACACCAGGATTCAGGACTTAGAAGCTACAGAGATTTAGTTTTAGCTCATTGCTTAGACTTGTTTAGTGACTTTATTATGGACATTTGTATTGTCAGGATTTCATATTTGTTACTTTTATTTCTTGTTACTAGATTTGTCTCTGGTATTAATCCTTTTAAAGTTGAAATAATGACTAGTAGTGTAGTGATTCTCTGGGACATTATAGATACTGTGATGTTTTATTTTATCATGTCACTTGGAGTTTTTTTTAGAATTGAACAGCTTACTATGTTATATCTTCCAACATAGGCTAGACGTGTCCGACTCGTATTCGATTATTCGGGAGCGGGTTGTGACAACACTCTCTCCCTTATGAGCCCACACCATGCCCCTAACATCCCCTGCAAAATCGACCCATTCCCTGTATCAGCTTAGTGCCCTAAATTTCTCCTCTGTTAACTAATGGAAAACTTCCCTTCCTCTCTTTATATCAGCTTCTATGTTATCTCCAAACCACTTTCATTGGTATGTTCCCCTATAACTCAACTATAATCTTGCCAAGTTTCAAGGCTTAATTTGAAATATTGATATATCAAAACCAATGTCAAAGTAGGCTTCACAAAATAGTTATTTTATATTTAAAAAATCTGTCGATCGAGGGCAGTTCCGATAAAATGGAACAATCTGACACGAACCGCTTGCACTGAAAGGGTCATACGATAATTCTGATATGTGAGATTTGATGGAATTCAAATTGGTCCTGCGATTGTGACATATTTGATCTGTATCCGTCGAAAATTCTTGGATCGTACATTTTGGAAAGACTCAAGTTACTTCAGGCATACTCATCAGGGCGTGACGAGGCTTGCGCTATTAGGTGTGTAACGTCAAAATTGTCCTGTGACACAAGTTTCGTCCAGTTTTGGGACCGTCGATCAGATCACAATTTGCGGACCAATGATTCCTTGCAGGCGTGCGGATTTGCAATCCGCATATCAAATTTCGTTTTTAAGATCATAGATGTCTGTACGCTGTCATTCTAATACACATAGACATATGATTTTTCCTATTTGGACACATGCCATTTTGGCTCTTTTTTGGTGTCCCGCGGGGGCCATGTACTGTCCCTTTGACCCTAAAATATCTTACACTACAACAAATATGGCCTACAATAGCATGCGCAGAACACTATAGAAAGCCTTTTATAGCATATTCTGTCCGCTATAATTGCCCACTCTATAGTAAGTCAAGACATGTGAACGCTATAACATTATAGCGTTCTTGAATGCTGTAGATGGATTATAGCGTTCGTGTATGTTGTAGATGATTTATAGCGTTCGTGAATGCTGTAGATGGATTATAGCGTTCATGAATGTTGTGGATGGTCTATAGCGTTCTTAAATGATGTTGATGAATAATAGCGTTCATGAATGCTATTGTGAGGACCCTGATTTTTGGGAATTATTTTTTTATTTTATTTTATAGTATTTCTAATTATTAGGTTATATTGTATATTTAATTAGGATTTTATATGTACTTTTTGTGTCTTTGATTGTTGGAGCACATGACATGCCCATCCATCGAAACGTCCTTTTATGAGTTTTGTAGTAGACATGATGATCTTCAATTTGATGTATCATGTCCCATCCGAATTTGTCCCTAGCATCATTTTGACTTCACGCAACTTCGAGTCAAATTTAGGCAATTAGATTATTTACCATAATTCCATACCTAGCTTCCCATGTGAGTTCGGAACTCGATATAGATCAAAACCATTTGACCCAATATATGGTTTTGACCCATTTTGAGTCTACGACGTACATGCTAAGGGTGCCACTCAATCGAGTTTATATGTGCTATTTAATTGCAAATGGCACAAGAGACTCATTAGTTGACTTTTCGAGTTTGACTTGACTAGAAAATATATTTGGACCCTAACCTAGCCAACCCCACTTATAGAGCCATGATAGGTTGCCATGGCTTAGTATAATTATTTTGATATTTATTTTGGGATGTTATACATCCAAATAGATTTATATACAATTTTGCATATATATATATATATATATATATATATATATATATATATATATATATATATATATATATATATATATATATATGATTATATTTATAATAGCCTAATATTTTATATAGATATGGCCTTAGTCATGGTTAAGTTCTAAGATGCATAGCGACAAGGAATTTTGGTACGGTTAGTGTAGTTGTGTGCTTTGACTAGTATATTAGCCTTGCTAGGGAAGGCCCGGCCATAGCTATGTCCCAAGTAGGAAAACCAGGTAAAATTGTGACTTAACCCCCACCGATGATTTATTATTAGATTATTGACTTTCTAGGAGACCCGGTTGTACCAATTTAGTCCCGACTTGATCCAAACCAAATCCAAATCTAAATAGACATGTAGTACTCTCAAATACCTTCATGTTGATATATATTTTGTATATATATTTTATTAATGTTAATATGTTTTCAATTTTGGAAAGTTTTTATTTATAGGAAGTGTCTACGTGTAATCCTAGTGTAATCCTAGTTGGCATTAGTTTATATTTGACCCAAAGTCCAATCCAAACCTATGTAGGCATGTTGAGCATTAATATATATTAATAACCATATATATTTAATATTTATTTAGATTTAGATTGCATTTATATTTAGAAATCTAACTAGTTCCATATTAGGAAACCCTCCATGCAAATCTTCTTTGTATTTTAATTAAATCTAAATTTAATATTTAAAACGTATATGCTTCTTATCTAATAGCAGCACATAGATTTTAAATTAAGCCTCCTTCAATAATGACCATTGATTATAATATTTAAACAAATTATATTCTAAATTTAGCCTTATTGATAATCCTACTACTATCCAGATTATCTTATTCTAACATGTCCAATCTAATCATACTTAAATTAAATAATACATATCTATCTTAATTATATATATATATATATATATAAATATATGAGTATCTCATAATTCTTATATTAAAAATTATGCACACCTTCTCTTTTTCGTCCAAAAATATTTTCCAAATTCGCTAGAAAAGTCAGCCACGTTTTTTATCCGACAAAGCAACTTAGAAGGGCCATATCTCCTAGCTGGGACTCGAAACACGTCCCAGTTTTTTTGTTGGAAGCGTATCGAGGTAAGCTTTTCAAAAATATATTTTAATAGACAAAATTCGTTTTGTAGATCTCTGTAAAAAAATTTGAGTATTAGATTCCCGAAAAACAAACATGTTTCGATATTTTTGCGATTCCTGGAGATTTCGGAAACGAAAATGCGATCCGTTTAGTTTTTCGGAAAGCTGATAGGAAGATCTATACCATCTCCTATCTAAATAAATCTAATAAGTACAATATTAATTATAATTAGATAATAGACTATTTTTAGCATCCGAAGATGTTTGTTTGGATCTTAGTTCCTCGGCAGCCGTTGTTCCACCTACTTTCCAGTCTGATCTTCGTCACCACAGTGCTCACGACCCAGGCAAGTACACCTTGCCAAACTCTATAGTATTTATATGCTTTCCTATATTTTTAGTGTTTCTTGCTTTGTTACATATCTCTCTTGTTTTCCCTCGTGATTCTTTCTTGTTACACGTGCACGTAGATTTTGATTTTTCTTTCTATACTACTTGTTCTATCTTTCCTATCTTATTCATGTCTAGTGATAGTATTGATATGCCTGTGCCATGTTTTTCCTAACCTGATTGACCTGTACTTGACTTGGACATGACTAGATAGGCTTAACTTCCTAGTACCTTAGGAGAGAATGTTTTATTAGCCGTGGCTATCCTCTATTGTTAGTGCCTCCCCGGGCTACGATAGAGAACCTATTATAGGACTGTTAGTGCCTCATCGGGCTATGGTTTTAGCCACGATTAATATTATATTCTCATGACATGTCACTATCTGTAGAGTTTCCTTACGTGTCATCTTTTTCTCTACTTGTTATTTCTATTTTTCTTGTATGTTATTTACTGTACTGTAGGTATGTATATTATGTGTCTTGCTAGTCCTCTGAGGACCTGGTGATCTCTCCAGGTTATAGCCAAGCTGGTAAATTCGATGGATGGTTATATTTTGCGTCTGTAGGATTCAGGTATCGTTGGTGCATGATTTTATTTTATTATTCTCTCGTGCTGCATATTCTTATCTTGATATATTATGCTTATTAGCCTAGTTTATTAGACTCATGTTTCCTTTCGAGTCTATTCGGACATGTATGCTAGTGGGCTGCAGACCACGAACCATATTGTTCATTCTTGATATTTCATTATTTATTGTGGATTGAGATTAGTTAGTTGTGATTTACTGGATTTTACAGCTTATGTATCCATACGAGGCCTATGTACTTCGTATGAATACAGCTGGCACGTCTACGTTCCTAGTCCTACGTATTTTGGGACTGGGGCGTTACATGTTTTTGTGGTCGTCGTCGAGTTAGCCGTTTCGGTTACGTTACTGTACCGAGCGGGCCTGCGACCTGATTAAAACCTCAGGAATCTCAATCCACAACTGCCTTGACAATTCTTTTGGAAATTTTTCTACCGCCCTTGAACTTCGTATTTGCTCTTGATTAATCTTTTTTTGCTTTCTCGTATCATTGCTTCTCGTCCCTTCCTATTTCGGAGTGACGAATAATCGTGCTATATAGGATTTATCAGAAATTCTTAAGTTATAGTGTAAGTTAGTCTACTTATTGTATTATGATTGCTTGATAGATAATGGAGATTAGAGATGACATATGCCATTGGGCATCATGTATTTGATGAGGTAGTTTAACCAAAGGTGGGTAGACATCCTCAGTATAGAAATAAATATATGATCATGCTAGGTTATGCTCTTATGGTAGTCACTAGATCAAGAATAGAGTGATAGTTTTAGTGTAGAGACTGACCCTCTAAAAGAAGAACCTAAGCATAGCCTAAACTAACCCATTACCAATATGCCATATCACTTGTAAATTTAGAATGAGACAGATTGGTAGGTATCACTTAGCTTGGTCAGGTGGAAAGAGACTTATATAGTTGTGGTAATAATATGGTTAGGAGGACAAGCCTTCAACATAATCGTTGCTAGACCGCCAAAACCAAGAAGAGCGAGTAAAGATAACCACCTATAGTTTTACGATATAGATATTGCAAAATCAAATTGGTTAGGATTGATTATTACTTGAGTTATTTGGAGAGACCGTAGTGACCTAGCGTATCTCTTAAACTATTCCTAGTTACACTAGCGCGGTTTTTCGTTACTAAGGGTCCTTATTTTGATTTCGAGAACGAAATTCTTTTAAGGTGGGTAGATTGTGAGGACCCTGATTTTTGGGAATTATTTTTTTATTTTATTTTATAGTATTTCTAATTATTAGGTTATATTGTATATTTAATTAGGATTTTATATGTACTATTTGTGTCTTTGATTGTTGGAGCACATGACATGTCCATCCCTCGAAACGTCCTTTATGAGTTTTGTAGTAGACATGATGACCTTCAATTTGATATATCGTGTCCCATCCGAATTTGTCCCTAGCATCCTTTTGACTTCGCGCAACTTCGAGTCAAATTTAGGCAATTAGATTATTTACCATAATTCCATACCTAGCTTCCCATGTGAGTTCGGAACTCGATATAGATCAAAACCATTTGACCCAATATATGATTTTGACCCATTTTGAGTCTACGACATACATGCTAAGGGTGCCACTCAATCGAGTTTATATGTGCTATTTAATTGCGAATGGCACAAGAGACTCATTAGTTGACTTTTCGAGTTTGACTTGACTAGAAAATATATTTGGACCCTAACCTAGCCAACCCCACTTATAGAGCCATGATAGGTTGTCATGGCTTAGTATAATTATTTTGATATTTATTTTGGGATATTATACATCCAAATATATTTATATACAATTTTGCATATATATATATGATTATATTTATAATAGTCTAATATTTTATATAGATATGGCCTTAGTCATGGTTAAGTTCTAAGATGCATAGCGACAAGGAATTTTGGTACGGTTAGTGTAGTTGTGTGCTTTGACTAGTATATTAGCCTTGCTATGGAAGGCCCGGCCATAGCTATGTCCCAAGTAGGAAAACCAGGAAAAATTATGACTTAACCCCCACCAATGATTTATTATTAGATTATTGACTTTCTAGGAGACCCGGTTGTACCAATTTAGTCCCGACTTGACCCGAACCAAATCCAAATCTAAATAGACATGTAGTACTCTCAAATACCTTCATGTTGATATATATTTTGTATATATATTTTATTAATGTTAATATGTTTTCAATTTTGGAAAGTTTCTATTTATAGGAAGTGTCTACGTGTAATCCTAGTGTAATCCTAGTTGGCATTAGTTTATATTTGACCCAAAGTCCAATCTAAACCTATGTAGGCATGTTGAGCATTAATATATATTAATAACCATATATATTTAATATTTATTCAGATTTAGATTGTATTTATATTTAGAAATCTAACTAGTTCCATATTAGGAAACCCTCCATGCAAATCTTCTTTGTATTTTAATTAAATCTAAATTTAATATTTAAAACTTATATGCTTCTTATCTAATAGCAGCACATAGATTTTAAATTAAGCCTCCTTCAATAATGACCATTGATTATAATATTCAAATTATATTCCAAATTTAGCCTTACTGATAATCCTACTACTATCCAGATTATCTTATTCTAACATGTCCAATCTAATCATACTTAAATTAAATAATACATATCTATCTTAATTATATATATATAAATATATGAGTATCTCATAATTCTTATATTAAAAATCATGCACACCTTCTCTTTTTCGTCCAAAAATATTCTCCAAATTCGCTAGAAAAGTCAGCCACGTTTTTTATCCGACAAAGCAACTTAGAAGGGCCATATCTCCTAGCTCGGGACTCGAAACGCATCCCTATTTTTTTTGTTGGAAGTATATCGAGGTAAGCTTTTCAAAAATATATATTAATAGACAAAATTCGTTCTATATATCTCTGTAAAAAATTTTGAGTATTAGATTCCTGAAAAACAAACATGTTTCGATATTTTCGCGATTCCTGGAGATTTCGGAAACGAAAATGCGATCCGTTTAGTTTTTCGGAAAGCTGATACGAAGATCTATACCATCTCCTATCTAAATAAATCTAACAAGTACAATATTAATTATAATTAGATAATAGACTATTTTCAGCATCCGGAGACGTTTGTTTGGATCTTAGTTCCTCGGCAGCCGTTGTTCCACCTACTTTCCTGTCTGATGTTCGTCACCACAGTGCTTACGACCCAGGCAAGTACACCTTTCCAAACTCTACAGTATTTACATGCTTTCCTATATTTTCAGTGTTTCTTGCTTTGTTACATATCTCTCTTGTTGTCCCTCGTGATTCTTTCTAGTTACACGTGCACGTAGATTTTGATTTTTCTTTCTATACTACTTGTTCTATCTTTCCTATCTTGTTCATGTCTAGTGATAGTATTGATATGCCTGTGCTATATTTTTCCTGACCTGTACTTGACTTGGATAGGACTAGATAGGCTTGACTTCCTAGTACCTTAGGAGAGAATGTTTTATTAGCCGTGGCTATCCTCTATTGTTAGTGCCTCCCCGGGATACGATAGAGAACCTATTATAGGACTGTTAGTGCCTCTCCGGGCTACGGTTTTAGCCACGTTTAATATTATATTCTCATGACATGTCACCATCTGTAGAGTTTCCTTACGTGTCATCTGTTTTTCTACTTGTTATTCATATTTTTCTTGCATGTTATTTACTGTACTATAGGTATGTATATTATGTGTCTTGCTAGTCCTCTGAGGACCTGGTGATCTCTCCAGGTTATAGCCAAGCTGGTAAATTCGATGGATGGTTATGTTTTGCGTCTGCAGGATTCAGGTATCGTTGGTGCATGATTTTATTTTATTATTCTCTCGTGCTGCATATTCTTATCTTGATATATTCTACTTATTAGCCTAGTTTATTAGACTCATGTTTCCTTTCGAGTCTATTCGGACATGTATGCTAGTGAGCTGCAGACCACGAACCATATTGTTCATTCTTGATATTTCATTATTTATTGTGGATTGAGATTAGTTAGTTGTGATTTACTGGATTTTACAGCTTATGTATCCATACGAGGCCTATGTACTTCGTATGAATACAGCTGGCATATCTACGTTCCTAGTCCTACGTATTTTGGGACTGGGGCGTTACAGCTATAGATGGTGTATAGCATTCTTTAATGATGTTGATTTATTATAGCGCTTCTGACCGCTGTCCATTTTTTATAGCAGTTTAAGTGCTATAAATATGTTACACAATTTTATCTTTGAATAACCTGTTTTGTATCACATACAATTAACCTGTGCGTCATAAAAATTCATGCTGAATCGTAATTTTGATTTCAATAATTTCAATCACAACTTCCATTTCGATCAACCAAGATATAGAAAAGGTTTGCAAAAATAAATAAATTAATACATTTTTTATTAAAACTTTCAAGATGTACAAAATGTTTATAACCTAACGCTAGTCCAAAATTCAACTAAACCATTCCATTTCCATACAAAATATCTGTAGGCCAAAATGCAGCTCGATCGACTCTTTCCTTCTGCTTATATCCTTGAGAACCACATTAAATGGACAAATGTAGATTTCTGTCATAAGGAACCTGAAAAACAAAGAAAGGTTCAACTTATTAGTCGTTAGATGAAATTTCAAGGAATTAGAAAGAAAGTAAGCATTTTTCATAACACAACACAATACATATGAATCAGCTGATATGTTAGAGGCCTAACTCCAGCAGCCCCCAACTTTATTTTCAAAACTCTTTTTTTTTCAAACTCACCATAAAAAGGTTAAGGGGATTTGTGAGCAAGCTCATACGCATACGTTGTCCAAATAGGGTACTACAAGTCTCTATCATCACTAACATATCTCAATCCAGGCAACGAATAAATATCAAGAATGAATAATATGTTTCCTAGCCTTTAGTCCAATTGCACATGTTTTATAACTTCTAGGTTACCTGGTAAAGAGGATGATGCAACCTTAAGTAGAAGGTATGACCATGTTGATCACCAGGACCACCCTCCCTTAATTAAATCCATGTTTTGAAATATTTAAGCATATAATATTAAGAATACTAGTTCATAATGAATTAAAAAAGATATACAAAGACAGGAACTAGCCTCGTCATCTATTTAAGTCCATAGACTGTACGCAACCAACATAAATCCTGAAATAACATTGGTTCCTTTCGTTCGAAGGTTTCATAGCTTTATAGAGCTAGATTTAACACATATACACTTGTTATTGACAACAAAAATTTACATGGACAAAGGAACTCCAGAGTCCTTTGTGACACCAATTATTTGAAATTGTTGTGTTGTGTGTGGTGAGAAGTTATAATAAGATTGCACAATATCTATATAGGGAATTCATGCTTGTCACTGGTTTAGACCATTAAGACTCTATATAAACTAAAAGAAGTATTATATGTTATGCAGACAAATTCTTTCTATGCATGGCCATAAGACACCAAGATCAATATCTTCCTTCATGCATGATCCCTTTTTCTATTCATGATAATGGTCCCGGTAGGAACCTGATTGAAAACTAATACTAATTTGTTGCGTTAAGTGCATGGTTGGGAGGCTCTGTCCATTCAAATCAATTAGAATCGGAATCTTTCATGAAACAAAGAAATTTTACTATTATCTTTGTTCATGGCTAGGGTGCCTCCCCTCCAATCCCACCATGGAGGATGGAAATCTTTCACCAACCTGACATAGTTAATTGTATGATTCGCCTTAAACTTTCAACAACGCATTGACATTCCCCCGCACCGAAAGGAGAGCACCATCGTGAATCAGTACGAGCTTACAGTAAGAGAGAAATAACAAAACTTTCTAATCATGCTTTGGGAAAAGTTATCCTAGGAATATAACTAGCTGAAGAATGAGAACAAACCCATGTCAATAAAGAAAGGGAATAAGTTGAAAGACCAAATTACAATAAAGCAATCTAGACACTACTCTTGTGCAGCCATATATTGAAGATACTGTCAAAATGATACATAGAAGCCCTCCAGGAGTAGACATCAAATCAATTAAGTTATGGAAAACCAAGAAAACCACTTTAAATTGTTAACAAACTTTAATTGTTTTAATAGACACCATAATTCTTCTCAAGAAGTATAGCCAAACTAATCGATTAGTGCTTATACAATCAAACTAACCAAACGCACACCAGTGTCATAGATTATAAGTAAAAGAAAGTCATATACAAGTCATTCACTAATTAGATCCATAACATGGTGAAACAAATAAGATGGTTTCTGATTTAGAAGAGTGGTACAAGAAAAAGTTGAAGGATATCACATAGGATTACCTAGATCCATTCTCTCCTACCCTATGAAACCAGATAATAGTTGCTTGATGTCTCCCCTTAGGCTTCACAACATGAGTCCTCCCGAACTCGAAAGACCTCCTGTTAGTCATACCTCCTGCATTTATTAACCCAAACCATCAATATACCAATGTTAAGGTCTTACATGGAAGGAGAAAAGAATATAAGGGACTAATACCAAGAGAGCTGCTTCCATGGCTCATGTTCTTGAAAGAAAGAAATGAACACCCTCTGCAATGCAATGACTTAAGTTGGAACTTAAGCTAGTATTCCTTGCACCAAATAAGCAAACAACTGACCCCTATTTATAACCACTGATAAATAGAATATGAAAAATGAACCATGATTCCGAATCCACTTTTATTACCTGAACCAGCAGATACTAACTAGCTAGATATCTAGCTCTTCTAGTCTACAATCTTTTCGGGCTTACACAGGGACAGCCAGCACCTCACTAACTCAAGAAAAAGATGTGTATGCAAAGCAAAGACGCCTTTCCTATTTATTTTAATCTTTTTTCTGTCAGTCGAGAAAGAATATGTCTATCTATCTATCAACAATCAACAAATAACTCAGCATAACCCCTTCGCATCTATATATGCACTATCACAACACAAACCATTCAGCTAATAAGACAACAACCAACAAGAATCGATTCCTCGAGGGTCAGTGGAGATGTACCGTAGGATAATTATAATTACAGAATAATTGTAATTACAGCTAATTACAGAATAAAAGAATAATTGTAATTACAGATAATTACAGAATAATTATAATTGTAACTACCCCTAAAAATTAATAGTTCTCAAATATATTTGAAAGGAAAAAAAATCAATCACAATGGAGCAGATGAGCAAATCCTGCTGAAAAATTGCAAAAATTTCTGAAAAATAACAAAAAAATTAGGGTTAGGGTTTTGAGATGTACCGTAGGTCCTGGCCGGTGGGATCTCCTTCCTGGACGAGGAAGGACTTCATGGAGCATCTGTTAAACACAAAAATATTAGAGAATGAGGAGGGGAGAATAACCGGAGGAGAGGAGGAGGAGGAGGAGGAGGAGCAGAACCCTACCGATGGCTTACTATAGGGAGGAGAGGAGAAGAATCCTACCGAGAGGAGCAAAATCCTACTGATGGCTTAAAGAAGGAGGAGAGGAGCAGAATCCTACCGATGGCTGATAGCTGACCGATCACAGAGAAGGAGAGAAAGAGGAAATTTGAAAGGAGGAATTTTTAGAGGAGGAGATGACCTATTTTCCCCAATCCGCTGACCTAAATATCGGATAGGAAATAGTGGCACGGGAGAGAGAATGGGAAGGCGGAGAGGCTAGGTTTAGGAATGAGAATTTCAATTTTGTACTATATGTCTCCCAAATTTTTGTTTTGAGGAAAATATTTTGGTTTGCCTCCAAAACCAAAGTCAGCAAAAATTATTGGCACCAATATATATTCTACAGCATTCAGGAAATGCTATAGATAGATATTTTTATAGCATTGCAGAAAGAACGCTATTGTTGATAGCATTCTATAGCGGGGACACTTGAATGCTATAGAAAAACTGCTATTGTAGGCTATATTTGTTGTAGTGTTATTTTTGTCTTTTGTCAAAATTGAATTTATGGACAGTATTTCTTCATTTCTTGCGTATTCTGAAACTAATGATAATTTTATTTTATTGAATGTTGTACAACACCAACAAATTAATATACATATTATTTCCAAATATTTACACATGTTCGTATTCTTGTTACGTATATGACTTTATGTACCAATTTGACGATATTCGTATCCCGTATCTATATTGCATCCCTATCCATTTATGGTTCCACATAGTTCCCATGGATGGTATTAAATTGTAATTTCTATGGTTAATACGAAAATGCATAAAGTTCAACATATGTGCGATAGTTCTCGTTGGTTTGCTAAACTTCATGCCAAAATGGCTTGTATCACGTTTCTTGTATAAAATTGATTTTTCTATCAAGGAAGCAAGTTTACAACATAATGCATGGAGAATATGTTTGTAAGTATTTCTTATGGTGCATTTGGTAGACAAATTTTTAAGTTTTCAGATTTTAAAAAAAATCGGTTAAGGTCAGGGTGATAAGCATATTATCATGTTCGTTTTGGACTATAAAATTTATTTTCGAAAATCTTGAATGTCCGAAGAAAACAATATTCACATGAATCATGACTCAATTCCCTCATCCAAAGATGTGGGTATATTAGTTTTTTTTATAGAAATAAATCCGGTTAGCACAAGTGTCACGACCCGATCCTAAAATTATTTGGGTCAAACCGGATCATGCCCAGCCTGCACCGTTGTGAAACGGCGGCATTAATCTGTTCTATATGCAGGTATTCACAACAACATCTATATATTTGTCACAACTCGAATATACGGGAATTTTAAAACTTTTATTCAATAAATGAAAAGTACAACTGGAAATGGAAGAACTGAAACAAAGTACTGAATTCAAATTAACAAACTCCAAAACAATAAAACTAGAAAACTGGAAAACAACTAGCTAGACGGTCGGCTCGTCGGCCTCAGGTTCTGCGTCCTCCAAGGGGGACTCTGGCAACACCACAGGATACAATACTGGGTCATAGTAGCTATTGTACAATAGCTCAACATCCTTAATGTCACCTAAAAATGTGGGTCTCCAGTCAGGAGGGAGCAAGTACGAATATGTATCTCATATTTCAAGTAATAATGGAAAAGTGCAGGCTAAACAGTTGAAACAATATTTTCCAGCAATTTAACAATTAAAAATAATGTGATTTGAATGTGTAATCGTCTATGACCGGCTTGGGTTATACAATAGCGTCCTAGCGACGCGATACGGCTTATCCCCGTGTGTAAGAGGGGTAAGCTCGCACAATCATGCAATATGGAGGGTATTGGTCATAAATGTTACACTATTCCCCCAATCTCCACAATCAATATCAATCAATATTTGAATCCTAGGAGAGGATTCCGTGTAGCAATGTGGTTTAAACATGCAGCTTGACAATTACTAAATAAAATACAAGAAAATATAACCGTAACTTGCCTCTGTTAATTGACTGGATCGGAAATGTCGGTACCGAGGAGGATGTCAAGTACGTCTCCGAGATCCTACAGTTGAGAACCTTGACTTAGAACTATAACGAAACCATTCTAGGTGTGCTAGTTACAATCTCTAGAAGCAGACCCTAGTCAGGTTTTAAGTTATTTAGTTAATCTACCGGAAAATCTAGCGTCGCAATCTACGTTCGTTATCATTTTAATTGAATACGTCGGTTACTGATTAATTGGAAAAAATAGCAATTACCGGTTAATTTGGCAAAACTTTGTGTTTTAAATATATATATATATAACTAGGCTTTTTCTTTTAAATGAGAAAACATGTGAATTGCTAAATTACTAGATTATTTATTATGAGAAAACTTATTAATTTTCTTTATAAAATATATATCCATTTTATATTCTACGCGTTTAACGGCGAAAACAACATTCCAGAAAAATAATAAAAACTACGCTACACAATACATGGTCACAGAGAAATAAAGGAAAAACTGGGCTTATGCCCTTACAAATTATTTACATAAATTAATTAATCCTAAGGCGAGCTCTGAGTGCCGCGAACGGTCCAAACAGTAGGCCGAGGCCCTGCACCATAAATACTAAAAGCAGTACCAGTTCTAAAATAAATTATAATTAAAATAAAAACCAAAGAGTCTCATACTTGGTCGTGCAATCTCATGTTGCTGGCTAACGCCTCAACGTACAGGTGACCCTGTATCGTTTGCGTTTCGCCGAGGCTCATTCGATCGATACGGTCGTCGCCTAACGGGGGTACGAAACTCACAAAATCTGCATTTAAAGCCGACAAAACCAATTTTGTAAATCGTTTGCAAAGACCGGATTTGAAAATAGATTTTTATTTACCAATTTACTAAATTTGATTAAATACTTTTATTTTGGAAATATTTCCGAAAATTTTGGCAGCACCTCCTCTGTAACTGGGACAACCCAATCCTGGGAGGATGCCAATCCGCAACACAAATAAATATCCCAAACCATGGATCACTAATTACCACCCCAAAAATGAATATCCAACCCAAAATAATAATCCACGGCCAAAAATAGAGCATACTAATTAAGTTAGAAAACAACCACAGAACCAATCCGAAAATAATCACTAACCCACAGGATATAAACATTAGCCAAGCAAGCTAATTAGAACCAAACCACAGAACCAATTCCGAGTCGAACTCGAAAGAAGTATCCCCTAGCGCAACTAGTGAAACCGATCCCCGTGTCGGGGTCGAGACCGCGTCATCACAGACTAACTATGGGAGGGACACGGGGATACGAAGTTATACCTCAATTGCTCGGCTAGAGCTCTCAGATGAAAATGTTAGAAGAAAGAAATCCGCGGACAACGGAAAAAGTGCCGAAAAGCGCACAGGAGGTGCGGACAGCGGGCCGGGTCGCAAGAAACGCACTGGACAGCGTCCGAACAGCGGACAGTACTGGCCGGACGGGAACGGAGTCGCCGGGGTGCTGGGATCTGGCGCACGGGAGGTGGCGCACGGCTAGGGCACGGCAGGAGTGCTAGCCGGACGGGGTCTGGCCGGCGCGGAAGATGCTGGCCGGGCGTGAGAGGCGGCTAGCGGGGCTCGGCTGGACGGGGTACGGCCGGGAGGCGGCCGGCGGTTGGGGAAGGCGGTCGCGGGAGGTGGGCGCGGCCTCGAAAACAGCGCACGCGGGCGGAAGGCGTCGGAGGGACGCCGGCGGAAGGCAGGACGCGCCGGAAGGCGGGCGCTCGGGTTGGCCGGAGCTGGGCGCGCGGACGACTGGGCTCCGGGTTGGCCGGAGTTGGCCGGGAGTTGGGCACGGGTGTTTAGGCGGAGCTCTGGAGAGGGGAAGAGATGGAGTTGGGTTTGAGAGAGAGTGAGAGGAAATGAAAATGAGAGTGAGGGAGAGATATGAATGGTGGTGGTGAGCTTAAATAGAAGGGAAAGTGAGAGTCATGGGAAGAGTGGGTTGGATAAATAGTAGGTGTACAGGAAATGTGGAGAAGAATGATGTGTGGCTTTATGGTCTTTTGTGTGGTAGAGAGAATTATTGGGAGAGAAATTTAAGGGGAGAGAGAAAAAACGTGGGGGAGTGGAAGATGGGGGAGTCGGTTATGGGGGTGTGGGGAGAGCTGGGTCTTACAACCTTCGCTCCTTAGAAAATTTTGTCCTCGAAATTTCAAAGATAAGGGTCGGGGTACAACCAAAATCACTCAGCCCTGAACAAAAACAGGATTTTAAACCATCAGGCACGATCGGATTCTAGGCATAATCACTAGGTACAATGATAAAATATAGGCACGATCAAAATTATCTAGATATGATCTGGGATAGAGTTAGAATATTGTTGTGATTGAAATCATTTTAGTCACGAGAAAAATCTAGGTACAAATATGATCATAAAAATAGGTGAAAGATCAAATAAGGTCTCGTGGAAAAGGCAAGAAAGAAACGAATGTCAACAGTTTATTGAGAAGGTAGAAAGTAATAGAATCTTTTGACATGAGGGACTAAAATGCCAAATCAAATTGGAATGGGGTACAAGGGTTTGTGACTCAGGAAAGATAAAGAGTTGTATGATGGTAAAATAGCAAAGATGATCAGAATAATATAACTATGTTAGGAATGTAATCGAGTAAGATTTTTCCACTGAGGGCCGAGTGATGATCAAAGGGAATAGAAAGAATATCGTATCACTATTTCAACGGTCAGAAGATAAGAAAAAAAGACTTACAAGATAACTAAATTATTAATACCCTGCAAAACCAATCTCTAACTAGCTAAACTTTCGGTATCTATATAAAACTAAGATATCTGTCAAGGTATTAAAACTAAATATATATATATGGAATCATAAATCACCCAAATTAATTTTTTTCCATCCATCGTTGTATGTAACTCATATGCCAAATGTATTTCAATTTCAAGTATGCCTCTCGATCAAAACATTTTACAGACATCAACTTCCAATTGTCAGCCATTCTTCCAAAACTGACTACATCAAAATTATAATCTTTTCTTGCCATAGTAAATCCTTAGAAAATCCTTTAGGTTGATCCATGACTTAAAATAAAGAATTTTCAATTCTCGAAACCAATTGACAGAATCACAATCATTAATCAATTTTAATCTTTAACTATGCATCTATCAACCGTTCTCATCCAAACGCATTAGCAAAATACCACAGAATCCCAATCGTTCTTACCATAACCAATATGAGCCTCCAATGTTTGGTAGAAATTACAAATTCAGTTGCTCCTTTCCAAAGTTGTATGCCAATAGCCTTATCTCAATTCCTCTTTGCTTATTCCTTCTCTAGAACCTATCATTCCATTGCTCGTGTTATTCCTTCCATGGCTATATCCGTCCCTTCTAGGTATAGTAGTCATCTAACCAAAAAGTTGATCCACGTCAAGTGTTTCTTTACTTGATCATTATATTCACATGTTTATATATATAACCAAATTCACTTCCTCCATGGGAGAACATTACCAGATCCTAAACTCTACCTATGTTTCGTCTATCTTCCGATAACTCTTCCTTTAATCATAAAACTTAAAATCGCCAAATACCTTCATTTGTTTGAATGAGGTTTAGGCACTAGTGAGCACTACCAACAATTATAACCCGAATAAGTCACAAGTTAAGACATACTACTCTCTCAAGACTAGATTTCTCAAGGTATTCTTCTACTTTCCTACCCTTTAGCTAACTAATATTGATCCCAAATATGCCCTTACTAGAAATAATATAGGTAATAATCTATGTTTCTCCCGCATATAGCTATCAACTATTAACATATAGTCATCTACGAGATGTATATCAACTATTTAATATATAAAGCTAACCACAACTATCCACAGCTTCCAGAATATGTAACTAAAATAATAATAATAATAATAAATAAATAAATAAATAAATAAATCAATATAAATATATATATATATATACAACGTACTAAGGTTGAAACAGGAAAGAGATTGAGTCAATAGAGATTGATATGGTCCTAAATAGTTCTAGGAAAAATCAAGTACAATTTTTTATAGAAAATTGATCCTTTCTGGCTGTGATAAGAGATTACTGAAAATGGAAAGCCATTTAAAAAAATATAAATCCTTTAATCAGACAACAGTCAGAATAATTTGATGGTGCAGAAAAGACAACCATATTACGGATATAGTTTTAATAATATTCGAAAACCCAAATATATCCGAAGTCACTTTGCCTCAAATTCATGCCTCGCCAGAGTGCACCTGACTACAGTGAAATTTGGCTCCATAACTTGGTTAGTAATAGGTTTTCGAGTAGTCTATCAACTTTATCCATTTCTAGCTGGCTGAACAACATAGGAGACAAATTTGATGCATTTAGGACGTAGTCTCAATAATATCCAAAAACCTATCAACACCTGAATCACTTCAACTTAGAGTCTATGCCCCGCCAGTGCGCAACTGGCTGCAGTATACTCGCAGTTTCTATAATTCAAATAGATGGTTGCGACGCATATGTGCGAAGCTATATTAGGTCATTGAATATTTTCTTGACTTTGTTCATGGGAATTTCAAAGAAATAATTCAACAATTCAAAAAGTTTTTCAATGACTAAAGGAAATTCAATATTAGGATGGAATCAATTCTCTGACCGTTCGTACTTCATGATACTCAAGTATTGAGTTTAAAAGCTTTCTAGGCCCTGAATTGATCAAGAAGTTGCCTAGGGAGGGTAAGGTTTCGAGTTGAGTGGAGGAAATCAACAAATAAAAGATTTTCGATACTTGGAATAACTTAGGAAATATCAATCAATATTGGAATTTATTTTTTGGAAAATAATTTCCTTGGAAGATATGTGAACCAGCTAAGTTGAACTAATTCTTTGGTAACAATTAACCTTGGGGCTTTATGGTTCCAGAAGAATTTGGTTCGGGATTGGTCGCAAGAAAGTCAATTGAAAATACTGTCAAGATAAATGGTTGGATACATTAGTCGTAAAAATACTCTGGATAGATAAAAGTTTACCAAGTTTGCTAAAGGAGAATTTGAAACTCTAAATAATGAAATAGATCTAGATTCTAAATAAAGATAGAGAAGTATGATTTGATCAACTAATTAAAATTTTGAAATAGGTTTGTTGAAGAAGAAGATTGGGAAGAATCTAATCCTAATCCATAAATAACAAAAGAGTATGGATGCTAAGGAATGCTGGAGTATGATAAGGATATGGGAGAAAATAACCTCAGAAAGCCAAGGGACACTAAAAGATATATAAAATCTAGAAACTAAAGTAGATAGTAAAATAGACCACCAAACAATCGGCCTATGCTGGATAAGGTTTAGGATACAAAACATAAGCAAGGTAGCCTACCAGTCTATAACAAACAAAAATATTTATTTATAATATATTTTGATCCTATTTTGTGACAAATTATTGTTCTAGTGTTCTAATTGTTTCTAGGTATGCTTACCTAAGTTGTTGTTTGACCTCATGGGCCACCACTAAAAACATGTCACGACCCGATCCCAAAATTATTTGGGTCGAACCGGATCATGCCCAGCCTGCACCGTTGTGAGACGGCGACATTAAGTTGTTCTATATGCAGGTATTCACAACAACATCTATATATTTGTCACAACTCGAATATACGGGAATTTTAAAACTTTTATTCAACAATTGAAAAGTACAACTGGAAATGGAAGAACTAAAACAAAGTACAGAATTCAAATTAACAAACTCCAAAACAATAAAACTAGAAAACTGGAAAACAACTAGCTAAGCGGTCGGCTCGTCGGCCTCAGGTCCTGCGTCCTCCAAGGGGGACTCTGGCAACACCACAGGATACAATACTGGGTCATAGTAGCTATTGTACAATAGCTCAGTATCCTCAATGTCACCTAAAAATATGGGTCTCCAGTCAGGAGGGAGCAAGTACGAATATGTATCTCATATTTCAAGTAATAATGGAAAAGTGCAGGCTAAACAGTTGAAACAATATTTTCCAGCAATTTAACAATTAAAAATAATGTGATTTGAATGTGTAATCGTCTATGACCGGCTTGGGTTATACAATAGCGTCCTAGCGACGCGATACGGCTTATCCCCGTGTGTAAGAGAGGTAAGCTCGCACAATCATGCAATATGGGGGGTATTGGTCATAAACGTTACACTATTCCCCCAATCCCCACAATCAATATCAATCAATATTTGAACCCTAAGAGAGGATTCCGTGTAGCAATGTGGTTTAAACATGCAGCTTGACAATTACTAAATAAAATACAAGAAAACATAACCGTAACTTGCCTATGTTAATTGACTGGATCGGGAATGTCGGTACCGAGGAGGATGTCAAGTACGTCTCCGAGATCCTACAGTTGAGAACCTTGACTTAGAACCATAATGAAACCATTCTAGGTGTGCTAGTTACAATCTCTAGAAGCAGACCGTAGTCAGGTTTTAAGTTATTTAGTTAATCTACCGAAAAATCTAGCGTCGCAATCTACGTTCGTTATCATTTTAATTGAATACGTCGGTTACTGATTAATTGGGAAAAATAGCAATTACCGGTTAATTTGGCAAAACTTTGTGTTTTAAATATATATATATATAAAACTAGGCTTTTTCTTTTAAATGAGAAAACATATGAATTGCTAAATTACTAGATTATTTATTATGAGAAAACTTATTAATTCTCTTTATAAAATATATATCCATTTTATATTCTACGCGTTTAACGGCGAAAACAAAATTCTAGAAAAATAATAAAAACTACGCTACACAATACATGGTCACAGAGAAATAAAGGAAAAACTGGGCTTATGCCCTTACAAATTATTTACATAAATTAATTAATCCTAAGGCGAGCTCTGAGTGCCGCGAACGGTCCAAACAGTAGGTCGAGGCCCTGCACCATAAATACTAAAAGCAGTACCAGTTCTAAAATAAATTATAATTAAAATAAAAACCAAAGAGTCTCAGACTTGGTCGTGCAATCACATGTTGCTGGCTAACGCCTCAACGTATAGGTGACGCTGTATCGTTTGCGTTTTGCCGAGGCTCATTCGACCGATACGGTCGTCGCCTAACGGGGATACAAAACTCACAAAATCCGCATTTAAAGCCGACAAAACCAATTTTGTAAATCGTTTGCAAAGACCGGATTTGAAAATAGATTTTTATTTACCAATTTACTAAATTTGATTAAATACTTTTATTTTGAAAACCTTTCCAAAAATTTCGGCAGCACCTCCTTTGTAACTGGGACAACCCAATCCTGGGAGGATGCCAATCCGCAACACAAATAAATATCCCAAACCAGGGATCACTAATTACCAGCCCAAAAATGAATATCCAACCCAAAATAATAATCCACGGCCAAAAATAGAGCATACTAATTAAGTTAGAAAACAACCACAGAATGTCATGCCCCAGAACTGGAATACCGGAGAGCGGGGGCAGACATAGCCAGCTACGTATAATAAAATGGGATCCACTCCACTATACGGTCACGGCTGTCTAGATATATGAGGGTTTATCTACAAGCCGTCAGTCTCTTATGGTCAATAACAAGCCTAGTGTCTCAATCACAAGCAAATAAGTAAGGTTACAAGATGTAAGATCACCAAATATACAATAGTAAGGCATCCCAAACATTACATATTCAGCTGATCATGAAGCTAGTCGTTACAAAATGTGATGACTAGCAAGAGTTTCGGCATACATGATCAACCCTAGGTTGCCAATCATATTATAGCCCGTAGGCAGACAGTAAGTAAAAATGTACACGAGCTAACACTTGCTCGACGGCTAAACGCCTCAAAAGAATAATTTTACAATAGAGTGGGAGAGCCAAAATAAACCCACTCGTTGCCAGGATTCCGTCTAGTGGTCACCATCTGGCTGGAAAACCGGCAGATCCTCTGGAACTGCTCCGGTATCTGGCCATACAAAACCAGCTGGGTCAGACCCCAGAAAGTGCAAGTGCCACAAAGGAGGCTTCACTTAGGAACTAAAATCAGCAATTAGCACAAGAATATAATTACAAATAAAAGACAGTAATTAAGGAAAGCATGACAGGTGATATACGATAAGGTAACCATGGGACTACTCAGATGACCAAGTTATAACCCGTAAACCAAACAAGGACCGGGGTTGTAACCCTTCGCCTGAACAGAACTGGTCCCCTGATCTTTATTGTTAAAAGCAAGCACAAGTAATCATGTCATGTAACAATCTTGTACAGGATCAAAACAAGACTAGACTCCATCCAATCATTCACGGCCAAGCAATAAGTACGACTTGATACTTTAACTAACTAGGGTTATCACAAGCCTTAGTTACTAGCAATATGCAATGAGATGTTCCTCCAGCCACAAGCCCTGCAGCTAATCCAGGTTATCCAGGCGACTTGGATTCATTAAGCAGTTATCAAGAATTGTTAGGTAGCTTGGTGTGCAACACATGACAGTGTGCGTAGAAATTGTTTCATGAAGTGCCCCACATGACAGTGGACTGGAAATGTGCCCTACTCGACGGCAGGCTACAAGTCCAAACAATTGTGGTCGGGATAACGGGATCGCCTGTAACTGGGAAAATCTCTCATGACTACTGAATTATTCTAGTTATTAGCCTTAGTCGATTTCAGTGGGTATCCCTGACCGTGGTACTCAGGGGTCCCAGTCCTAGACATGATGCAAGACAAGACTGGTTCATTTGTACAAGCACAATCGTCCACGGTGTCCAGGTCATTCATTCTTGTCTGTCAAGCTAGCCGTTGCAACAGCATTTTTAAGGAATATTATGTCAGGTTCACTGTCAAGAGTATGCCACGTCGGGCCACTATCATGTCATGTTTGCCTTGTCAAATTATCATGTCAAGAGTGCACCACGGCGGGTCACTATCAAGTCATGTCATTTATCAAGAAGGGAAGAAACTTGCACAATTAAATAATATATTTATAATATATATATTCTTGAAGCCAAGGAGAAACTCTACAACTTTCATGTTGGGAGTGGAAAGAAATTCTGACCACAATTCAGGCAAATAAAATATTTAAACAATCAAAGTGGACCCCATGCGGCCCAAAAGTGGGAGAACATAATGCGGCCAAAGAGAGTGGGAGGCCACCCATGCGGCCAGCCAAAGCTCATGCGGCCAGAAAATAACTGAAGGGGCCATGCGGCCAGCAAAAAATATTCATGCAACCAGAAAAGTCAAGAAGAGAGAGGAAACCGCAATAAATGTAAGCTTCCACTCAAGCAAAAGAAAAGGGACACGTGGCCACTCAAGTACAGAGGCCATGTGGGTCTCAACAATTAATGCAGTAAAAAAAGGTTCACGTGAACCATTTAATTAATGGTTCACGTGGCCAAGCAATGATTACATTATTTTATAATATGCCATCCAAGTACATAAGGCCAAATAAATATTCCCTGCGGCTCACTAGCTAATAATACATACAAATGCTTAAGCCATGCAAATGCTTAAGTTAACATTAATGTATGCTGGACATACATTACTTAATGCATTCAAAATACTTATGTGGCTGGCTCTCCAAGTAAGGGCATTAGGATAAATGCATTAAAATTTGCATTTTAAGAATGCCTAAAAAATGTATTAGATGCATTCCTAAGGACTCATGCGGCTGAGTCTCCTAGGAAAGGCATTAAGCATAAAATATTAAATATTAAGGACTTAAATGCATTAAGGCATTTAAGTACTGCATTAGGAATGCAAAGCATAAAATATTAAATATCAAGGTCTTAAATGCATTAAATGCATTTAAGTACTGCTTTAGGAATGCATTGGATATAAAGCTTTTAAGAAGCTTATGCGGCTAGCTCTCCAAAATGCATGTAATCAATGCATTAAAGCATTAATTGAATGCTAATGAATGCATTGGAACAATGCATAAAATGCATGCATTGGCAATAAAATATTGTATGCATTAGATGCACGTTAGAATATAGCATGCAAAATATTGCATGCATATGCGGCTCATTAAGTGCCATATGCGGCTCTCTTGGGTGCTGATGCATTCCATTCTTAATGCATTAAATAATGATGCCTATGTGGATCACAAAATTCCCATACGGCTGAATGCTTCAGGGAATGCATTTAGAATATGCATTAAAATATTGTATGCATTAAAGTATACATTAAAATAATACATGCATATGTGGCTGACTGCTAAGGCCATATGCGGCTGGAAAATGTAAGGCAATTAATTAAATGGCCATACAATTAATGCATGCTAGCAAACGTTGAAAAATGGCCATGTGGCCAAGGCAATAAATTAATGCTCATGCGGCTGGATTTGTCCATGCGGCAGGGAAGAACACTTGTCGCATGAAATAGTCATGCGGTCAAGTACTGTTCTTCTCCTCCACTTTCCGAGAAGAAGAACACCATGAAGCCATGCTTCTAAGCTCCATAATTCCATCATCCAGAGTCCAAATCCGAACTTCCATAGGTCAAAATGGGGCAGAATAAAATTCTCTACAGCATTATCAATTAGCAGAAATATACAAGTTCGATAGATCAAAATTCATGGGAACCGAAAATACCACAAAACTAGATCTACAAGAATTTAACCACGGAAATGAAAAATGATAAGTACTAAAGTGGGTTAGAAACACATGAGGAAGACAATGGAACAATAAAAATGGACTTCCTCCATGAAGCAAGATGCACTTGCCTAAGCTCTCCACTCTCTCAGGTTGGTGGAGAAGTAATGGTGGGAAAGAAGAAAGTTAATGTGGAGAGAGAAATGTGAGTGGGATATTTAATGAAGGTGGTGGTAGGTGGGAGTGGTTTGGTCCACATAAAAATCGAACCATGCAAAACCAAGCCGAACCAAGTCAACATAAACCAATCAAGGAAATTCCAAAATAAATCAAGCAGGGAGACATACAATACGGGTCAAAATACGTACACGTAATCCAAATACGTAATACGAGATATGGGCATTACAACTCTACCCACCTTAAAAGAATTCCGTCCTCAAAATTTAATCAAGTGGCTAGAGATGCAGGGACAAGCTATACTAAGCAATCAATCATGAAAGCAAGGAATTGAAGGCATAAGGGAGAGGGAAAACATCCTGCAAGGAACCTCTCTGCCGATTCCGAATCTGAGCTTGGACCAGGGCATACTACTGTGGTCTCTGCTGCTGGAAGACTTGGGCCTGCGTCGGCAATAGCCTCGGGAACGGGTACTGCTGCTGCTGCTGGACTGGAGCTGGTCCTCTAACTGAAGGACTAGAGAAAGCTGATGATGAACTCCCCCTGTTCGGGCAATTCCCAACCCTGTGGTCCGGGACACCACAAACCAAGCACAAGCCCTATGCTCTACGACACTCCAATACCACATGCCCCGGCTTCCCGCAGTATTAACATCCCACTGTGGAAGACTGCTTCTGCTTCTGCTGCTGATGCTGAGGATGCGTCGGGGTTGAGTGCTGAACCGACGTTACTGAGGCCGCCCGTCTCGGACCTCCAATGGTCAAGGCCCTGGCTGCCGGGGCTAGTGCTGATGACTGATTCATCTGGCTGTGGGATCGCTTCCGACCCCCGGTCCTGTCCTCTATCCTCTTGGAGGTATACTCATGCCTCCTAGCTGCTCTCAATACCGCATCAAAAGTCTGATGCTCAAACTGCTCCACTGCCGACAAAATCTCAAGATGAAGCTCCTGCTGAAATCGCTGAGCTCGGTCTAATAATGTCCTGACGAGACCCACCAAAGTGCCATCATCAGGCTCTGCAGGCTGAACTGGCTGGACTGGTGGCTCTCCTCCAGTAGGCACGACTCTGGAGGCTACTTCCGAATGCTGGACTTGATCTCCAGGCTGCTGCTGGTCCACGAGAGGTGCTTCGCCTTGCTGATCGGCAGGTTCAGGAACAATGCCGCTGAAGAAGACGACATAGGGAACAATAAGGAAGGACCAGGACAGATCAATGATTACAAGCATGTGATCTGGACAAGAATTTCAAGAATTCAGAGAATACGAACAGAGATCAAGGACGAGTACTGATTGAGACATCTATTCGGTAAACCCTCACATATCTTGATTCACAAGATCTGCATGGGCTACCACTTAAACCATGTCACGCCCCAGAACCGAAATACCGGAGAGCGGGGGCAGACATAGCCAGCTACGTATAATGAAATGGGATCCACTCCACTATACGGTCACGGCTGTCTAGATATATGAGGGTTTATCTACAAGCCATCAGTCTCTTATGGTCAATAACAAGCCTGGTGTCTCAATCACAAGCAAATAAGTAAGGTTACAAGATGTAAGATCACCAAATATACAATAGTAAGACGTCCCAAATATTATATATTCAGCTGATCATGAAGCTAGTCGTTACAAAATGTGATGACTAACAAGAGTTTCGGCATACATGATCAACCCTGGGTTGCCAATCATGTTACAGCCCGTAGGCAGACAGTAAGTAAAAATGTACACGAGCTAACACTTGCTCGGCAGCTAAACGCCTCAAAAGAATAATTTTACAATAGAGTGGGAGAGCCAAAATAAATCCACTCGTTGCCAGGATTCCGTCTAGTGGTCACCATCTGGCTGGAAAACCGGCAGATCCTCTAAAACTGCTCCGATATCTGGCCATACAAAACCAGCTGGGTCAGACCCCAGAAAGAGCAAGTGCCACAAAGGAGGCTTCACTTAGGAACTAAAACCAGTAATTAGCACAAGAATATAATTACAAATAAAAGACAGTAATTAAGGAAAATATGACAGGTGATATACGATGAGGTAACCATGGGACTATTCAGATGACCAAGTTACAACCCGTAAACCAAACAAGGACCGGGGTTGTAACCCTTCGCCTGAACAGAACTGGTCCCCTGATCTTTATTGTTAAAAGCAAGCACAAGTAATCATGTCATGTAACAATCTTGTACAGGATCAAAACAAGACTAGATTCCATCCAATCATTCACGGCCAAGCAATAAGTACGGCTTGATACTTTAACTAACTAGGGTTATCACAAGCCTTAGTTACTAGCAATATGCAATGAGATATTTTTCCAGCCACAAGCCCTGCAGCTAATCCAGGTTATTCAGGCGACTTGGATTCATTAAGCAGTTATCAAGAATTGTTAGGTAGCTTGGTGTGCAACACATGACAGTGTGCGTAGAAATTATTTCATGAAGTGCCCCACATGACAGTGGGCTGAAAATGTGCCCTACTCGACGGCAGGCTACAAGTCCAAACAATTGTGGCCGGAATAACGGGATCGCCTGTAACTGGAGAAATCTCTCATGACTACTGAATTATTCTAGTTATTAGCCTTAGTCGATTTCAGTGGGTATCCCTGACCTTGGTACTCAGGGGTCCCAGTCCTAGACATGATGCAAGACAAGACTGGTTCATTTGTACAAGCACAATCGTCCACGGTGTCCAGGTCATTCATTCTTGTCGTGTCAAGCTAGCCGTCGCAACAGTATTTTTAAGGAGTATTATGTCAGGTTCACTGTCAAGAGTGCGCCACGTCGGGCCACTATCATGTCATGTTTGCCTTGTCAAATTATCATGTCAGGAGTGCACCACGGCGGGTAACTATCAAGTCATGTCATTTATCAAGGAGGGAAGAAACTTGCACAATTAAATAATAATATATTTATAATATATATATATTCTTGAAGCCAAGGAGAAACTCTACAACTTTTATGTTGGGAGTGGAAAGAAATTCTGACCACAATTCAGGCAAATAAAATATTTAAACAATCAAATTAGACCCCATGCGGCCCAAAAGTGGGAGAACATACATGCGGCCAAAGAGAGTGGGAGGCCACCCATGCGGTCAGCCAAAGCTTATACGGCCAGAAAATAACTGAAGGGGCCATGCGGCCAGCAAGAAATATTCATGCAACCAGAAAAGTCAAGGAGAGAGAGGAAACCACAATAAATGCAAGCTTCCACTCAAGCAAAAGAAAAGGGACACGTGGCCACTCAAGTACAGAGGCCATGTGGGTCTCAACAATTAATGCAGTAAGAAAAGGTTCACGTGAACCATTTAATTAATGGTTCACGTGGCCAAGCAATGATTATATTATTTTATAATATGCCATCCAAGTACATAAGGCCAAATAAATATTTCCCGCGGCTCACTAGCTAATAATACATACAAATGCTTAAGCCATGCAAATGCTTAAGTCAACATTAATGCATGCTGGACATACATTACTTAATGCATTCAAAATGCTTATGCGGCTGGCTCTCCAAGTAAGGGCATTAGGATAAATGCATTAAAATTTGCATTTTAAGAATGCCTAAAAAATGCATTAGATGCATTCCTAAGGACTCATGCAGCTGAGTCTCCTAGGAAAGGCATTACGCATAAAATATTAAATATTAAGGACTTAAATGCATTAAGGCATTTAAGTACTGCATTAGAAATGCAAAGCATAAAATATTAAATATCAAGGTCTTAAATGCATTAAATGCATTTAAGTACTTATTTAGGAATGCATTGGATATAAAGCTTTTAAGAAGCTTATGCGGCTAGCTCTCCAAAATGCATGTAATCAATGCATTAAAGCATTAATTGAATGCTAATGAATGCATTGGAACAATGCATAAAATGCATGCATTGGCAATAAAATATTGTATGCATTAGATGCACGTTAGAATATAGCATGCAAAATATTACATGCATATGCGGCTCATTAAGTGCCATATGCGGCTCTCTTGGGTGCTGATGCATTCCATTCTTAATGTATTAAATAATGATGTCTATGTGGCTCACAAAATTTCCATGCGGCTGAATGCTTCAGGGAATGCATTTAGAATATGCATTAAAATATTGTATACATTAAAGTATACATTAAAATAATACATACATATGTGGCTGACTGCTAAGGCCATATGCGGCTGGGAAATACAAGACAATTAATTAAATGGCCATGTAATTAATGCATGCTAGCAAACGTTAAAAAATGGCCATGTGGCCAAGGCAATAAATTAATGCTCATGCGGCTGGATTTGTCCATGCGGCAGGAAAGAATACTTGCCGCATGAAATAGTCATGCAGTCAAGTACTGTTCTTCTCCTCCACTTTCCGAGAAGAAGAACACCATGAAGCCATGCTTCCAAGCTCCATAATTCTATCATCCAGAGTCCAAATCCGAACTTCCATAGGTCAAAATGGGGCAGAATAAAATTCTCTACAGCATGGAACTATCAATTAGCAGAAATATACAAGTTTGATAGATCAAAATTCATAGAAACCAAAAATACCACAAAACTATATCTACAAGAATTTAACCACAGAAATGAAAAATGATAAGTACTAAAGTGGGTTAGAAACACATGAGGAAGATAATGGAACAATAAAAATGGACTTCCTCCATGAAGCAAAATGCACTTGCCTAAGCTCTCCACTCTCTCAGGTTGGGGGAGAAGTAATGGTGGGGAAGAAGAAAGTTAATGTGGAGAGAGAAATGTGAGTAGGATATTTAATGAAGGTGGTGGTAGGTGGGAGTGGTTTGGTCCACATAAAAATTGAACCATACAAAACCAAGCCGAACCAAGTCAAGATAAACCAATCAAAGAAATGCCAAAATAAATCAAGCAGGGAGATATACAATACGGGTCAAAATACGTACACGTATTCCAAATACGTAATACGAGATCTGGGCATTACACAGAACCAATCCGAAAATAATTACTAACCCACAGGATATAAACATTAGCCAAGCAAGCTAATTAGAACCAAACCACAGAACCAATTTCGAGTCGAACTCGAAAGAAGTATCCCCTAGCGCAACTAGTGAAACCGATCCCCGCGTCGGGGTCGGGACCGCGTCATCACAGACTAACTATGGGAGGGACACGGGAATACGAAGCTATACCTCAATTGCTCGGCTAGAGCTCTCAGATGAAAATGTTAGAAGAAAGAAATCCGCGGACAACGGGAAAAGTATCGAAAAGCGCACAGGAGGTGCGGACAGCGGGCCGGGTCGCAAGGAACGCACTGGACAGCGTCCGAACAGCGGACAGTGCTGGCCGGACGGGCACGGAGTCGCCAGGGTGCTGGGATCCGGCGCACGGGAGGTGGCGCGCGGCTAGGGCACAGCGGGAGTGCTGGCCGGACGGGGTCTGGCCGGCGCGGGGGATGCTGGCCGGGCGCGGGAGGCGGCTAGCGGGGCTCGGCTGGACGGGGCGCGGCCGGGAGGCGGTCGGCGGTTGGGGAAGGCTGCCGCGGGAGGCGGGCGCGGCCTCGAAAATAGCGCACGCGGGCGGGAGGCGCCGGAGGGACGCCGGCGAGAGGCAGGGCACGACAGAAGGCGGGCGCTCGGGTTGGCCGGAGCTGGGCGTGCGGACGGTTGGGCTCCGGGTTGGCCGGGAGTTGGGCGCTGGTGTTTGGGCGGAGCTCTAGAGAGGGGAAGAGATGGAGTTGGGTTTGAGAGAGAGTGAGAGGAAATGAAAATGAGAGTGAGGGAGAGATGTGAATGGTGGTGGTGAGCTTAAATAGAAGGGGAAAGTGAGAGTCGTGGGAAGAGTGGGTTGGATAAATAGTAGGTGTACAGGAAATGTAGAGAAGAATGAGGTGTGGCTTTATGGTCTTTTGTGTGGTAGAGAGAATTATTGGAAGAGAAATTTAAGGGGAGAGAAAAAACGTGGGGGAGTGGGAGATGGGGGAGCCGGTTATGGGGGTGTGGGGAGAGCTGGGTCTTACAACAAGTTTATGTCGCTTGGTCTAGTCCAGATTCAATCCGTGGGACATTTTTTTTTAGTTTCTTTTCTTTTTCAAAAAAATCAATTTTCTATTCCCCCCCCCCCCCCCCCCCCCCATTTTTTCCATTTTTTTCCTTTTGAATTTTTTCCTTTATTTTTATTTTTTATTATTTTTGTTTGAAATTTTTACTCCTATTATCTATATTTTTACAGTTTATTTTTGTTATTTTCTTATTTTTTATATTTTTCGTTTTAAAATTCTTTTGTGTTTTTTTCCATTATCCTCCAATTTTTTTTATTGTTTTGGGTTAGGTCTGTTTCATGGGCGGAACTGTAGCCCGGGCTAGGGTGGGCTACAGCCCACCCAAAATTTGGCAATTTTTTTTTATACCTGTAATTTTTTTAGCCCAATTTTTCAGCCCAGCACAAACTTAAGAACCAGCCCACCCTACTAGTACCCACAAGCGGCTGCTTTAGTACAAACCGAACAGACCCGTCCCTTTCTCATTTACTTTGCGGACTGCTGCAGCACGCCATCGCCATGCCATCTTCTCCAAATGTCCCCTCCCCCAATCTCCGCCTCGAGCTCTCCCCCCGCCGATCCCGCCGGCCGCCCGGCGCCCCATCCCCTCCTCTCTGGTATTGGAGAAGGTATCACTCAACCTCTCTCTATAAAATGCCCTCCACTTCTCTCATCTCTCATCTCCACTTTCAGTCGAATCAGTCCGGAACCAGATCTGAGATCTCTAGACTCCTCTTCCACCCGCCTCCTCAATCCCCTGTCCAAGGTTGATTTCTGAATCGGAAGTTCCGATCTTGTGTGCGGTGGCGCCGGCGCCACTGGATCCAGCCTGCCGTGACCCATCCTTCCACTTGTCGGAAGAAAACACACAAGGTATGTTAATGTTGCCATGTTTAAACTTTGAACACTAAGTGTTTGTTGTAAGTTCTAGTCAATTATATTTATCACCAATTATACCAATGAAAACACCAATTAGTAATTACATATAAAATAGATTCTGATCAGTAAGTATTTGTTAAAATTTGTTTTCTAAAATATTTTCCAATGGCGTTGCTGTACTGGTTGTCCAAATTTGAATTTGCTTTTGTGCTAAGAAGTAAAGTTTGTTTAGAAAGCTTTTGTGCTAGCACAGTAAAGTTTGTTTAGAAAGCTAAGAAGTAAAGTTTGTTTAGAATTTTACTAAATTATGCTTGAAAAACTATGATTAGCTGATTCTATAGTGCTAGCTAAAAAGTAGTCTGGAAGCAAGATTCTATAGTGCTAGCTAAAAAGTTTGTTTAGAAAGCTATGAACTAAGTCATGGGCGTTGCTGTACTGGTTGTCCAAATATCGAGCTGACATCATGTGTTCAACATTTTGTTTGGTAGTCATGTATTTCAGTTGTTAATTGGTGTTTTCCAACCTTTTAGCAGCCAAGAAATGCATTATTTGAAAAGCCAGTTGGAGCACTATCAAGTTGATGTATTGAACCATGCAAAGTTTCAGAATATGACCACCATTACTGAATTATGTCGTGGACTAGCTGAAACAA
The DNA here is from genome assembly GCA_029216955.1 of Iris pallida. Taxonomy (NCBI): domain Eukaryota; kingdom Viridiplantae; phylum Streptophyta; class Magnoliopsida; order Asparagales; family Iridaceae; genus Iris; species Iris pallida. The sequence continues at coordinate 14,712,747 of JANAVB010003398.1, read as the reverse complement.
ATAAAGCACAATCTTATAATTTAATAGACAGGTTGATTCGACTCGTTTTGACTTTGCATGTTTCTACGGCAACTGCCGAACGAGCATTTTCAGCTATGAAGTATGTCAAGAGTGCTCTTCGTAGCAAGATGGATGAAGAGTTTTTAACCGATTCAATGGTTATCTTCATTGAAAGAGAGATATCAAAGACAATCGATTCAGATTCGATAATAGATGAATTTTATTCTTTGAAGAATCGAAGAGTCCAGCTTCAATAGAAAGCGTCTCTCTTGTATGTGCAATTAATTTCTTAAACATGTATGCACGTGTTTTGATCATATTTTTATCAAGTTATCTATAGTTTATTATCATCTTGTTTTGTTCAGTTAAAATTCAAATTTCTTAAACATGCATGCATGTTTTGATCATATTTTAAGCTCAGCCCAGGGCAACTTCAATTCCTGGTTCCGCCCTTGGTCTGTTTTATGTTTTACGTCAACGTGAGTTTAGATTAGGTTCACTATGAATTAGATCATAAAAAATAATTTATAAGTAAACAAACTTTGATGTCAAAGATGAATTGAATATTTTTTTTAATACTAACTTATCTCATTAACCAACTACCTTATTGAAGATCACAAACAAAGAGTAACAACTTTAAATATATATAGTCAACAATCAAAATGTTATATATTTTCTATATAAACTATATATTCTTGAAAATATTTGTATATTTATTAATTATGAGAATATAAATTTTAACATAAGATGAAAGAGAAGGTCAGTCAAATTAAAAAAATGACCGTTGTCACGATTTCGTACAACTACTTAGAGCATCTCCAACCCTATTGTGAGTTTGAAAAAAATGGTTGCCACATAGGAATGACAACCATTTTTTCCAAAAGCACTTCTCCAATGCAAATGTGAAATAAAGTGTGGAGTTGACATGGCAATGACATGACAAAGACAATGTGAAGTTGGTTGTCTAGATCTAGACAATGCACTTCACAATGTCTTTATGTCCACATCATCATTTGTGAATAAAAATATTTATAAAAAAGAAGTAGAAGAGTAAAAGTTGTCTTGGAAGTTGTAAAAAATTATTTGTATTTTCTTCTCAATACTTTTGCATTGGAGATGACTTTTTAAACCCATTGTCATTTGTGAATATAACCTTGCCACCTATACAAGACATTGTCTTGTCCCTTATGCCACATAGGATTCACAACACAAAACAAGACAATAGGGTTGGAGATGCTCTTATTTAGGAAGGTCTGTCAAGACGGAAAAAAAACTGTTGTTACGTGATATATACCATCGCCTAAAATATATAAAATGACCTCTGAGAGACAAAAAAAAAGAAAGAAAAGCAAAGGAGAGAGAAGAAAGAACAGGAGAGAGAGAGAGAGAGAGAGAGAGAGAGAGAGAGGAGGGGGGGGGGGGGGGGGGGGGGGGGGGGAGGAAGTACATGATAGTTTCTTTCTCAGATTGAGAGAGGATCTTCTCCTCCTCCACGAGAGGTACGTCAGGCTCTCCTCTCTCTAGGGTTTTATCAGGCTCTTCTCTCTCTAGGTTTTCTATTCGTGTTTCTATTCGTGGCAAGGAGGAGGACGAGGACTGGTAGTTCAGAGAATCATTTAGGTCTTAACAGTGGTTCTGTCTAATTTAGTACTGATTTCGTTCATTTAGGGTTTCTATTCTAGTTTGCCCCAATTTATCTATTTCTAGGGTTTCTACAGTGGCGAGGAGGAGGAGGACTGGACATAGTCAGAGGAGAGGCCATTGCAGTGAAGAGAAATCGGATCGGAGGAGGGGATCCGAACAAGTTGAGTGTCTGTCAAATTTAGTACTAGTTTCGTTCTTTAGGACTTGAGATCAGTTTCTTTATTTTTTATTATAGTTTTTTTTTTTTTAACTTTTGTTCATGTGTTACATTCAGTTCAGATCACATTGGTGTTCATTTCTCGTCTTAAATATATCTATATTTAGCTAATTTCGTTCATTTAGGGTTTCTACTTGAGTTTGCCCCAATTTCTCTGTTTATAGGGTTTCTACAATGGCGAGGAGGAGGATGATCCGAACAAGGTGAGTCGTCTGTCAAATGTAGTACTAGTTTCGTTCTTTAGGACTTAAGATCAGTTTCTTTATTTTTTATTATATTTTTTTTTTTTTTTAACTTTTGTTCATGTATTATATTCAGTTCAGATCATATTAGTGTTCATTTTTCGTCTTAAATATATCTATATTTCTTTAGATGCATGTTCTTGAAGTTGAGTTTTGTGAAGCCAAGTTATTAGCGATCTAGTTTGATAAGTTCTTCTAGGTCTTGTATTATATGTTATTGAACTACTGTCTTGTATTATATGTTATTGAACTACTGGATCATTGAAAGAGGTGCTGCTTCCGTGTGTCTCCGGGTCTTCCTGTGTCGTATCCGTGTCCGTGCAAGATAGCCGGACAATATTTTAACCATACCCGAGCTTTGTGGTGATTGAGTAGAGGACCCATACCCAAGCATAGGGCCCCGATCCAAGACCTGGACCAGTAGGATTAGTGGCTCCAGGATAACAAGACTACACATTATTTGTTAATGTTCTCGTCGTCATCTTCTTCTTTTCTCTCTTATTTATCTTTCTTCTAGTTTGTTACACAATCAAAATTTGGTTATACTGGGTATCAACATAATCACACATATTATTTGTTAATGTTCTCGTCGTCATCTTCTTCTTTTATCTCTTATTTATCTTTCTTCTAGTTTGTTACGCAATCAAAATTTGGTTATATTGGGTATCAACATAATCACCAATTTCATGTAGCTTGCTATTTCAGAAAGATTTACTAAGTTCTGGCTCTTAATTTTGGTAATTTTCGTGGGGACAGTTTCTAAATACATTTTCTATATTTCTAACTACATTGAAGAATTTGGAATGTCTAGTAAAATAACTCCAAACTGACAGTCTGGACGTGAAAATTCAGAAACAATTGAATGACCGCAAACTTGCCTCAACATTTCATAAAAAAATTGAGGATCTCATTTTACCCCAAAGTTTTTCGACATGTTTCTTAACACTTTGTAAAGTTATACTTTCTATGAACTAAAGAAGCAAATTTTTGTGTTCTTAAATTTTCATCCTCTGACAGCTTTGTTCTGTTGCACAGATTCTTTGAAGTCTTTAATCCAGTCCATCAACTCTGTTCTGACTTCTCACCTTAAGGTGCTATTTGGAAGGTTTAGGCATTTTAGCTTATAGAGGACTTTTCCTGATTTATCTTCTTAGCGTGAATTAAATCCCTTTTGTCTTGTGGGTTTACTTCTTATAGAGGAGCATTAGACTATTATTATAACTTAGAGATGGTGGTCATATGTCATACTATTCGTGGTGAAAGGGATATATATTTTTTTTTTCCAGCACGTGCGGGCTCAGTTAAATCGTGTCCCCCACACGATTTTTAGCCGGTCGTCATATTATTTCGGACTCTTCGTGCGGATTTTGTCCGCACTGGTTTTGTCATCATCGCCCCACACGCACTCCCCGCGCACTCCGCGCGCTCCAGAGCTCCACGAGACGGCCATTACTCTCCTAAGTGTGTTTCTCTAGGGTTTGAGAAAGAGGCGACTTTCCTCTCTCAAGAGGTTTCTATGTAAGTTTCATTCTCTTCTAGAAAGTTAATTTCCAGGTTGTTTTGGGTGTCTTTTCTAATATCTTGGGTATGAGGAATCGAGAAACAAGTTCCTATTCTTGTTTGGCTATAGAAAATGTTTGGTGGATTTTGCCATATAAGGGTGCACATCCCTTTGCTGATTTGACACCTGAGTAGTGATACCCTGCCCGATATTAGTCTAGATTCCTTGCTCATCTGGCACTCCCTGGCTCTCATTCTTAGTTTCAGGCCTCTATCCATATTAACACATCCCAACTCCATCCATACTGTGTCTAGACACCTGTTAATTCCGTCACACCTTGCTAAATACGATGGTAAATGTTGAACTGCAACTTCCTCAAGGTTTTGTTTGTTCCTTTGTGTTGATTAGCATAGTACTAGATACCTGATTAATTGGATTAAGTGCCTGGTTAATCGCCAATTTTAAGAATATTTCACATGTACATATTAATTCTTATGGGATCACAAAGCCGTATCCGAAAGATAGGCTAACCTAGTATGGTACACATCCAACTTTTTTCATTATATTTTTTATTAGAACTTTCAAAGAACATTGTTCTTCACTGGTTCTTTTTTCACATTTTAGACTATGGACTGAAAACCTTAGGCAGCTTTTACCAACAAATAAGTCATTATGGACTTAACGATTGACCATTCCATCCCTACCGAACCGTCTCTCTTTGCCATTCGGTTACCCCATCCTTATTACTTTCTTTGCTTGCCTCACCTCGATTATTTAGCTCACTTTTCTCGCATTCCATTTTTGGTAATATACTTTACTCCAACAAAAGCTGCGTGGACTTTTAGGGGGCGTTTGGTATACGGAATACTATATAGCCGGGAATTCTATATTTCCGGGAATCAAATTCCAAGGAATTAAATTCCCTGGAAAATTACATTCCCATGTTTGGTGACAATATAAATATTCCCGGGAAAAAAATAAAAAATAATAATAACGAAAAAAATGAACAAATATAAAAAATTCGGTAAAAACGACAAAAATCGGTAAAAACGAAAAAAAAATGGTAAAAACGACAAAATAACAAAAAACCACAAAAACGATGAAAAACGACAAAAAATCGGTTAAAACGATAAAAATGACCAAAAAACGACAAAAAAAGTATAAACGACAAAAATAACAAAAAAGGGTAAAAACGACAAAACTAACCAAAATACGACAAAAACGACATAAAATCGGTAAAAAAGACAAAATCAAAATGCGGCAAAAACGACAAAAAATAACAAAAAATCGGTTAAAACGACAAAAAATGACAAAAAAATCGGTTAAAACGACAAAAATGACCAAAAAGCGACAAAAAAAGTATAAACGACAAAAAATAACAAAAAAGGGATAAAAACGACAAAAATAATCAAAACACGACAAAAACGACATAAAATCGGCAAAAACGACAAAAAAATCAAAATGCGGCAAAAATAACAAAAAAAAAACCAAAAAATCGGTTAAAACGACAAAAAATGACAAAAAATCGGTTAAAAACGACAAAAAAATCGGTTAAAAACAATAAAAAAAATCGGTTAAAACGACAAAAAAAAACAAAAAGCGACAAAAACGAAAAATAATCGATAAAAACGACAAAAAAGGACAAAATCGGTTAAAACGACAAAAAAAATCGGTTAAAACGACAAAAAATAACAAAAAGCGACAAAAATGACAAAAAAAATCGGTAAAGGCGACAAAAAAAAGCAACAAAAATGACAAAAAATGCAATAAAATCAGTAAAAATGACCAAAATGCGACAAAAGCGACAAAAAATACTAAAAATCGGTAAAAACAACAAAAAAAAAAGCTACAAAAACGACAAAAATCGCTTAAAACGACAAAAATTGACAAAAAGTGACAAAAAGAACAAAAATTGGGTAAAAACGACAAAAAATAATCAAAAAGTGACAAAAAAAAGACAAAATGGGTAAAAACAACAAAAAATCGCTTAAAAACGACAAAAATGACAAAAAAGCGATAAAAATGACAAAAATAATCAAAAAGTGACAAAAAAAGACAAAAGATGGGCAAAAACGACAAAAAATCGCTTAAAACGACAAAAAATTGGTAAAACGACAAAAAAGCGATAAAAACGACAAAAAATAATCAAAAAGTGACAAAAAAGACAAAAAATGGGTAAAAACGACAAAAAAATCGCTTAAAACGACAAAAAATTGGTAAAAATGACAAAAAAAAACGATAAAACGACAAAAATTAATCAAAAAATGTTCAAAACTAATCAAAATTGATCAAAAAGAAGAAAAAATTTAGACAATTTTTTTTTGTCCGGGGAAAAAAAAAAAACCCACCTATTCTCAAGGGATAGAATTTCCATGTTTTGTGGGTAAACTATTTACCCGGGTATTTATAATTCTCGGGAATAATTTTTTTATAAGCCAAACAAACGTGGTAATAGATTCCCATCTTAAATTTTTCCGGGAATAAAAAAAAATACCGCATACCAAACGCCCCTTTATAGCTCATGGCTCTTTGTAGCCATCACAATACAATATGAAGCCAATCCTTTATGCCATAACACCAACTACAACTTTTACCTTTTTCCCAAATTTGACCATTTTTCACATTTGTTCGTTTCGGAAAAATTCCACTATATTTATGATTTTGAAGAAAATCTTGTTGTTTAGTGGTTCTTTTTTCACGTTTTAAACTGTGGACTGAAAGTCTAAGGCGCCTTTCGCCAACAAAGAAGTCATTCTTGACTTGACGATTCACCGTTCCTTTTCGACTGAGTTGTTTCTTTTCGCCATTCGTGTACTCCCTACACCCTATCCTCACTACACCCTATCCTCACTACTCCCGTTGGTCGCCTTCGATTATTCTTCTCACTCAGTTCGTCTTCTATTTTTGATAACATACTTAACTGATACAAAAGCTGCATGACATTTAGCTCATGGCTCTGTCGACATCACAATTTGAAGTCGATCCTTTATGTCACGATGCCAACGATTATTTTTTTTTACCTTGTGCAAGATTTGACATATTCCCAAATTTGTCGATTTTAAAAAAAATTCCACTATGGCTAGAACTTCTAAAGAAATCTTGTTCTTCAGTGGTTCATGGTGTTCTTTATTCTCTATTTAGTAGTTGATGCCTTTATTAACCCCAAAAGACCACATCTATCCATAATCTAGCCATATGTTATTTTGATCTCCATGTTAAAGTTGACATTCTAATTGGTACCTTCTTGTACCACTTAGCTCGTGGTTCTTCATGCATGTGCATATAACTATGGACTTAAATCTTATGTTCAAATCAATCATTAAAGCCTTTTCAATTTTTTTACAAGTAGCACCTTTAGCTCATGTTTGCCATCGCAATCTCATGTTGATCCTTTATGTCATAACGTCAATTAGATCTTTTACCTAGTCCTAAATTTGACATGTACCTAAAATTTTCTATTTCATGAAAATTTCAAATGTTTTCCTACGATACCGATCTATTCTCAAATTCGTCTACTTCTCAACGTTTCTTCCACATTTACATTAAAATTGACATTCTAATTTTCTTTTTCATGAAATTTTTTCACTACTTTCGAAGAAAATTCTTTCGTGGTTCTTTCTTCACGTTTTATACTATGGACTAAAAATCTTAGACTCTTTCGCTAACAAAGAAGTCATCCTTGACTTGACGATTGACCGATCCTTTTCTACCGAGCTCTCTCTTTAGCCATTCGATTACTCCCAACTCTCTATCATCACTATCGCATTGATCGCCTCACTTCGAGAAGTCATCTCACTCTATTTGCATTCTATTTTGATAACATACTTTGCTCATATAAAAGTTGCAACGACTTTTGGCTTTATGATTCTTCGTCGCTATCACAATATAAATTTGACCTTCTGTCACATCAATTACAATTCATACTCTCAATTTTTGACCTATTTCCAAATTTATCTAATTTTATTTTTTTCCACTATATTTATGACTAGAACTTTCGAAGTAAGTCTTGTTCTTCAGTAGTTCTTTTTTCATGTTTTATACTATGGACTGAAAAACTAATTCACCTTTTGCCAACAAATAAGTCATCCTTGACTTGATGATTGACCATTCCTTCCCTACCGAGTCGCCTCTCTTTGCTATTCAATTACTCCCTACTCCCTATCCTCGCCGCTCTCTTTGATCGCCTCACTTCGATCATTCATCTTACTCTAATCCTCTTATATTTTTGACAACATAGTTAACTCATCCTAAAGGTGCATGGACTTTTTGTTCATTGTTCTTTGTCACCATCACAATTTGAAGATCCTTTGTCACAACACCGACAACAAGTCTGGTCCAAAAGACCACATCTATCCATAATCTAGCCATATGTTATTTTGATCTCCATGTTAAAGTCTATGTTACCTGGACTCGGGTACGGATGTCGGGTACGGATACATATCCAAGAGTCGGACCCTTCAAAATCATAATTGAAGGACACGCTGATTCGACTAAAAAGAATCCAAATTGTGGATACGGGTACGGGGATATGGCTATTAAAATAGATATTTTTCCTAAAAAATATGGAACTTGAGTATCTCATTCATCTCAAAATCTATATTGAAGATGTCTAATCCAGAAAAATTATCAAAGTGCATAACATTCAAAGAAAGTTTTGGATACTGAATCAAACTTACAAAACATATGAATTAGCACCAGAAACATAAGTACATAACAAGTCCAAAAAAGGCAAAAGATGGTTGCTTTGCTGCATTAAGTCTCCAAGTTCAGATCAGCCAGACCCTGTTGTTAACTTCCCAATTCATTAGTCATCCTCCTCCTCAAATATCATCTTTTCAGTGTGTAGTTCGTGAAGAGAAACTTGTGGTTCCTGGATAGAAATTGCTCCAAATTCACTTGCTTCAATCTCTTCCCCATCTATGGAATATTCATCCCCACCTATAAAAAAAATTAACTGATATCAGATTGACCGTTTAATTGAATTCTTACATGATAGGTCTATAACATGCAGTTGTCCATTTTATAAAGAAGACCATTGTTTGATTGAAAGTTTAAACCAAGTATAATGGTTAACCATCTGTCCTTGCAGTGGATACATATATTTCATGTCAACAACAAATATAATTTATTGAAAATGAGACCGTTTCAGACACTTTGTGCCAAATATAATTTATTAAAAATGATACAAATATAATTGATTATATGATTAATGTGCCAATTATTTTTCCTGTTTCAGACACTTTTTTGGTTCAAAAGTAAACAATTCTTGTAACATACTCAGAATGGTTTTTTGGTTTTATGGTTTCTTCTTGAGCCTTCTTTCGTTGAGCAAGAAATATGTACGCCTAATAGCAAGAAATATGAGCAAGAAATATGTACCCGACACCATTAGTTGGATATGCTTATATGTTAAAAAAATATATATATCTAGAGAAAACATCAGTTTAGTAATAAAAAAGTTACCAATGTCCCATTCTTTTGTCACTCCTTGATACTCTGGACTTTTTCTTGACATGAGGCGGAGATTGCAATGCACAAATACTAGGTCATCTTTGGGTTGCCAAAAGACTTCTTTTGATACTTTGAATCATAGAATATGTGCTCCAGTTTCTCTCCGAAGAAGAGGAAGAAGCTGGTTGTCCAAGTAATTTAAAAGCCAAGGCTTGTAGTAAGGGTGTTGATGCGCCATGATTAGCCCACCAAGAAATAGGTTCTTCACACATTCTTCCCTCAATGACATGAGGCTCACTGAAATAGTTAGAGCCACTTGAGAAAGCACCATATTCAACAAACTTTTTGAAGATCACTGGCGTTTTTGAAGAGTTGTTTGAAACATTTGCTCCTATTGATGGAGACCTCCTTATCCTGATGTGGGGCTATCCGGGCTGACCCATTGCATCCCCCTTGTAGCCAAGCATTAGAATAGTATTTAGGAACCAACGAATGCGCCATGCAATGTAAAGGAGTATTGCTCTTGTTCCACCTGGTTTCTAGAATTTGATGAATAACATCAAAAAAGTTATTTCCACATATTTCATCAGTTTTGTTATGTTCAAAAATAACCTTTTTTCACATTTTCAATCATACTATCCCACATATCATAAATTAAATGCAAAACAGGAGCATCTGTGTCGGCCAATCTTAGCATGTCAAGGATAGGTTCAGTAAAATTAATCAAATATTCAACTTTGTCTCAGAATGAGTCACTGACAATGGATGCTTTTACCTCACGTGCTTTAAGCTCGACCAAAGAGTTACCATCTCCCCTATATACTTTCCAATCAACATCCATCACCATCTTTTCAAGAGCTGATCTTACTTCTTTCAAACGTATACACATGATAATGCTTGAAGCAAACCTTGTATCCGCAACTCCTAACAAAGCCAACTTTGAGTATTTGTTAAATATAAACAAGGCCATACTATGATTGACCACAAAATTTCGAATATTTTGCACTTCATTAATCAAGTCAGAAATCCACTTACATTGCGCATAATGAGAATTCTTTTCCGATGGTGCACATATGCTCTTTAATGCTAGATTCAAGCTGTGCACTACGCATGGAGTCCAAAATATTGTTGGATGTTTGGTTTCAATAATTAACCCAGCAGCCTTGTAATTACTTGCATTGTCCGTTATAATTTGAACAATATTTTCTTTTCCTACTTCCTTGATTGCTTGCATAAACACATCCGCTACATAGTCTGCATCCTTAGTACATCCACTCGAATCAATTGCTTTTATAAACATTGTCCCAGCTGAAGATACGGCCATAATATTTATCAGTGGTCGTCGCTGCCTATCTGTCCAACCATCTGAAACTATAGAAACACCTTTCTCCTTCCATGTGTCCTTGATAGGTTGGAGTAGACTTTTGACGTGTCTTTGATAGGTTGGAGTAGACTTTTGACGTGCTCCTTCTCTTGTGCAAGTAATGTTGTGTGGAGTCTATCAAATGATGGAGGAGCATAACCTGCAAAATTATTGTTTGTTAGACTTTGTAAACATTTTTGAATATAAGAGACAATATTGAACGATAAAAGGAGGAACATAACCTGCTAAATTGTTGTTTGCTAAAGTTTGTATATATTTTCGAATATAAGGGGATTTAGCAATATTGAACGATAAACCGCTCGCGTAAATAGCACGAGCAAATTCTTTGTCGGCAATATCTCTCTAGTAACAGTATTGAAGGCAACCTCGAGACCCCCCTTTCTTTTCTTTGGTTGCACAAGATCTGTATCTTCAGGTAAAGTAATGTATGCAGTCTTCTTTATTGCATTTGAAACTTCTTGAGCCTTCTTTCGTTCAGCATCTTCATTCTCTTTCTTGAGTGCTTCAAGTATTTCACCTCTGACCACCTTGCAAGCTTCAACTCCATAGTTAGGAAGTCTTAACAAATGTGCTCGCACTTTTGTATAAGATCCGGTCACCTTCTTACTACAGTAGTTGCAAACCCAGCTTCTATTTCCACCTCCACCCGCAGGTAAGTTAAGAACTTTTACATGATTCCATAAGGGTTTGTCATCAAATCCTTGAACTTTGTTTGGACGCTGGTTAGAAGAAGACATTGTGCAGAATTTAAAAGAAGAGTGTGAAATGTGAAGACCAAATAGTACTTGGGTTTTCTTATAGTCTTTTTCTTGGTAATTAAATGCTTTCCTTTCTATTTATGTCAGTAGTGGAGCAGCCCAAATGAACTTCGTTTTTTGTGCATGTCTCTTCATCTTTTGTGCTGCATGAGGAGGTGGAGTATTGCTTCAACTTCTGGGTTTTGCATGTGGAGTACTTAGCTAGTTAGCTAGTGGTGTTTGGTCTTCTTTGACCACATTGTGGAGACAAGTACATGCAGCATTCATTTTCAGCAAGTGAACTGTGACCAGAGTCACCAACCACATGTTGATGTCGTTGTCACCAATTAAAGTATTCAATTTGCTGATGTATTATATATATCCAACATACTTTAGTTAGTATTATATATTTCCAAATTAAGAAGACCAAGTATTCAATTAAAGTACTGGAAATTGCTGAGGAACCCAATTTCGGGGTTGGTTTTTATGAAAAATCCATCCGCATAATGGGTTTTATGAAATGCCCAGAATTATATATTTTCACGTTAAGTATTCCAAGATTTCCTTTAGATGCTCTGTATTTACAAAATTAATACCATAACTACCCCTCCGCACAAACTCAGATCTGGATTGCGATTCTCTTCTTCTTCTTCTTCTTCTTCTTCACGAGAGATCTGAATTCCATTGCTCTCATCTTCAGCAGAGATTGCAAAGATCATTCGTAGTTCACAATGCTTTTTTAGTCAAACTCCGATCATCGCTTATCTTCTTCTTCTTTTTTTTCTTCTCCGACAATTAGGTCAATTATGGAGAAAAGATCTTCTTATTCTTTTCCATAAGAGTTGGCATCGTTTTGAAAGAAGAACGAAAACTCTTGAATCTTTATTCATGTCAAATTTCTTTCCACAAAACAAAAAAATAAAAAATTAGGTTTCTGTCAACTGTTCTCCGTCGATATCGCATGAAGAATAGTCATTCTCCTGCATTTTTAACAAGGAGAATGCCATTCTCCGTGTTGAATGGCATTCTCCGTGTTTCTAACACGGAGAATGGCCATTCTCCTGTGTTTTAACATTTGAATGATCATTCTCCGTGTCATTTAACACGAAGAATGTCATTCTCCGTGTTATTTAGCACGGAGAATGGCCATTCTCCGTGTAATTTAGAAATGGAGAATGCCATTCTCCGTACTAAATTACACGGAGAATGGTCATTCTCCTACGTTTTAACACTGGGAATAACCATTCTCCGTGTAAATTAACACGGAGAATGTCATTCTCCGTTTTAATTAAGACGGAGAATGCCATTCTCCGTTTTATTTAACACGGAGAATGGCCATGTCATTCTCCTGCATTTTTAACAAGGAGAATGCCATTCTCCGTGTTGAATGGCATTCTCCGTGTTTCTAACATGGAGAATGGCCATTCTCCTGTGTTTTAACATTTGAATGACCATTCTCCGTGTCATTTAGCACGGAGAATGTCATTCTCCGTGTTATTTAGCACGGAGAATGGCCATTCTTCGTGTAATTTAGAAACGGAGAATGCCATTCTCCGTACTAAATTACACGGAGAATGGTCATTCTCCTACGTTTTAACACTGGGAATAACCATTCCTCGTGTAAATTAACACGGAGAATGTCATTCTCCGTTTTATTTAACACGGAGAATGGCATTCTCCGTGTTTCTAACACGGAGAATGGCAATTCTCCTGCGTTTTAACACTGGAATGACCATTCTCCGTGCTAAATTACACGGAGAATGGCCATTCTCCGTTTTATTTAACACGGAGAATGGCATTCTCCGTTTTATTTAACACGGAGAATGACATTCTCCGTATTTCTAATACGGAGAATGGCCATTCTCCTGCGTTTTAACATTGTAATGACCATTCTCCGTGCTAAATTACACGGAGAATGACCATTCTCCGTGTAATTTAGCACGGAGAATGCATGGCCATTCTCCGTGTAAATTAAGACGGAGAATTCCATTCTCCGTGTTACTAACCAGAGAATGACTATTCTCCGTGTAAATTAAGACGGAGAATTCCATTCTCCGTGTTACTAACCAGAGAATGACTATTCTCCGTGTAAATTAAGACGGAGAATGACATTCTCCGTGTTACTAACACGGAGAATGGCCACCCTCATGCGAAATTAACATTTTTCGTGTTCTAACACGGAGAATGACCATTCTCCTGCATTTTATGGTCAGTTGAAACTTTGAAGGACCATAACTTTTGACTGGGAGGTCGAAACGAGGCCCGGTTTGTCCCAAAACGAGCGTATCTTCGAGGAGTCTGAAAGTAACAGCCTCTCCGTTAGACGGCCTTCCGAAATTTTAGAATCGCAAAAAAAATGATGTTTTGACCTCCGTTTTAGCACTTTTGCCGTTTGTCTCGGTCTTTCCGAAATTTTCAGACGAGTTTTTGAAGATTTTTGAGGAGAAAACCTAGATTCGAAAGTGAGCAGCGTATGGAAGAAGATGAAGTATCGAAACGTTTTTTTTAAGAGTAGTTTCGTGTGTGTTTTAAATAAATTAGAAGGAAGGGCAAAAAGGTCATTCGGAACCCTCTTTATATATTTTTTGCTAATTCTGGGCACGCGATGAAATTTTATTGCGCGGTGGGTTTTTCATAAATTTTTTTCGTTTTTTGGGCATTTCATAAATTTTCCCATTAAAGTATTCAATTTGCTGATGTAATACAAGTTGATCTCGTTATCACCAGAAATTGAATGTCCAACTATTATTTTATTAAAGTATTCAATTAAAGTATTATTTTATTATATATATCCAAATTAAGAAGACCAAGTATTCAATTGAAGTATTCAGTTTGATATGTCCAACTATTATTTTATTTAATTTTAAAACTTTTAAGAAAAAAATTTAAAATAATTAAATTTGTGTCTAAATATATAACTTTAAAATTTTAATAATTTATTCATATTATTTGTTTTCTGATATTAAAAAAAATATTTTGACCCGAAATTGAATGGTTGGGTCATCTTATATCTTATTTAAATATATTTTAATTAGAATTTGTTATAAACATTTTTTAGAACTTTGGATACATGTAGTTTAAATATAATTTAAATATTGCATATATTTGATTATAATTTTAAATATTGAATCTATTCGGGCAAGGTGCAAATCGAGCTCGAGCCCAAGTTTTTTTATGCTGATAATCTCGTTAACGGGAAGAAAAAAGTCATTACCATGTGGAATGACGAGAAAGATCATAACATTTTTATTTAGGGCTAAAAATCGAACGAACGAGCTCGAACAAAGAGTGTTTGAACTCGGTTCGGCTAAACTATTAAACAAGTTTGATTAGAGTCAGCTCAAACCCTATTAAACATGGTGTATATACCATCATTGTCGCCCTTAAGTCTTAAAGAATTTGTTATTGAATTACTCATGCTCTTTATATCTTAAATTTACTATCATATAAAGAAGAAAAAGAGAGTAAAATTTCTAAGACAATCCATTAATAAAGACATCATATACTATGAGGATGCCCTGACATGAGAAATCGAGCTGAGCTCGAGCCTATTTGCTAACAAGACCGAGTCGAACGACCTATAGTCGTACTCGGTTCGAACATCCCTTCGAATAGAAAAAAAGAGTCGATCGAGCTCAGTACCGACCAGCCCACGAACGAGCTTTTGAACCAAGCTTGGACCGGGCTTTCATTACAAGGAGGATACTCAATTGGTCCAGATATATTAACCATTGTTTGGATGTTTCTTGGAAGTGACAAAATTATTATTTTAAATTTATTTTAAAATATAATTAGTTTTAATTACATAATAAATAATAATAAAAGTAACTATTATTATTTACTATTTACTCTCTATTTCTTTATCCATCTAAGTCATATTCAGGCTAAACTAAATATTTGAACCTACATTATAAAAAAAAATACATATAATTTTATTTTATTTTTCCTTTAAACAAGCAATATGTTCCGACTTTACCATGTAACTAAATTAAATAAAAATTAAATTAAATAACTCTATTTTCACGTTCCTAGACTAAATAACACTATAAATTGGCCCGTGAGGATAGAGGTATTTTGTTAGTTATAGTTGCCAGTTGGCAGAATGATTATAAATTCGTAAATTTTTATACGAAGTATCAAATGTTATAAAAAGTACAAAAAAGAAAATAATTTGAGAAATTTGCAAACAAAGAACAGATACAACCTTAGTTCGTTTCAAAATTGTAAAGTCCACAATGTTTTTCAAGTTTTTTACTAAGTCCAAACACCCTCAGTAAAGGTGTTTTGATTTTTTTTTTAAATTTTTTTATAAGTTTTCTATACAGAATAAAGTTAATTTGGTAAATTTAACTAATACATGAGTTTGTTGTAACTCAGTTGGTTAGAATATATATTTGTAAACCAAAAATTTTGAGATCAAATCTTGTTGGATGTAGTATTTGCCTTTTTTTAGTGGAAGTAATATCTTTTTAAAAAATGCCCCACCAAGATTTTGTGTTAAAAGAGATCCATAGTATATACTAGACTACTAGTTATATTTTAGATACGAAATTATTAGTGTATATTATATAAATCGACTTTTTGGGTCCTCTTTGGCCCTTCGGTCCTGGACTGTCGTCTTAGCTTTTTATTTATAGTTTTTAAATGTCCTTAGGAAAAATCGTCTTAGCTTTTTATTTATAGTTTTTAAATGTCCTTAGGAAAAAATGTTTTGGACTTGACAATTTTGAAATAAACTAAAATGACCTTCTCAAGGTGTATATTTTCTTCGTTTACAAACTTCTCAAACAGGGGCGGATCTAAATAGGGTCCAAGGGGGACCACGACCCCCATTTAAAAAAAAAAGTCGATTACTATATAGAATGTTTTTACAAGTTTACAATATATATTAGTTTTGCCCATTAATGTCCATAGAACAAGTTAGCTGGACTTTTAATCTAGAGGTAACAAGTTCAAACCTCACCTCCAACACTTTATTAAATTTTTTACATGTTTTAGAAATCTTTTATATATAATGTTTTGCTTCCTCTTTTGTGACAATTTGAAAATATTGTCTTTTATTTTTGCTCATTCTTGTTTGAGTTGTAGTATATTTTTTGCTATTGAAGTCCAATTAACATGACAGTTTTAAGGTTTTATATATGTAGTAGCACGGACCCTCCATAATTTTAATTCTGGCTCCGCCTCTGTTCTCATTTTTTTTTACATATATTTTTAAATTTTTTGATAATTTATATTATTTTTTTTAAACTGGTTACAACTTACAAGTTAAGGACGACGTTTATGTTTCTTAAACTGCATATTTTTTAGCAGGACACTTTTTAGCAGAAAATTATTTATTTTACATTGATAATAATACATTAACAATACCCATTAATAATACTTCAAAACTGAAATATATTACTTACTCTATGGAAAAAAAAAATTTGGAATTCTTCTTAAAGAAGCAAACCGGACCAATATATCCGGTGAACATATTGCGAAGGAACATATTGCTTGTTTAAAGGAAAAATAAAATAAAATAAAATAATATATATTTTATTTCACACACTTACCAAGTACAGCTAGCTGTACAGTTGCCATTTAAAGCCTGCCATTTCCTAAGCCTGCCATGTAAAGCTGCAAAAATTAAAGCCTGCCATTTCCTAAGTTGAAAAACTAAAGCAAAATAATAGCACACTTGCCAACAATGCCAACTCCACCTCTTCATCTTCCCCCCCCCCCCCCCCCCCCCCCCCCCCCCCCCCCCTCCAAAACCATCCACAGACCCCTTCTATCTCTCTTTCTCTCTCCCTCTCTCTCACAACGGAGAAGAAGAAGTGGAGGAGGAGGAGGCACCTACACCGAGTTTTCAACAACGAAGAAGAAGGACGTCTCCACCTGCCTTCTCCCCTAATTCGGTAGATTCGACCACCAACATATCCATACGAAACTATACATACATATATATTTATATTTGGTGGATTTATTACTAGAAATCAACATGTTCTTTGAATTTTTCTCATTTTTTTGATGTTCTCAAGAGCCGTGTCCGCTAGTTACCATGACGGGTACGGGTACGAAATCCGGATCGGACTCGTCATGGTGACTAGCGGACACAGTTCTTGAGAACATCAAATAAATGAGAAAAATTCAAAGAACATGATGATTTCTAGTAATAAATCCACCAAATATAAATATATATATATATGTATGTATAATTTCGTATGGATATGTTGGTGGTCGAATCTACCGAATTAGGGGAGAAGGCAGGTGGAGACGTCCTTCTTCTTCGTTGTTGAAAACTCGGTGTAGGTGCCTCCTCCTCCACTTCTTCTTCTTCTTCTTCTCCGTTGTGAGAGAGAGGGAGAGAGAGAGAGATAGAAGGGGTCTGTGGATGGTTTTGGAAGGGGGGGGGGAGGGGGGAGATGAAGAGGTGGACGATAGAAGGGCTCTGTGGATGGTTTTGGAAAGGGGGGGAGATGAAGAGGTGGAGTTGGCATTGTTGGCAAGTGTGCTATTATTTTGCTTTAGTTTTTCAATTTAGGAAATGGCAGGCTTTAATTTTTGCCGGTTTACATGGCAGGCTTAGGAAATGGCAGGCTTTAAATGGCAACTGTACAGCTAGCTGTACTTGGTAAGTGTGTGAAATAAATATATATTTTATTTTATTTTATTTTTCCTTTAAACAAGCAATATGTTCCTTAGCAATATGTTCACCGGATATATTGGTCCGGTTTGCTTCTTTAAGAAGAATTCCAAAAAAAAATTTCCATAGAGTAAGTTAGTAATATATTTCAGTTTTGAAGTATTATTAATGGGTATTGTTAATTATTATTATCAATGTAAAATAAATAATTTTCTGCTAAAAAGTGTCCTGCTAAAAAATATGCAGTTTAAGAAACATAAGCGTTGTCCTTAACTTGTAAGTTGTAACCAATTTAAAAAAATCATGTAAATTATCAAAAAATTTAAAAATATATGTAAAAAAAAATGAGAACAAAGGCGGAGCTAGGATTAAAATTATGGAGGGTCCGTGCTACTACATATATAAAACCTTAAAACTGTCATGTTAATTGGACTTCAATAGCAAAAATATACTGCAACTCAAACAAGAATGAGCAAAAATAAAAGACAATATTTCAAATTGTCACAAAAGAGTAAGCAAAACATTATATATAAAAGATTTCTAAAACATGTAAAAAATTTAATAAAGTGTTGGAGGTGAGGTTTGAACTTGTTACCTCTAGATTAAAAGTCCAGCTAACTTGTTCTATGGATATTAATGGGCAAAACTAATATATATTGTAAACTTGTAAAAACATTCTATATAGTAATCGACTTTTTTTTTAAATGGGGGGCCGTGGTCCCTCTTGGACCCTATGTAGATCCGTCCCTGTTTGAAAAGTTTGTAAACGAAGAAAATATACACCTTGAGAAGGTCATTTTAGTTTATTTCATAATTGTCAAGTCCAAAACATTTTTCCTAAGGACATTTAAAAACTATAAATAAAAAGGTAAGACGACCGTCCAGGACCCAAGGGCCAAGAGGACCCAAAAAGTCGATTTATATAATATACATTAATAATTTCGTATCTAAAATATAACTAGTAGTCTAGTATATACTATGGGTCTCTTTTAACACAAAATCTTGGTGGGGCATTTTTTAAAAAGATATTACTTTTCCAGTAAAAAAAAAGGCAAATACTATATCCAAAAAGATTTGATCTCAAAAATTTTGATTTACAAATATATATTCTAACCAACTGAGTTACAACAAACTCATGTATTAGTTAAATTTACCAAATTAACTTTATTCTGTATAGAAAACTTATAAAAAAATTTAAAAAAAAAAATCAAAACACCTTTACTGAGGGTGTTTGGACTTAGTAAAAAACATTGTGGACTTTACAATTTTGAAACGAACTAAGGTTGTATCTGTTCTTTGTTTGCAAATTTCTCAAATTATTTTCTTTTTTGTACTTTTTATAACATTTGATACTTCGTATAAAAATTTACGAATTTATAATCATTCTGCCAACTGGCAACTATAACTAACAAAATACCTCTATCCTCACGGGCCAATTTATAGTGTTATTTAGTCTAGGAACGTGAAAATAGAGTTATTTAATTTAATTTTTATTTAATTTAGTTACATGGTAAAGTAGGAACATATTGCTTGTTTAAAGGGAAAATAAAATAAAATAAAATAAAATTATATGTATTTTTTTTTTATAATGTAGGTTCAAATATTTAGTTTAGCCTGAATATGACTTAGATGGATAAAGAAATAGAGAGTAAATAGTAAATAATAATAGTTACTTTTATTATTATTTATTATGTAATTAAAACTAATTGTATTTTAAAATAATAATTTTGTCACTTCCAAGAAACATCCAAACAATGGTTAATATATCTGGATCAATTAAGTATCCTCCTTGTAATGAAAGCTCGGTCCAAGCTTGGTTCAAAGCTCGTTCGTGGGCTAGTCGGTACTGAGCTCGATCGATTCTTTTTTTCTATTCGAAGGGATGTTCGAACCGAGTACGACTATAGGTCGTTCGACTCGGTCTTGTTAGCAAATAGGCTCGAGCTCAGCTCGATTTCTCATGTCAGGGCATCCTCATAGTATATGATGTCTTTATTAATGGATTGTCTTAGAAATTTTACTCTCTTTTTCTTCTTTATATGATAGTAAATTTAAGATGTAAAGAGCATGAGTAATTCAATAACAAATTCTTTAAGACTTAAGGGCGACAATGATGGTATATACACCAGGTTTAATAGGGTTTGAGCTGACTCTAATCAAACTTGTTTAATAGTTTAGCCGAACCGAGTTCAAACACTCTTTGTTCGAGCTCGTTCGTTCGATTTTTAGCCCTAAATAAAAATGTTATGGTCTTTCTCGTCATTCCACATGGTAATGACTTTTTTCTTCCCGTTAACGAGATTATCAGCATCAAAAGACTTGGGCTCGAGCTCGATTTGCACCTTGCCCGAATATATTCAATATTTAAAATTATAATCAAATATATGCAATATTTAAATTATATTTAAACTACATGTATCCAAAGTTCTAAAAAATGTTTATAACAAATTCTAATTAAAATATATTTAAATAAGATATAAGATGACCCAACCATTCAATTTCGGGTCAAAATATTTTTTTTAATATCGAAAAACAAATAATATGAATAAATTATTAAAATTTTAAAGTTATATATTTAGACACAAATTTAATTATTTTAAATTTTTTTCTTAAAAGTTTTAAAATTAAATAAAATAATAGTTGGACATATCAAACTGAATACTTTAATTGAATACTTGGTCTTCTTAATTTGGATATATATAATAAAATAATATTTTAATTGAATACTTTAATAAAATAATAGTTGGACATTCAATTTCTGGTGATAACGAGATCAACATGTATTACATCAGCAAATTGAATACTTTAATTGAATACTTGATCTTCTTAATTTGGATATATATAATACTAACTAAAGTATGTTGGATATATAATACATCAGCAAATTGAATACTTTAATTGGTGACAACGACATCAACATGTGGTTGGTGACTCTGGTCACAGTTCACTTGCTGAAAATGAATGCTGCATGTACTTGTCTCCACAATGTGGTCAAAGAAGACCAAGCACCACTAGCTCACTAGCTAAGTACTCCACATGCAAAATCCAGAAGTTGAAGCATTACTCCACCTCCTCATGCAGCACAAAAGATGAAGAGACATGCACAAAAAACGAAGTTCATTTGGGCTGCTCCACTACTGACATAAATAGAAAGGAAAGCATTTAGTTTCCAAGAAAAAGACTATAAAAAAACCCAAGTACTATTTGGTATTCACATTTCACACTCTTCTTTTAAATTCTGCACAATGTCTTCTTCTAACCAGCGTCCAAACAAAGTTCAAGGATTTGATGACAAACCCTTATGGAATCATGTAAAAGTTCTTAACTTAGCTGCGGGTGGAGGTGGAAATAGAAGCTGGGTTTGCAACTACTGTAGTAAGAAGGTGACCGGGTCTTATACAAAAGTGCGAGCACATTTGTTAAAACTTCCTAACTATGGAGTTGAAGCTTGCAAGGTGGTCGGAGGTGAAATACTTGAAGCACTCAAGAAGGAGAATGAAGATGCTGAACGAAAGAAGGCTCAAGAAGTTTCAAATGCAATAAAGAAGGTTGCATACATTACTTTACCTGAAGATACAGATCTTGTGCAACCAAAGAAATGAAAGGGGGGTCTCGAGGTTGCCTTCAATACTGTTACTAGAGAGATATTGCCGACAAAGAATTTGCTCGTGCTATTTACGCGAGCGGTTTATCGTTCAATATTGCTAAATCCCCTTATATTCGAAAATATATACAAACTTTAGCAAACAACAATCGGGGCTGCTATTTGGCCCGCGGGCGGGCCAGCCCGCCCGCCACGTGGCCCTCCCCCATTGGCCGGTCAACGGCGTGGGCCCCATGCTAACAGGGGGGGCCAATGGGGGAGTGCCACGCAGGCGGGCGGGCTGGCCCGCCTGCGGGCAACAAAGCATTTCCGAACAACAATTTAGCAGGTTATGTTTCTCCTTTTATCGTTCAATATTGTCTCATTATATTCAAAAATGTTTACAAAGTCTAACAAACAATAATTTTGCAGGTTATGCTCCTCCATCATTTGATAGACTCCGCACAACATTACTTGCACAAGAGAAGGAGCACGTCAAAAGTCTACTCCAACCTATCAAGGGCACATGGAAGGAGAAATGTGTTTCTATAGTTTCAGATGGTTGGACAGATAGGCAGCGACGACCACTGATAAATATTCTGACCGTATCTTAAGCTGGGACAATGTTTATAAAAGCAATTGATTCGAGTGGATGTACTAAGGATGCAGACTATGTAGCGGATGTGTTTATGCAAGCAATCAAGGAAGTAGGAGAAGAAAATATTGTTCAAATTATAACAGACAATGCAAGTAATTACAAGGCTGCTGGGTTAATTATTGAAACCAAACATCCAACAATATTTTGGACTCCATGTGTAGTGCACAGCTTGAATCTAGCATTAAAGAGCATATGTGCACCATCGGAAAAGAATTCTCATTATGCGCAATGTAAGTGGATTTCTGACTTGATTAATGAAGTGCAAAATATTCGAAATTTTGTGGTCAATCATAGTATGGCCTTGTTTATATTTAACAAATACTCAAAGTTGGCTTTGTTAGGAGTTGCGGATACAAGGTTTGCTTCAAGCATTATCATGTGTATACGTTTGAAAGAAGTAAGATCAGCTCTTGAAAAGATGGTGATGGATGTTGATTGGAAAGTATATAGGGGAGATGGTAACTCTTTGGTCGAACTTAAAGCACGTGAGGTAAAAGCATCCATTGTCAGTGACTCATTCTGGGACAAAGTTGAATATTTGATTAATTTACTGAACCTATCCTTGACATGCTAAGATTGGCCGACACAGATGCTCCTGTTTTGCATTTAATTTATGATACGTGGGATAGTATGATCGAAAATGTGAAAAAGGTTATTTTTGAACATAACAAAACTGATGAAATATGTGGGAATAACTTTTTTGATGTTATTCATCAAATTCTAGAAACCAGGTGGAACAAGTGCAATACTCCTTTACATTGCATGGCGCATTCGTTGGTTCCTAAATACTATTCTAATGCTTGGCTACAAGGGGGAAGCAATGGGTCAGCCCGGATAGCCCCACATCAGGATAAGGAGGTCTCCATCAATAGGAGCAAATGTTTCTAACAATTCTTCAAAAACGCCAATGATCTTCAAAAAGTTTATGGTAAATATGGTGCTTTCTCAAGTGGCTCTAACTATTTCAGTGAGCCTCATGTCATTGAGGGAAGAATGTATGAAGAACCTATTTCTTGGTGGGCTAATCATGGCGCATCAACACCCTTACTACAAGCCTTGGCTTTTAAATTGCTTGGACAACCAGCTTCTTCCTCTTCTTCGGAGAGAAACTGGAGCACATATTCTATGATTCAAAGTATCAAAAGAAGTTGTTTGGCAACCCAAAGAGTTGATGACCTAGTATTTGTGCATTGCAATCTCCGCCTCTTGTCAAGAAAAAGTCCAGAGTATCAAGAAGGAGTGACAAAAGAATGGGACATTGGTAACTTTTTTATTACTAAACAGATGTTTTCTCTAGATAATTTTTTTTAACATATAAGCATATCCAACTAATGGTGTCGGGTACATATTTCTTGCTATTAGGCGTACATATTTCTTGCTCAACGAAAGAAGGCTCAAGAAGCAAACCAAAAAACCATTCTGAGTATGTTACAAGAATTGTTTGCTTTTGAACCAAAAAAAGTGTCTGAAACAGGAAAAAATAATCACTACAACAAAAATACCTTTTAATGACGGCTAAAAAGCGTCATTAATTGCAAACCATGACGCTTTTTTTTCTCAGTCCAAGCGTTATGAAATCGGGTGTAATAAATATTTTTAAAAGCGTTATAGATAATTCATCCAAAACCGTCATTAATAGGTTTAATTTCTGCTACGTTTTATTTTTAAAGCGTTATGGATAGTTATGAAAAATCGCTGTATATGGTCGTTGTATCACATTTATAACGCTCTATACTGCATGTTATACATTCCAAACGCTGCTCAATTCAATTCGAAAACAACCACTTTGAACCATATTCACAACAAAGCATTGAAATGTAATATAAATTATCATTCTCCATTTCATTGTCTCAAAATAGAGTATTTTAGCTACCATTCTACATTTCTCCATTTCATTATATACATCTTCTCAAAATATATAGAGTATCCAATATAGAGTACACTTTAGCTACATCAAAACTATCGACATCAAAAATCTCACAGATACTGTAGCGAAGAAGCACACTTATAACGCTTCAACTTGGTCACATGAAGACTGTCCATAGCACATGTACGTATAGCAAAACCCTGAAAAAGAAAGCAAAACCCTATATTTTAGAGTCTGTCAATTTTAGAGTCTGTGATTTATATCGAAAAACCGAGAGTATCAGAGTACTCTAATAAAAACCGAAACCGACAAATAAAGTAAAACATCTAGGCATGGCATAGTGGACGTAGTCCCAAAATCAACGATGCAGGCATGCTAATTGAGATGTCATTCCCGAAATAGAAATACTCCCAACTAATATATACCCGCATGTGATTTATAACAAAAAGCTCCCAACAAAAACACCCACAGTACCAAGTTAAACCCATCATGCATAATAGATATCCAACCAACAATTTTAATCCAAATAGCAAAACATCTCCTACAACAAAGAAATCTTTCCCAACCCAACATGTATAATAGGGAAAACCTAAACCAACATCCCACAACAAGTATAGGAAGGAGACCCCAAGCAACAATTTATACAAGAAACCCAAACCAACAATGCATGCATCACAAATAATTCCAACAGCAGCTAGGTAACCCGAAACCGAAAATGATCCAACAGCAAGTAAAGAACCGAACATGATCTAAAGATCATTCCCGCTTCACAAACAAAGACAATCGTAGGATGATCAAGCCAAAATCGAACCCAACACATATCAGTCGATCGAAACCCTTTTTATGTAGGGATCGAGATCCAACAACATCATCGACAAACAAAATAAACCCAAAAGCTGAAATCAATCAAGAGTTTAGAATTTATACCCTAGAATTTGGTGTCGGAATCCGAAGGGAGCCTTCGGACTCGGCTCGCAAGCACGCACAGCGCCTCGCCGGGTCGCGGCTGCAACTGTGGAGAGGCTACATCATCGACACGAAGGTATCCTCACATCCGTGTCCAGTATCGACTCGTACAAACACGAGCGTATCTGCACCCAGAATGAACAACCCAACAGTACCAACATACAAACTACGACTAACGACAAGAAACGAAATGAGATATATAAGATGTCTCAGATAAGGATCAATCATCATCTGTTGTACTAGCGTGCCATAACACGTATAGGACACGTCCCGACACGGAGCCAGTGTATCCGATACGATCTGCAACACTTTGGTTCATTTGGTCGAACGACCAACACCAAGAATATCAGAGTACTCTAATAAAAACCGAAACCGACAAATAAAGTAAAACATCCAGGCATGGCATAGTGGACGTAGTCCCAAAATCAACGACGCATGCATGCTAATGGAGATGTCAATCCCGAAATAGAAATACTCCCAACTAATATATACCCGCATGTGATTTATATCGAAAAGCTCCCAACAAAAATACCCACAGTACCAAGTTAAACCCATCATGCATAATAGATACTCAACCAACAATTTTAATCTAAATAGCAAAACATCTCCTACAGCAAAGAAATCTTTCCCAACCCAACATGTATAATAAGGAAAACCAAAACCAACATCCCACAGCAAGTATAGGAAGGAGAACCCAAGCAACAATTTATACAAGAAATCCAAACCAACAATACATGCATCACAAATAATTCCAACAGCAGCTAGGTAACCCGAAATCGAAAATGATCCAACAGCAAGTAACGAACCGAACATGATCTAAAGATCATTCGCGCTTCACAAACAAAGACAATCGTAGGATCATCAAGCCAAATCGAACCCAACACGTATCAGTCGATCGAAATCCTTTTTATGTAGGGATCGAGATCCAACAACATCATCGACAAACAAAATAAACCCAGAAACTGAAATTAATCAAGAGTTTAGAATTTATACCCCAGAATTTAGTGTCAGAATCCGAAGGGAGGCTTCGGACTCGGCTCGCAGGCACGCACAGCACCTCGCCGGGTCGCGGCTGTGACTGTTGAGAGGCTTTGGACTCGGCTCCCCAAATGTAATTACACTCCCTTGAACAAGAACAAACAGAAAAAAAAAATTCAAAGAACCCTTTTAGGGAAAAAAATTCAAATCAAAAATTAAGAACCCTAATTTTTAGGGAAAAAATTACACTCCCAACAAAATCTTTTTTTAGGGAAAAAAATTCAAATCAAAATCACTCACTTAATCAAGAGAAGTCAACGATGATGCAGCCCTTTTCGGATCATCGCCGACGTGGACGGAGACGTCGGAAAACCCTAAAATTTAGAACCCTAATTTTGGAGAGATGGATGCATGTATGGTTGTCAAAAATTAGGAGATTTTTGAATTTAGGGCATAAAATAAGCAATGATCGAGATTTTAGGACAAACCGGTGGTGAAGGCTACGCCGGTGACATCCTTCCCTCTGCGGTGGAGTCTGTAACCGAGGGAAGCAAGGAACGGGCCGAGGGAAGTTGGGGAGCGGGGAGCGGGCTGAGGGGAGTTGGGGAGCGGGGAGTGGGCTGAGGGGAGTTGGGGAGCGAGAGGAGAAGGAGAAGGAGAAAGAGAGAGGGTTTAGAATTTTTCTTAAGTGCGGAGAATTGCGGTGGAGTCGAGGTTTCAACTTAAATTTTCGTGCTTTTTTTATGACGCTCGTATCACTGGAGCACTATCAATAACGTTTTTAATGTAAACCGTCATAGATTTTAGTCTTGCTGATCATTGATGACGCTTCCACATCAGCCGTCATGAAAACCACTTATCAAGCGTCATTAATAGGTCTTTTTGTTGTAGTGAATTGGCACATTAATCATATAATCAATTATATTTGTATCATTTTTAATAAATTATATTTGGCACAAAGTGTCTGAAACGGTCTCATTTTTAATAAATTATATTTGTTGTTGACATGAAATATATGTATCCACTGCAAGCACAGATGGTTAACCATTATACTTGGTTTAAACTTTCAATCAAACAATGGTCTTCTTTATAAAATGGACCACTGCATGTTATAGACCTATCATGTAGAATTCAATTAAACGGTCAATCTGATATCAGTTAATTTTTTTTATAGGTGGGGATGAATATTCCATAGATGGGGAAGAGATTGAAGCAAGTGAATTTGGAGCAATTTCTATGCAGGAACCACAAGTTTCTCTTCACGAACCACACACTGAAAAGATGATATTTGAGGAGGAGGATGACTAATGAATTGGGAAGTTAACAACAGGGTCTGGCTGATCTGAACTTGGAGACTTAATGCAGCAAAGCAACCATCTTTTGCCTTTTTTGGACTTGTTATGTACTTATGTTTCTGGTGCAAATTCATATGTTTTGTAAGTTTGATTTAATATCCAAAACTTTCTTTGAATGTTATGCACTTTGATAATTTTTCTGGATTAGACATCTTCAATATAGATTTTGAGATGAATGAGATACTCAAGTTCCATATTTTTTAGGAAAAATATCTATTTTAATAGCCGTATCCCCGTACCCGTATCCACAATTTGGATCCTTTTTAGCCGAGTCCGCGTGTCCTTCAATTATGATTTTGAAGGGTCCGACTCTTGGATATGTACCCGTACCCGACACCCATACCCGAGTCCAAATAACATAGAGCATCAGTATATAAGGACTGAACAAATTATACTAAGGTAATCCTAAACTTGAGCCCCCTTCCTGACTGCAACTAAAATTGTAGGGCTGAACACTAAGGCAGGCACCTAATCTAACAGGGACATAACATTAAACATAGAGGGTGGACAGAACATTCAAGGATGGTCTGATACCTTGAGTGATAAAGAAGGATATGACAGAAACTATAAGATGGGGACTGATCAATACATATAAAAAATGGATTGATACATTATAGATCAAGACTAAGCATGAAATGCCAAGGAACTGATACAACATGGCTCATGGACTGTACATATATCTCTGGGACTGAACATGATTGGGACTGGACAAGGAATCGGTGATATGGAGTGAACAATCACCTATACCAAAGTACTCCTAAACTTAAGCTCATTCGACTCTCCTACTAGTCTAGACACGGAAATATGTACATGGACTGGAACATTCGAATGGAAGGGACTGTTGCAATAATATAAATCGATACAAGGCAATATGGGGGTCTGAATAGAAGGATATATGGTCTGAACTTTCAATGCAAGGCCTTGACTGAATCAAAACAATTGTAAGAATGAAAGGTTAGATGGAGTGAAGCATATAATTTGCAATTGAATGTAAATATGAGTTAAAGTGACTGAAGATACCAAATGCTAGGACTGACCAATAGTGAATATGCAGGACAGATCCTAGCTAAGGGAGTGAAACAAACCAATAGAACAGAACATCATATAAAGGGACTAAACAAATTGGATGCAGGGCAAGGACTGATACAAGGTCCAATCAATAACTGAACTGCAAGGTAATCCTACATGGATGACTGATATGCATTTAGCTTGGGACTGTAACAAATACAGTGGACTGAAGTATATGCTAGTGATCCCAATCAAACATAGGGACTGAACATATATAGGATTAATGTAGTGACTGAACGTTACAAAGGGGAACTGTTATATAAAGGACAAAGGACTGAAATGAATATACATGCAGTATAGGACTGATCATTAAGGATGTGGGGCAACACAATGATCAAAGGGTCTGCAAACCAAGCTAGATGGACTGGTATCAAATACAAAGTGTGAATAGTTCACATGTGTACCAAGCTCCCACTCAAAGAAACTATCCCCATAACATTCCCAATTCAATATTAACCTATCAAAACCTTTCCAATTCACTAGATAAACACACCATAGATAACCTATAGTAGATGCAAACCCAAAACTATATTTAAAACTGAAATTAGAGTATCAAATGCTCTAATGGTTATTTTGTCAAACACTTGGTGTGTGTATTCGATACTCTCGTGATACGCACTCCAAATGGATCCAAATGTGACCAAAAGTATACCTACATGCTCTAAATCACTAGCATGACCTATTTTATTAATTTCACAAACCCTAGAGTCCTATTTTCGGATTTCCCCCAATGTGATCAAAACGAAAAGGGAAAACTGTAAGTACCCTAATTTTTTAGGATTATTTTTTTATCTATTTTATATGTTTTATATTTATTAAATTAGATTTTTATTTTTAATTATGACTATAGATGTACTTTTTCGAAGTTTTGATTTTTGAAGTACAATAATTATCAATTTCTCAAATCTATTTCCATAATTGTATTCTAGACGAGTCCACCATCAGTTTGGTATATCATGTCCCATCCAAACATGTTTCCTTGTGCTATATTTTTTCATGTGCAACTTTAGGGGTAAAATAGTCATTTTAGTCTCTACCGTAAAATTTGACTAGCTTTCCAATTAGCAATTAAGGCCCAACTTCGATCCAAATTATTTGACCCAATATATGGTTTTAACCCATTTCGAGCCTACTACGCACATATCATTGGTGCGCCACTCAATTGAGTTTTCATGTGCTAGTTTAATTTAAGTGGCACACAAGTCGAAACTATAGACATATTGGACTCAGATCGATCACAAAAATTCTACCGACCCAAAACTAGTCCAACTAGGGACCCGTGGAGCCTATCCTAGGGTATCCTAACCTATTAGACATATCTTAGATTAATTATTTTTTGGATTAATATGCAGCCACGTTAATCATTAATCAAATCTAATTTAAATCAAATCCTATAGAGACTTTCCTATTTTGGAACCAATTTAAATTCTGTCAAAACCCGCACCCACTGTGAGGGTACGAGTACATAACAGCGTCCAGCCTACGTTGCAGTGTCGGCGGTAGAACGCTATTCTAGGTCACTATTTAACCAACAACTCACGCAATTATAATGTACTTGTCAAATCTTAACTCCGAACGGAGGACAAGTATAGATATAATGAAATCTCAATCACAGTCTAAGCACGATATGATAACACAGAAGTTTATAACTAAGACTAAATAATAACAACAAAACCAACTACTAAATAATAATAATCTCAAAACAAAATATATCTCAACTTATTTACAATTCAAGTTCTAAAACATGAAACTAAACCAAGTCAACTAGCTAGTCTCCCGATCACTCTGAGTGTCGAGGCCAAAGGTAGCTAAACCATCTCCTGGTCCATAGTAAGTAGGGCAAGTGTCCTCAGGGCAATCATCTGTAAAATTTTCAACAGGTCCAGACAGGACAAGAACGATACATCATCTAGAAAATCCAAGTAAATGACAGAGAACTATAAAGCAGTTATAGACAGTTGTATTGATGAACATGGTAGTTTATATTCAGGTGATGATATATAGAAACAGTTAAGATACAAGAAAAGTAAGGTAACTAAAACAAGAAAAGAATCATGGCAATGAAGACTGTAAAATAAGATTCTAGCTGAACTAGAGTAACATGATAAGTCCAGACAGTAAATGTAAAACAAGTGTAAATCCTATGTAAATCAAGTACAAGACGAATCCAGTACAAGATGATTCTAGTCAGTAATCAAGAATCCAGGTGAGACCAGCTATATTCTAACAGTGTATTTTAAAATACCGAGATCGACATGTAAACGGCTATAGGTAATCCGACACATCACACACACTGACCGGGTGTGAGATGGCTATCATTCCAGTTTGATTCCAGCATTTGGGGTGATTCCAGATTTGGGGTCTGTCTACATGTCTTACTCAAGTATTTTTCCTCCCGCAAGTACAAGTGAATCCAGAATACGACACGAGAATCGAAATGAGTCCCAAACATGATGATACCAGCAATGATTCCAGAATGATTTCAGTAATAGAGGCCAGACAATATGGTATGTGTGTCGCATACATGAATCCAGAATATCCATACGTGTTGTAACAGAGAATCACATAAAATTAACTAGAACTGAAGTACAGTAATTGACAAATAAATGAGAGAACTATCAGAGAATGTACTCGCCTGGTACTCTGAAAAGAGTAGTGTAATATCAGATGTCTGCAACAGAGTCACAATGTCCTAAACAGAGGAATATAGGTTATGACATGTCCAGAATGGTAAATAAGAACATTCAATGCAATCTACATGATTTCTAGGCTAATCCAGGTCAAAGTCAAACTTGGGTCAACCATGGTCAACACTCTAGTCAACTACAAGTCTCACTATGCCTAACTAAGCCTATACTAACAACCAAGCGCCATCACAAAGTTACAAATCAACACACATTATATATATATATTATATATATAATATATATATATAGACATGGGTTAAAATCAAATAGATATATATATACATGTCAATATTCTGCATTACCAACTTGTACTCCTATATTACATTTACATATACTGGATGCATTCTTACACATCCACATTACATGTATACATTCACATCATGCATACTTGCATTACCTACATGCATACATATTTACAATGCATATAATTAGATATCATGCATACATTGCATAATGTATCCTACATGCATATTGCATATATTATCCACACATTGCATAATTATACTTGTATATATATATATATATATATTATATATATATATATATATATATATATATATATATATATATAATATATCATATAATTAATATATATATATATATATATTAATTATACTTGATATATATATATATATATATATATATATATAGTATACATGTCAATATAGAGATGGAGGGGGTGATGTTGTATACAAAGATAAGCTAGGCATACATTGCACATTTATATACATTATATTTTGAACTTGTATTCATACATTCATTTATAACATTAGCTTGCATATGCCTATGTGCATATACTACATATCACATGTTCATACTATATTATAAGGGAAGGGGAGGAAATTGGTTAAATGTGATGTGGTGTGTGTGTTTAGGAAAACAGAGAATGGGGGGGTTCAGGTTCAGTAAAGTGATGCTCAGGCATATGCATGCAAGTATACAACATTCTCAGGTTTGCACATAACCATGTATTCCATTTCAGTACATACATAATCATGTATCTAGCTAACACCATAGTTCAAACCAATCTATAACTAATACTAAACCAACTTAGTTATATACTGCATAAACAACATGCTTAGCTATTATCAGAATCATATGCATATTCAAGCCCAAACTCAGTTAAACAAATCAATGAAATTAAATGTTTCGAAAAGGGAATAACTCAGTTTCAGTTCACAGTTTTCAGAATTTACATGTTCAAACCAATTTGAATCAATATGAGCCAAAACATGCATTCCTTTAACTCAATTCGTTGACAGGCATCTTAGACATCATATAACATGTAAAAATCATTGCAATCTAACATTTTATATCAATTTTGTTATCAGTTTAACTATTGAAACCACAAGACAGTGTATGTATCAGAAAGTATCAAGAAACTTGAGTTCGAACCCAAAATTGAACCCAAATGCATATCCTATAAAACTCAGAGGTGTAGACTTAATTCTCCGGCATGTACATACATGTGGACATTATAAATTAACATTTATCTCAATTAATTAACATTTAATTACACTTTCTTTAAACTCTGAAACAGTTTCTCTGAACACAGTATCAGAGAATCACATACATACCCAAAATCGTTATTCGAATTACATTAATACATCAAATTAAAGGCCAAGGTAGTGTCGTGTATGTGTAAGGGTACTCCACAGGTCGTGTCGTGTCCAAATGAGTGGACACGACGTGTCAAAACATTCTTGAACACTGTGTATCAGCAATGTGCAGCAGGCAGCCTCGTGCAGCGAGGACACATCCTCGTGCACGCGACACAGGGCACGACACTACTCGTGCTCGTGCCCACGTGTTCGCCGGGGATAGGGGAACGTGTCCAAGTGACTCCCCCGTGTCCACGTGAAGTGTGTCGTGCGTACGAGACGCGTATCAGGACACGTCTGTGCACGTGTGCGCGGTGTGTGCAAAATCAGTACGAGTCAGATTTCTCCCAATCCGCTCGATGAAATCCCCCCAAATTTTGTGTGTGTCGTGTCAGTGATTGCCTGCACGTCTCCATAAATTTTCGTGGTGTCTCGTGCCGTGTCGTGTCCTGTGTCGACCCCGAGCAGCAGGACAGCGCACGGTGGCCTCGTGCTGCGTGTCCGTGTCGAATTTTGACACGAAAATGACACAAGGGTCGATCAGTCAAGGGAGATTATGATCTATACATGTAGGGCTACAAGTTCATTCAAACACATTTCAAAATTATCAAAATAAATCTTATTGAGACATTCTAAAAAACACATACACATACACATTGACACGTGTTCGATACGGACACCAAACTGACACGGTTTTCTACCAAACTTGAGGGACAGATAGGGGACACCTAGATCTAGGCTAGGATGCAAAGAAATCGGAATAATAACACAATTTAAGGGGTTTTACCTATAGGTGTCCAATGGCAAGAAAAGCCCCAAAATAGAGTGTTCCTCCTTGCTAGCTCAAATCCTCAAATTGCTCGCAAACTGAAATCACTCTCCATGAATATCAAATAGAGGATTATTAGAATCTATTACAAAAGATTTGGATTAAAAAGGAATTAAAATGGATTTGATATGAATTAGGGAAGATGGGAATTTACCTTTCCTTTCTAAAAGTTGGAATGACACAAAAGAGGCAAGAACAAAGGAATGAGAGTTTAAATAGGGTGGGAATCCCTATGTGGCTGGTCACTTAGGAAGGAATTAGTGTTAGGGTTTCCTTAATGGGCTATGGGCCAAGTTGCATTAGTCATGGAATTAAAATCATAAGTCATAAGTCATGAACCTATTCATTATTCCTCTTATTCAAACTAGATTCTAAATGACTAAAATTGGGTTGACTTAAGTTAGACTAGGGTCACACCATGCTAACCAAGTCACATAGCTAGAGTCAACATCTAGGTTAGTCTCTTAAGTCACAACTAGTAAAAGTCAAAATTAACAACCACCAATCCAATAATTAATCAAATAATCCCAATAAGTCAAAATGACCAAATTATCCCCAGGCTAAAAATGATAAATAAATATTCCAATCACATGGTTAGGCTCTAGGTCAGACAGTCTATCGGGTTTCACTAGCAGCACATCAAAATCACAAGTCATGACTTAAAAACAATTGATTAAAATCACCAAAATTCATAATGTGATATAAATATCAATAAATAATAATTATAATTACAAAAGTTTAAAATTACCCTCATTTGGAAAACTGGGTGTTACAAATCCTACGAGACAGAATTGGTGTATCTTTTAGAATATGCAATCACATCCCACCAAACCAAATCCTATCCCATCCCAACTTCTTTTCCCTTACGTGAATCTCTCCCATCTAGGATTTAAGTACACTTTTATATATTTCTCTATTAAAATCCTCCAATTTTTTTTTTCTATTTTTGCACTTTTCTTTCCATCCCACAGAAACTCATCACCCCGACCTCTTCCAACCCTCCTACCACCTTCATCTCGACCCTAAGACACCCCCCCTAACACTCCGGCACTTCCCAAGGAGCCTCAGCCCCTAATTTGATCAATAAGAGTCGCGGAAGGCACCTGAAGTCGACCGAATTAGTGCTGAATTTGTCACAGCAGGTTAGTCAACTTGTAGACGAGATTTATCAACTTTTTCTCATTCATTTTACTTCAAACAAAATTTGAGAGTTACCTTTGTGTGTCTACTCCAACCTCTGATCGTCGGATCCCCCACTTCCAAGCAGTTTGCCCGTGGCATCGATTCTACGACAGGATGTCCAGAACTGACGAATCTGGTTGCGAGCCATTTTTCACCGATCTAAGGTCAGTTTCTAACTTTCTTATATTTTTATTCAGAATCTAGACGTCAATACCTTTCCGACGCATATATGTAGGATAGGTTTCGCATCTGTTTGTTATTTTTTAAAATTTATGACATTTGTCGTGTCAATGAACTCCGAAAAATTCTGCTTTCCTTGTGTCCAAAAGTGTCAAAACTCCATGAAACCATATTAAACTTTATGTTGTGCAAGGTTTAACATTAAAATACTATTTTAACCAATTTTTGGAATTTTATAGAATTTAATATTTTTAAACATTTATAGTTTTAGGCCTCAAATCGCAAACCAAGTCTAGTAATAATGTTGTAGAATCAATACAAATCTTGTAAATATATTGTTTATTATATGATATTTATAAATATTTCCAGAATTAAAAGTGATATTTATGTTAATAAGATATTACTTTTATATGTAGATTTAATACTAAATATGTTATATTAAATAGAGTAGTCAATATGACTAGTTTTGGTATAAATATATTATTAAGGTCTATATATGGTAAGTACATATATAGTAAGTTATTAATTTATATTATGTTCGTATTCGGAATTCGAGCGTTGAAACTGAGATCCGTCAATTCCAGTGATCTCACATCGTTAAAATTGACCAAGCGACCGTATAGATCACCAAGACAAGATTGTTAACCTTGTGGTTAATCATCTTGTCTCGATTCGTGTGACATATGTTTCATTGTATGAATTTCGAGATACAAACGTTGAACCTAGAGTTTGTAATCCATAATATTAACGAATGGTGATCATAGAGATTAGTATAACCTAGCTCTAGGTGGTATGATTAATAAAATGGTTTATGTAAGTATTACACGACTTAGAACGACCCAAGCTTTCTAGGTAGGAGTGGTTAGTCATAATTGTATTTAGTAAATAATGCATATTTGTTTATGATTTGGGTTGGTAGATATTGCACGGAGTATGATTCATTCGTTCATGGATGGTTCGGGTAGATTTTGGTTCTGCAGTTTCAACACGGATTGGATAAAACTCCAGGCAAGTACACATTGCCAAACTTTATAGTTTTTACATGCATTTCAGTATTGCTATTCATTTCTATCTTACTTGATTCCATATTTATCCTGCTTCATGTCATGATTATCTTCTAGTTTTCGTGCACGTAGAGTATTACTTTTTTCCATATTACTTGCTATATTTTCCTCATCTTGTTCATGTCTAGTGATAGTATTTCTTTGTCTATGTTATGATCCCCTGACCTGTTTGACTTGGACTTGACCTTATCTTGATGTGATTACCTGTACTAGATTGACTTGACCTAATCGTGATTATTTTCACTTGACCTTGACATGTTATTAGACGTGACTATACCTGACCACCTCGTTCGTTAGCTCCCATCGAGTGCGAATGAGACATACTATAGTTAGGGATTCCCTATCGGCTACTGACTATAGGACTGTGAGCTCCCATCGGGCTGCGGTTACCCCGACTTACTTATAGTCATGCTTGATAGCACTATCCTTGCCGGCATGCCACTTACACATATTCCTTAGTCTCATATTGTTTCCTTATACCATTTTCTATTCTTCTCGCATGTTATTTACTGTACAGTAGGCATGTATATTAT
The DNA here is from genome assembly GCA_029216955.1 of Iris pallida. Lineage (NCBI taxonomy): Eukaryota > Viridiplantae > Streptophyta > Magnoliopsida > Asparagales > Iridaceae > Iris > Iris pallida. The sequence goes on along the minus strand of JANAVB010003398.1, from coordinate 14,676,392 downwards.
GTGTCTTGCTAGTCCCCTGAAGACCTGGTGATCTCTCCAAGTATTAGATGAAGGTATGATACATTGATGGAGGATGTTTGCTACACCAAGTCTGTAAGTACAGTTAGTTGATATTTTTATCTTTCTCTTCCGTATTTAGATTTTGTCCTATATTTGATTCTTGCTACAGTATAGCCTAGTATTTTACAAGCTTCTAATTTCTTCTAGCTTGATCATGATAAATGTGATATTGGGGATCCACTCTAATACATTTATTTATTCTAGAATCAGTGTATTATGGTCTGATCAGCCTTACTGCATTTAATTTGTTAGTATTATCATTATTTAGTAGATTGAGATTTAGTCAATTTTAGACCCAATATAGACAGCTTATACGTATTCGAGTTGGGGTGGAGTCCTCTCGATACGTAGTTGGCATGTATACGTCTCCTAATCCTACATATTTTGGGACTGGGGCGTTACATGTTTTTTGGTGGCCCATGCAGGTCGAGTTAGCCGTTTCGGTTACGTTACTGTACCGAGCGGGCCTGCGAATATGACTAAATCCTTAGGAATCTCAATCCACGACTGCCTTGACAATTCTTTTAGAAATTTCTTCGACGTCTTTGGAATTCAAATTTGCTCTCGACTAGTCTTCCTTTGCTTTCACGTACCATTGCTTCTCGTCACTTGCTATTTCAGGGTGACCAATGATCGTGCTTATCGAATTTATCCAAAAAAATTTAAGTTATAGTATAAATTTTGCTTATTGAATTTTGGTTGCTTGATAGATAGAAGGAGATTAGAGATGCCATATGCCATAGATATACAGTGGTATGGACTTTTGCTACTAGTATACAAGGGTTATAAATTTTTAGGATATCATGTGTTTGATGGGGTAGTTTGATCAAAGGTGGGCAGACGTCCTCAGTATAGAAATAAGTATATGATTATACTAGGTTACGCTCTTATAGTAGTCACTTGATCAAGAATAGGTGGTAGTTTTAATATAAAGATTGACCCTCTACAAGAACCCAAACCTAGCTTAACCCAGCCCATTTACTATTCTGCCTTATCAATTGTATAGTTAGGATTAGACAGAATGGTAGGTATCACTTAGTTTGGTCAGGTAAAAATAGACTTATAGAATTGTGATAATAATATGGTTAGGAGGATATAGTTAGACGTTTAGATTAGATGCACAATTTAGAAGTTTCATAAGCTCAGCCTAGATAATCACAATAACATAGATAATCACAATAACATATGAGGATCCCTAGTAGGTAAATAAGTTGGCAACCTTTCAAATTTAGGAATAAGTTAGTGGCCATGGATGGTAGAACAATAATTACCGATAGTTGAATTAGTATTAGCTTGTCAGTTATTTCTTTTAGACTAGAGTGGCAATCTTTTAGACTATGTTTCTTAAATATTTGAAGACCAGGTCGATCATTGTTCGGTGGTTGAAAATCGTCGTCTCCCGTATCATTATTGAGTTATTGAATTTCGAGGACGAAATTCTTTTAAGGTGGGTAGATTTTAAGGACCCCAATTTTTTTAGAATTATTTTTTTATCTATTTTATATGTTTTCTATTTATTAAATTAATTTTTTTTAATTATGACTATAGATGTACTTTTTCGAAGTTTTAATTTTTGAAGCACAATAATTATCAATTTCTCAAATCTATTCCTATCATTGTATTCTAGACGAGTCCATCTTCAGTTTGATATATCATGTCCCATCCAAACGTGTTCCCTTGTGCTATATTTTTTCATGTGCAACTTTAGGGCTAAAATAGTCATTTTAGTCTCCACCGTAAAATTTGACTAGCTTTCCAATTAGCAATTAAGGCCCAACTTCGATCCAAATCATTTGACCCAATATATGGTTTTGATCCATTTTGAGCCTACTATGCACATGTCATTGGTGCGCCACTCAATTGAGTTTCCATGTGCTAGTTTATCTTAAGTGGCACACAAGTCGAAACTATAGACATATTGGATCAGATCGATCACAAAAATTCTACCGACTCAAAACTAGTCCAACTAGGGACCCGTGGAGCCTATCCTAGGGTATCCTAACCTATTAGACATATCTTAGATTGATTTTTGTGGATTAATATGCAGCCACATTAATCAAATCTAATTTAAATCAAATCCTATAACGACTTTCCTATTTTGGAACCAATTTAAATCCTACGAGACAGAATTGGTGTATCTTTTAGAATATGCAATCACATCCCACCAAACCAAATCCTGCTCCGTCCCAACTTCTTTTCCCTTACGTGAATCTCTCCCATCTAGGATTTAAGTACACTTTTTATATATTTCTCTATTAAAACCCTCCAATTTTTTTTTCTATTTTTGCACTTTTCTTTCCATCCCACAGAAAGTCATTACTCCGACCTTTTCCAACCCTCCTACCACCTTCATCTCGACCCTAAGACACCCCCCTAACACTCTGGCACTTCCCAAGGAGCCTCAGCCCCTAATTTGATCGATACGAGGCGCGGAAGGCACCCGAAGTCGACCGAATTAGTGCTGAATTCATCACAACAGGTTAGTCAACTTGTAGACAAGATTTTATTAACTTTTTCTCATCCGCTTTACTTCAAACCAAATTTGAGAGTTACCTTTGTGTGTCTACTCCAACCTCTAATCGCCGGATCCCCCACTTCCAAGCGGTTTGTCCATGGCATCGATTCTACGACAGGGTGTCTAGAACTGATAAATCTAGTTGCAAGCCATTTTTCACCTATCTAAGTTCAGTTTCTAATCTTCTTATATTTTTATTCAGAATCTAGACGTCGATACCTTTCCGACGCATATCTGTAGGATAGGTTTCTCATCCGTTTGCTATTTTTAAAAATTTATGACATTTACTGTGTCACCGAACTCTGAAAAATTCTGCTTTCCTTGTGTCCAAAAGTGTAAAAACTCCATGAAACCATATTAAACTCTATGTTGTGCAAGGTTTAACATTAAAATACTATTTTAACCAATTTTTGGAATTTTTATAGAATTTAATATTTTTAAACATTTATAGTTTTGGGCCTCAAATCGCAAACCAAGTCTAGGAATAATGTTGTAGAATCAATACAAATCTTGTATAGATATTTTTCTATGTATAAAATATATTGTTTATTATTATATAGTATTTATAAATATTTTCCAGAATTGAAAGTGATATTTTATGTTAATAAGATATTACTTTTATATATAGATTTAATCATATATGTTATATTAAATAGAGTAGTCAATATGACTAGTTTTGGTATAAATATATTATTAAGGTCTATATATGGTAAGTACATATATAGTAAGTTATTAATTTATATTATGTTCGTATTTCGGAATTCGAGCGTCGAAACTGAGATCCGTCAATTCCAGTGATATCACATCGCCGAAATTGACAAAGCGACCGTATGGATCGCCAAGACAAGATTGTTAACCTTGTGGTTAATCGTCTTGTCTCGATTCGTGTAGCATAGATTTCGTTGTATAAATTACGAGATACAAACGTAATATTTGAACCAAGAGTTTGTAATCCATAATATTAACGAATAGTAATTATAGAGATTAATATAACCTAGCTCTAGGTGGTATGATTAATAAAATAGTTTATGTAGGTATTACACGACTTATAACGACCCAAGCTTTCTAGGTAGGAGTGGTTAGTCATAATTGTATTTAGTAAATAATGCATATTTATTTATGATTTGGGTTGGTAGATATTGCACGGAGTATGATTCATTCGTTCACGGATGGTTCGGGTAGATTTTGGTTCTGCAATCTCAGCACGGATTGGATAAAACTCCAGACAAGTACACCTTGCCAAACTTTACAGTTTTTACATGCATTTCGGTATTGTTATTCTTTTCTGTCTTACTTGATTCCATATTTATCCTGTTTCATGACATGATTATCTTCTAGTTTTACGTGCATGTAGAGTATTACTCTTTTCCATATTACTTGCTATAGTTTCCTCATCTTGTTCATGTTTAGTGATAGTATTTCTTTGTCTATGCTATGATCCCCTGACCTGTTTGACTTGGACTTGACCTTATCTTGATCCGACTACCTGTACTAGATTGACTTGACCTGATCGTGATTATTTTCACTTGACCCTGACATGTTATTAGACGTGACTATACCTGACCATCTCGTTCGTGAGCTCCCATTGAGTGCGAATGAGACATACTATAGTTAGGGATTCCCCATCGGCTACTGACTATAGGACTGTGAGCTCCCATCGGGTTGCGGTTACCCCGACTTATAGTCACGCTTGATAGTACTATCCTTGTCGGCATGCCACTTACACATATTCTTTAGTCTCATATTGTTTCCTTGCACCATTTCCTATTCTTTTCGCATGTTATTTACTGTACAGTAGGCATGTATATTATGTGTCTTGCTAGTCCCCTGAGGACCTGGTGATCTCTCCAGGTGTTAGATGAAGGTATGATACATTGATGGAGGATGGTTGCTACACCAAGTCTGCAAGTACAGTTAGTTGATATTTTTATCTTTCTCTTATTTAGATTTTTTCATATCTTTGATTCTTGCTGCATTATAGCTTAGTCTTGTACAAGCTTATACTTTCTTCTAGCTTGATCATGATAAATGTTCTATTGGGATCCACTCTAATACATTTATTTATTCTAGAATCAGTATATTATGGTCTGATCAGCCTTACTGTATTTAATTCATTATTGTTGTCGTTATTTAGTAGATTGAGATTTAGTCAATTTTAGACCCAATATAGACAGCTTATACGTATTTGAGCTGGGCTGGAGTCCTCTCGATACGTAGCTGGCATGTATACATCTTCTAGTCCTACATATTTTGGGCCTGGGGCGTTACAAAAACCCTCAAAATAGGAATAAGAGAATCTCAACTCCTCTCTAATGGCACCCTAATGCAATGGGGGTCCTAAATGAATGCATCTACACTAATCTAATGGAAATTAAAGGGTTAGAATGCTCATACCAATTAGGTGATGGATTCCCAATACAAAATCCCTAGATTAGATCCCCTTCATGCTCCAAGTGTTCCAATGCTCCAAATGCTTCCAAGCTAGCCAATTGAGCCTTCTCCTCTCCAAGGAAAAGATAATAAAATTGGTTTGATGGAATGTGGACACAATTTGAGAGTAGGTAGAGATTTGGGGAAGAACTATAAATTAGGGTTTGGGTTTCAATGAAAGGAAGAAGAAGATGATGATGTGGGGCTAAATATAGGGAGTGGACTGCCCCTTGAGATTAGGGTTAGAGTTTTGGGTCAATGTAAAATTTCTATGAAGCCCTCCTATCTTGTCATGACAAGCTTAGAGAAAAAGGCTTTCTTCTAATTAGGTGGTTAGTCTAATTTCTAATTGACTTGATAGTCTAACTAGAGACTAACTCAAACTTAATGAAATTGCTTTGATGATTGTCTAATCCTACTACACTAGGGTCACTAACAATTATTCTAACTAAAGGCTAACCATATCCCACAATAACATATGCACTATATTAAATATTGTAAATAATTAATCCAAAAATATGATTACTAGTTTTGTAAAATAAATTTATCATTCAATTATAATTTGAAATCACAATAATAACTAGAAATAGGAAAAAGTCAAAAATACCCTTATTTTGGAAAAGTGGTAGTTACAGGAGGTTTTGGACATCGTTCTATCGCCGACACTTCGGCGTAGGCTAGACGTACCCATGGCTCATGCCCAAATTCTGGGTGCGGGTCGTGACATCACATCACAGGCCCACAATCATATCCAATCCACAAACATAGTCACAAAAACAGTCAGCCAAGGCCGTTACCCGACCGCGAGTCGAACACGGGGCATATGAGGACAATCCATACATGTGAGTCGTGCTCGTGTCCTCGGAGGTGTGGATGACCCGTCCGAGTTGTCCGATACGGCTTGATCCGATATCGAACTAATATATACCATAAGTCCTAATCGTGGCAGTTCTACTACTATGCTACACTACTCACAGTTATACATTTATAATTATAATTAATTAAATGTAATAAAATCCAGCGGGAGGGCAAGAGCCGTCGATGAACAAGAGATACTTGCCTAGAGGGCTCGGCTAGGTAAGAAAGTCTCCAGCATCCTGGATCCAATGTAGCACATCCATCGAGGTCCTCGAAACATATAATAAACAATCATTAGCATTAAACAATAAAATCGTAACATGAAGCATAAGGATGGCAAAAGACTATACCGTGTGTGTCCGCTAGTAGTACAGAAATTCAACACGGAAGCCGAGGCACGTAAATCAATACGAACATGCAAATCGAGATGCATACGTAAATCAAGACGCACATGAGAATTGAGATAACATAAATATCGAGAAAAACGAGAAACAAAATGTGCATGTAAATTGAGACAAGCACGTAGATCGAGGGATCATGAATATCAGGATAGCGTACGAATCAATGCGACATGCAAATCAATATGACACGCAAATCGACGCGTGCACGTAAATTAATATGGTACGGGTCCGAGATAGACACAAAGGTCGAGACACGAAGATCGAGACAACTCGCAAACTAAGATAGCACGGCGCCCGAGGCAACGCGGGGCTAAAGGCCCAAGGCAGCACGTATACCGAAGTAGCACAAAAAACAAAACTGACATGTACACCGAGGTGTACGCATCCTGAAAGGCACAAGGAACAAAGGCACACTAACCGAGGAGCACGCATGGCGAGGGGGCATGCTACTTGAGCAGTGGGGCCCAAGGGCGTCCCGTCGCTCGAGGCTGGCGCTGTCCCCGAAGCACGGCGGCTGCTCGTTGGAAAAGAAGAGAAATGGGGGGGTGAAGGAGCTCGCCATGCACGGCCAGGTCGGGGTTGGCTCCCGACGGAGGGACAGCGGCGGTGGCACGACGTTTAGAGAAGAACAGAGGGAAAGAGAGACGGAGGCGAGGCTCATCGCCAGAGATGGAGGGTGGAGACGTCGACGACGATGAGGATGATGGCGGCGATGCTGGAAGTGGCTCGCGAGGCGAGAGAAGAAGGGGGTGACCATGGTTGTAAAACCCCTAAATTTCTACTATATATTTTTATATAAATTTGGTACTAATTATTATTTTTTATTTTGTATTGTACATCGCGTAGTTGTATTGTACGTCGCGCGCAAAATTTCGTCTTTCGTAATTGCTCGACGAGTGCGAATATGTGCGAGCGTACATATTTTTGAAAAATATTTTTCTATTTTTATAGTTTCAAAATAATATATGTAATAATTATCTTTAGCTATCGTACAAAAATTTCCAAGTTTATGATTCTATTTATGAAAAGCCTTTCATTTATACAGTTATAATAATAAATAAAATGATATACTAGAAAAGTATATTTATGTAAATATTAATTGTATATTTATGTAAATATTAATTGTGCATACATGTATATTTTGTAATTATTTATTAGTTTATTTTAAATAATAATATAATTTTTGAAATTATTATTTTAGTATTTTTGAAAAATATATTTCGAAATTTATTGTGGCAATTTAAATCTTGATTTGATTCTATGGATTTATTTAAATAGTTAAATTAATATCTATATTTGAAATTTGATATGATGGAATTTATCTAGACTTAAATTAGATTGAATTTGGATTTGATTTGAATTGTTTTTAAAAATTATTTGAATTAAAAGTAATTATCTATTTGGATCCCAATCCGTATCTACTAAGGATTTCCTCGACCCTATATTTAGGGGAGCTTTCCTTGAGTTCTCCACAACCATCTCCAAATAATTTCCACCATCCTCAACAGTGCCGTGCATCGTGTCTGTGTCCTGCATCGTGTCTGTGTCCATCCAAATTCTTATTCCATATTTTACATATACAATTTCATCTTCTCCGTGTCGGACACACCGCGACACAATCAAATACCTAACCCTATTCTGAACTCCCGATCGCCACCCGTCGATCCCGACACACCAACAACCAGCCCCAACACTCCCTCCTCCCGATCAACTGCTACCACCACCAGAACCAGACCCCGACCGCCCATGCCAAACTGACACCACCCACAAACATCATAACCGCCATCGACCCCACTGTCATCACCAACCCCGCAAGCCTGATCCCCTGACCTCCGGCCGTAGTCCCGTCCAGCCACCCGTACCACCTACACCAAACCACCTAGCCACATTTTCCTTCCCCCTCGTCGGCCCATCTCCGACCCAAACACAGCATCACCACAACCCCCTTCGCCACCACCAGCCAAACGACCATCGCCACCATATCGACTTCCTCCATCTCCCTTCTACAGCAGGCAACCTCACCGACCAACCCCCGTCGGAACTGCCATAGTCCCATCATCCACGACTCCACCGGGAAAACTCCTTTCCTCCATGCAGACGGCCAACCCCGACCATATGCTTCGGCCAAACCGCTGCAGCCCCACACTCCTCCGACCATCCCACTGTCCACCCGTCGCGGCCGCCAACTTAACCATTAACCATCGTCCATCTCCATCCCAAACCACCCAAAATAAAACACGACCACCACCACTTACCTCCTTCCACCGGCGTCCCGACCGCGCAACTGCGCATGAGCTTCCTCCGCCCGTGCCGGGAGATCTGCCGCCCAGATCCGGGGCCGACGTCCGCGCCGGAGTGCCTCCTCCGTCGCGCAAAGCCACCCGACCTGGTCTCCTCACCCTTCCGACCAACCGTCGCGAGCGGCCAACGCCTCCTCTTTCGACCAGTGCCGTCAGAGTGGCGAGCTCTGTGTTGGCCGACCTCCGCGCTCACCTTGCCGGAGCGACCTCCCAGCCTTGAGCGCCTCCGCGCTTTGCCGCGCCCGTCCGCCGACGAGTCCCGCCGACGACCTCCACCAGTGAATCCCCGACCGGGCCGCCTCTCTTGCGCCGCCGCGACGAGCGCGACGCCCGTACACCCCTCCACCGAGCTCTCCCGCAGCTCCGTCGCCTACGCCGACCAAGAAACCCCGTGTCCGCCGCGTCTCCCCGCGAGCTCCACCCGGAGCCGTACCCGCGCCGGCGTCCAGCCACCGGTGTCGATCCCGACCGCAGCCCCTTCGGCACCACCCTCCGATCCCGCTCTTCTGCCCTCGCCTCCATCTCCGCCGGATCTGCGCCTCTCCGCGCACGACCCAGCGCGCCGGCGCCGCCCCTTGCCGCCGGTGAGAACCTTTCTCCCCACATCTCCCTCTCATTCCCTCTTTACATTTTGCTCCTCTCTCCCTCTTTCCCCCCTTTTCTAAAAGCAGCAGCAGTGTTGTTCCATTATAAATTTCTTTGTTTTTTTTGTTGTTAATTGTTATTATTATTATTATTATTATTATTATTATTATTATTATTATTATTATTATTATTATTATTATTATTATTATTATTGTAGTTGTAGTTGTAGTTGTTGTTGTTGTTGTTGTTGTTGTTGTTGTTATTATTATTATTATTTTGGGCATAATCTTGTAGATATATTTTGCTTTCATATTGGGTTACAAATATCCATATGTTTACAAAAATCTAGTTTCCTAGGATATGGTGAATGAGTTTTTTTTTTTTGACATAAATTATTTTTTTCTATTTTTTATTAGTAAAGGTATATTTTTAAATAGCTATAAATATTTTTCGATTTTCAAATAGTCAATAAAAGTATAGCTTATTATTAAAATTTTATTTTTACAAAATACGGTTCTTAACCTAAAATAATTTTTCTAATAATATTTTGTTTCGCTTAAAATATTTTTGATTTATAAGATATATGTTTAAGCTAAAATACTATTTTGACAAAACTTACAGTTTTACCTTAAAACGACTATCAACTTTTCGGGTACGTGTTTGAAAGCATATTTTGACTAATAAATAGTTTTCAAATTATAATGGAGTAGTATTCATCTAAAAACATATTTTTACTAATAAGATATAGTTTTAAATTACCATATATATTTTCTAGTAGTTATGTAAAATATTTTTCTAAGCAAAGTATAGTTTTTGACCTAAAACAATTTTTACTAACTACCTAAAAATAATAATTTTGGACGATAAAATATATTTCTTTTTCAAGGACTATAAGTATTTTCTAAATCATATATTTTCTTATTTATCAAATTTCTTTGATTATCCTTCTGTCCGTGACTAAACACATTATTCTCGTTTCCTCGCCAAATTTGTACTTCATTATGTCCACCCCAGCTAAATTGACCCTTCTGGACCCAATGGAACTGTCCGTGCCACCATCAGAGGTCACTTTGTGTAGTTGTTACCCGAAGTCACAGTTCGTGCCACATTGATCATTGCAGTACACCAGGCGTCCTACCAGGCAAGATACCTTGCCACCTTACTCTGTGATTACTTTACTTTATTTTTCAGTTATTTATTTTCAGTTTCATATATATTGTTCTATGTTTTATATCACTGTGCGTCCGAGTCACACTTGGGTGCAAGCGACCATATCGGTCGTTCATTTGCTTTATATTATTTACTTGCATTGACTTAGCTTAGTGACCACCTATTGATGATGAGATATTGATATATCTCATACGGCCTTGACACGTACTTTACCACGTATTGTGAGTCACATATAGGACACGTACTCGCGTAGTCGGCCGGCCATCGATACGTATGGGGCGTGCGACGGTTAGGAGTAACTGCCAATAGAATTGCATGCTAGTGGACTTGGCAGCTACTAGATGGTCATATGAGTCATGGATGTGACTCTATTAGGCATCGGGAGGGAAGAACAGTTCCTTGATGTATGGGCCACATTTACATACTGCTATTGTACCTGAAGCTCTGTTAGAGACGCAGGTTCACCCTATTGTACTGATTCCCTCTGACGTTCATGGAACGTTATGGACGTTTTCTTACTGATTTCCTCTGACGTTCGTCGAATGTTATGGACGGATTGTACTGATTCCCGATGAGAGGGACGATGCCACTGCTATACAGCCCGAGTGCCCATATGTGAAGGATTGTTCTTTATTGCATATTCACTATAGTACGGTTAGGTACCCTATGGTATGCATCCCTTTTTTTCTATTATATATCACAGTTTATATGGCATGGTGTTTTCTTGTATCTTGTTACGTCCCTCTGAGGACCTGGTTATCTCTCCAGGTGTGTGCTCTTGTCTTTCACAGGTGTTCTAGCTTTAGCCGTGGTCATTGCTATTTCTTCGAGGATGATTGCCCTTTGTTCGTCTTCGCTTCGCTCGCCAAAATCATTCTTTTGTATATCTTGTATTTCTTTTCATAGTTGGTAGTAGATTTGTCTCCGTCCAACTACATGTACCAATGACAATTCATAATTGATTATATGAAATCTTTTATTCTTACATTTTGTGGATGAGATTAGTTAGTTGTGGTTTACTGCACTTTACAGCTTATGTATCCATACGAGGCCCATGTACTTCGTATGAATACAGCTGGCATGTCTATGTTCCAAGTTCTACATATTATTATTATTATTATTATTATTATTATTATTATTATTATTATTATTATTATTATTATTATTATTATTATTATTATTATTATTATTATTTTGGGCATAATCTTGTAGATATATTTTGCTTTCATATTGGGTTACAAATATCTGTATGTTTACAAAAATCTAGTTTCCTAGGATATGGTGAATGAGTTTTTTTGACATAAATTATTTTTTTCTATTTTTTATTAGTAAAGGTATAGTTTTAAATAGCTATAAATATTTTTCGATTTTCAAATAGTCAATATAAGTATAGCTTATTATTAAAATTTTATTTTTACAAAATACGGTTCTTAACCTAAAATAATTTTTCTAATAATATTTTGTTTCGCTTAAAATATTTTTGATTTATAAGATATATGTTTAGGCTAAAATACTATTTTGACAAAACTTACAGTTTACCTTAAAACGACTATCAACTTTTCGGGTACGTGTTTGAAAGCATATTTTGACTAATAAATAGTTTTCAAATTATAATGGAGTAGTATTCATCTAAAAACATATTTTTACTAATAAGATATAGTTTTAAATTACCATATATATTTTCTAGTAGTTATGTAAAATATTTTTCTAAGCAAAGTATAGTTTTTGACCTAAAACGATTTTTACTAACTACCTAAAAATAATAATTTTGGATAAAATATATTTCTTTTTCAAGGACTATAAGTATTTTCTAAATCATATATTTTCTTATTTATCAAATTTCTTTGATTATCCTTCTGTCCGTGACTAAATCCATTATTCTCGTTTCCTCACCAAATTTGTACTTCATTATGTCCACCCCAACTAAATTGACCCTTCCGGACCCAATGGAACTGTCCGTGCCACCATCAGAGGTCACCTTGTGTAGTTGTTACCCGAAGTCACAGTTCATGCCACATTGATCATTGTAGTACACCAGGCGTCCTACCAGGTAAGATACCTTGCCATCTTACTCTGTGATTACTTTACTTTATTTTTCAGTTATTTATTTTCAGTTTCATATATATTGTTCTATGTTTTATATCACTGTACGTCCGAGTCACACTTGGGTGCAAGCGACCATATCGGTCGTTCATTTGCTTTATATTATTTACTTGCATTGACTTAGCTTAGTGACCACCTATTGATGATGAGGTATTGGTATATCTCATACGGCCTTGACACGTATTTTACCACGTATTGTGAGTCACATATAGGATACGTACTCGCGTAGTCGGCTGGCCACCGATACGTATGGGACGTGCGACGGTTAGGAGTAACTGTCACGCCCCGAGTCGGCAACGTTCGTCCCCGATGTTAATTTTTGCCGATTCGATCGTCCTCGCTAAGGCGAGATGCCGTACGAGTCTGGAATTGTACTCGTACAAGGCAGAACATTACGTTGCTTTTGATATTAATACGCCAAGTTGAAAGTTCACAAATCATATCAGAATTTAAGACGCAGTATAGGAAGATAGAAATGCTTTTCATTCATAGCTTGCAACGAAGTGCAAGTAGTAATTACATTGGATGCCGTTGCGGCTACATTAATTGAAAACAGAAAGAAAATACATTCGACAAGTTGCCTGAACTACGCTTGTCGTCCCATACATTCGCCCCTTTATACATAAGCCGTCGACTTGAATTGGCTTCAAAATACTTCAGCATAGGAAGAGCTTCAAAACGCCTCTCCGCACTTCAGCTTCGTTTTAGGTTAGAGCGCCCGCCGCACCTGGGGAAATTGGGGGAGGGGATTAGCACACTTGCTAAGTGGACGAGACGAACCAACTCGTCTAAACCGACTCTGATTGTTAGGGTAGGCATGCTTTAGAGTTGTCTTTCTATTTGAACTAAATGAATTCAGTTCATATTCGATAGCCGTCTTTGAGTAATAAAGCATACAGTATAACATCGCAGTTTATCATATTTCTTACCATGGCCGTGCTCGTCCCTGCATGAAAACAGAGATAATATTTACACCTGCATAAGACAATAGGTGAGCATGCAACTATCTTATATGCGGTCATTGGTGCTACGCACCACTAGGGACTTAATCGAAGTTGGCATGCGACGCTACCCTTTCAGCCTAGGTTGCAAGCCTTACTGAAGGTCCCGCATGCCTCGCGCCGAAGCACGATAAATTATTCCCCCTAGGACGAATCGGTTCCGATATCCCGGATACCGTTTCGAGGAAAACGAACTTGTGCACAAACTGTCCATGACCATGCCTATGTGCGAACAATTTCATATATGCAAACAGTTTCGTATAGCGCGGATAGTATCGAACGACATTATCATTTCTCGCAACTCATGCAACGATTCATTTTCCCCAAAGCCGTACACTGATTTAGCGTCCCGTGGGCACCAAATTGTCCGAGGCATCATAACCCATGATCGACGTTTCACATTATTTTGCAGCACGTGAAATAGTCTATCTTTTTACTAGAACCTTAAACTTTTCCGTTTATGTGAGAAACTTATATTTTTCAGAGTAGATTACTCAAAATCAATACGTTTTTCCCGAGTTCTTGACCTTAGTGGATTGGCATGCAATTAACTTGGCATCGTTCGATTTGAATGAATTCGAAGCAAGGAATAAGTTTGCGGGACAGAGTAGAAAAGAAGGGTCGAATCACCCACCGATTACTTTGCTTCGTGCCGATCGTCCAAGCGCTACGCAACGTCAATCCTTAGTTACGCGAGCTCCTGCAATGGCACCAATGCTTTGTTAGAATTTCTTCTTTTCCCCTTGCATCGAAATTGTAATTGCATCCATGAAAACGACGCAAAAGCACTTCATCAAGCCCAGCGGCAAAGCTCCAAGAAAACCATACAGCGGTCCGGTCCCGTCGAAGGGACTCTTATAGAGAGCTCACTCGCCGAGACGCAGCCCGCTGCATCTAGGACTTATTCCAACAGAAGTCGTTCCATTAGTTGGATCGATTCTCGTAACTTCCGTCCAAATCGATTTGAATCGATGCCGCAAGGCGTTATTCGTTTACCAAGCTTAGCGATTGAGTCAGATGGCCATCTAAGTTCCCGGCCGATCTGACTCGGTGCAAGCATATTATGAAGTTCCGTCGCCTATCGAAAGCGGGGTGCTACATAATATACCACTAAGAAAAAGTTTTGTCCCGAAACTTAAGAACAAGGGTCTGACCTTAATTTAGACGAACAACGCAGGGTACTTCTCTTTCATCTCCGCCTCCATCTTCCACGTCGACTCCTCGACTGAATGGTTCCGCCAAAGCACGCGGACCAAGGATATCGACCGATTTCGTAGCACTTTCTCCTTGCGGTCCAAAATTTGAATAGGCTCCTCCGAGTAAGACAAGTTAGTACGTAGCTCCAACTGATCGAAGCTAACCACATAACTTGGATCGTACAAGTATTTTCGAAGTTGTGAAACGTAGAAAACATCGTGCACATCAGCTAAGGCAGGAGGTAGTGCGATCCGATAAGCAACCGTCGCAACTCGCTCAATGATCTCGAAGGGGCCTACAAATCTCGGGCTCAACTTTCCTTTAACGTCGAACCGCATCACACCACACATGAGCGTTACTTTCAGAAATACATGGTCCCCGACCAAGAACTCTAGCGGTCGTCGACGAAGATCTGCGTAGCTCTTTTGTCGACTTTGCGCGATGCGGAGTCTATCTCGAATCAAGCGGACCTTTTCGACGGCCTGCTACACCAGTTCCGGTCCAAGCACTTGTCGCTCTCCGACTTCATCCCAGCATATCGGCGAACGACACTTCCTCCCGTAGAGCACTTCGTATGGCGCCATCTGAATGCTCGACTGATAACTGTTGTTATACGCAAACTCCGCAAGCGGCAAATGCGTATCCCAACTAGTCTTTAGGTCGATCGCACACAGACGCAACATATCTTCTAAGATCTGATTGACTCTCTCCGTCTGACCGTCTGTTTGGGGATGGTACGCCGAACTAAAGTTCAGTTTGGTCCCCATCGCCGCTTGGAGGCTCATCCAGAAACGCGATAGGAATCGCCCGTCTTTGTCCGAAATTATTGAGGCCGGTACCCAGTGCAGTCGAACAATCTCATCGACGTAGATTTGCGCTAACCGATCGACGCTCCATCCTACTTTAATTGCGATGAAGTGAGCCGACTTGGTCAATCTATCGACAATGACCCAAATCGCGTCATTCCCCCGCGGCGTCTTCGGAAATCTCACAATGAAATCCATCGAGATATTGTCCCACTTCTACTCGGGAATGGCGATGTTCTGCAGCTCTCCGCCTGGCCTTTGGTGTTCCGCCTTCACCTGCTGACACGCCATGCATTGCGATACGAACGTAGCCACGTCTTTCTTCATGCCGTGCCACCAAAAGTTTGTGCGCAAGTCCTTGTACATCTTGGTGCTTCCAGGATGTAACGAGTACTTCGTATAATGCGCCTCCGTCAGAATTTCTTTTCTGAGTTCGGCAGTTTCAGGAATGTAGAGCCTTCCCTTTAATCGCATCGTCCCGTCTCTGTCTTCCGCAAAGTCAGTCGCCCTTCCCGTTGAAATCAGCTCGCACATTTTCTTCAGGAATGAGTCGTCCTCCTGTGCGGTCTTTATCTTGCTAAGCAGGCTCGATCCTAACTTCAGCTGAGCTAGGTGCAGGTGTCGATACTCAATTCCGAGTTCGATACCCATCGCTTCAAGGTCTCGCCGTAACTCCCTGTTTATGGCCAGTGTTCCCATAAACATTCTGCTAAGTGCATCGGCCACCACGTTTCCCTTGCCCGGCGTATACTCGATCGTTAGCTCGTAATCTTTTATGAGTTCGAGCCAATGTCGCTGTCGTAGGTTGAGTTCCTATTGTGTAAATAAGTATTTCAGGCTTTTGTGATCTGTGTAGATTCTGCATGCCACACCATAGAGGTAGTGACGCCATAACTTCAATGCAAAGACGATCGCCGCCAATTCTAGGTCGTGCGTCGGGTAGTTTTTCTCGTGCTGCTTCAACTGCCGTGAAGCATAGGAGATGACTTTGTCTCTCTGCATGAGTACGCACCCGAGGCCAGTTCCCGACGCGTCGCTGAATATCTGAAAGCCTTCTGGACCGTCTGGAAGTGCAAGGATTAGAGCTGAGACGAGTCGTTGCTTCAACTCTTGAAAGCTGGATTCACAGTCGTCGCTCCATTCAAATGCTACTCCCTTCTGGGTGAGGCGAGTCAGAGGCGACGCTAGTTTGAGAAGCTTCGCACGAATCTACGATAGTAGCCCGCTAAGCCCAGGAAACTCCGAATATCGCTAGCCGAGGCAGGTCGTTTCCAATCCACCATCGCATCAATCTTCTTTGGGTCCACTGCGACACCTTCGGCAGAGATTACGTGCCCGAGGAATGTCACGCTACTCATCCAGAACTCGCACTTACTCTGCTAGGCGTATAATTTGTTTTCACGCAGAATCTGTAGTACCGTCTTCAAATATTCCGCATGCTCTTTCCGATTCTTTGAGTAGACAAGTATATCGTCGATGAATACGACTACAAATTTATCTACTTGAGGTCAGAAGACTCGGTTCATCAGATCCATGAACGCGGCTGGGGCATTCGTCAAACCGAACGGCATGACGAGGAATTCGTAATGACCATATCGAGTGCGGAAGGCAGACTTCGATACGTCGTCGGACTTGAGCTTCAATTGATGATAGCCTGAACGAAGATCGATTTTTGAAAATACTGACGCGCCTTGCAGTTGGTCAAACAAGTCGTCGATTCGTGGCAAAGGATACTTGTTTCGCACGGTCGCCTTGTTGAGTTCCCGATAGTCGATGCACAGCCGCAACGACCCATCCTTCTTCTTCACGAACAGTACGGGAGCTCCCCACGGAGAGACGCTAGGGTGAATAAATCCGCGGTCTAGCAACTCTTGTAATTGCACCTTCAGCTCCTTCAGTTCTGCTGGAGCCATTCGGTAAGGCGCATTTGATATCGGCCGTGTATCCGGAAAGGTGTCGATGCTGAATTCAATTTCTCGATCCGGCGGCATCCCGGGCATCTCGTCAGGAAAAACGTCGGGAAAATCTGCCACAACATCAGTCTGCATTGTGTTTGTATTATCCGTCCGCGTGTCTCGAACTGATGCCAAGTATCCCGCGCAGCCGGAACGCAGCATACGCCTTGCCGAGATTGTCGATACCATCATCGCTGTCTTCGAGGCTGTACCGCACGAATATGAGAACTCTGTCTCGCCAGGAAGACGAAACACCGCTCTCTTCTCCGCGCACTCGATCGTTGCATGACAAGCGCCCAACCAATCTATGCCCAGGATTATGTCGTAATCTTTGATGTCTAGCACGACGGCATCCAAGGATAGATATCTTTCCCCGACGCAAATGTGGTCATCCCTACAAATAAAGTTTGCAGGCATATCGACTCCCGACGGAGTGCTAACGCTAATATTTATATCTAGTGATTGCATGGTTATTTTATTTTCTTTCACATAATCAGCAGATATAAAGCTATGCGTCGCACCCGAATCGAATAGTACTCGAGCTGGTATATCTTTGTAGAGTAATATACCTGTTACAACCGTATCGGACGCAAACGCCTCGTCCCGAGTTAAGGCATAAACTCGGCCTTGAGCTCCGTGGCGTTGATTATGCGGGTTCACAGGCACCGCATTTGCGCCTTGTAGTATAGGCGCTTTATATGGATTCGGAGTGTTCCTTGGTGGGTTGTGTTGATTCGGCTTCCCCGCCTGACAATATTGACTGAAGTGGCCTAGCTCGCCACACTTGAAGCATGTTCTCAATCTACAATCGGGTGCTCGGTGCCCACGCTTGCCGCATCTATTGCAATTTACTGCGGCAAAGTGTCCACGATTCTCAGACGTGTTTGGACGCTTTTGTACTCCCGATCCCCCATCGTCATTAGGATGCTTGTTGAAGTTGTTGCGAACGACAGGCACAGCCCTTTGTGACATACGGCCGAAGATCCGCTCACTATCAAGTGCGGCTTCGTAGGATTCACGATATGTTTGGCATCGTTGGTTCATGACGTCCCTACGCAGTTCGTCGTTGAGGCCTTGCTGAAAACGCTCGCACCATTCTTCTTTGTTGGGCAGGAAGGCGCCGACAAATTTTGCTATTTTCGAGAAGCTTGCATCATAATATTCAACACTCATATTCCCCTGCCACAACATCATGAACTCATCCCCCTTCTGTCGACGGATGGCGCGAGGAACGTACTGCTCAAGGAAGGCTGTTTTGAACATTTCCCAAGAAATCTTTTTGTTGGAATCGGTTTCGCAGATCTCTTATTTCTTCGCCGCCCACCAGTCGTGTGCTCTTAGTTGTAACTGCAGCGCCGCACAAGCCACCCTCTGGGACCCTTCGATGCAGAGGAGATCGAACAAGTCCTCCATCTCTGCGAGCCATCCTACTATCACGTCGGGCTCTGCTCGGCCGTTGAACTTCGGCGGGTTCATTTTGCGAAACTCCTTCACTTTGAGCATGGAAGGAGAGTTCACCATTTGCGGGGGGACTTCTTCCTCCTCGTCTTCTTCTGGATCATCGTGCTTTCCCTCGAGTACCGCGTCCGTCGCCTTGGTATCGCCCGCCATCCTGCTCACTATCTGAGTTAGGGCGGTCATCTGCTTCTGCTGCACATCAAATTGGGTTTTGAATTGCATCTGAAGCTGTTGCTGCTGTAGTTCCATCAACTGTAGCATCTTCTCCATAGTCGTCTCGCTAGGGACAGTGCTTTTTGTGCTCGACGTACTATCCACGGTTTGGGTTGTTCGGCCGGCGATTTTCTTATCTCGCTTAGTCATTCCTACAAACAGTGTAAACCCGTTAGTATTTTTCAAAAATATCTACGGGCTTACCTGTATGGAACTTGTATTTCACGCAGCATGCCGACAAGCATTCAATCAAGCCATCGCAACGGACATTCCAACAATGAAACATCTTTCAAAAATCCGAGGAAACATAACTGTGCTCTGATACCAATTTGTCACGCCCCGAGTCGGCAACGTTCGTCCCCGATGTTAATTTTTGCCGATTCGATCGTCCTCGCTATGGCGTGATGCCGTACGAGTCTGGAATTGCACTCGTACAAGGCAGAACGTTACGTTGCTTTTGATATTAATACGCCAAGTTGAAAGTTCACAAATCACATCAGAATTTAAGACGCAGTATAGGAAGATAGAAATGCTTTTCATTCATAGCTTGCAACGAAGTGCAAGTCGTTATTACATTGGATGCCGTTGCGGCTACATTGATTGAAAACAGAAAAAAAAATACATTCGACAAGTTGCCTGAACTACGCTTGTCGTTCCATACATTCGCCCCTTTATACATAAGCCGTCGACTTGAATTGGCTTCAAAATACTTCAGCATAGGAAGAGCTTCAAAACGCCTCTCCGTACTTCAGCTTCGTTTTAGGTTGGAGCGCCCGCCGTACCTGGGGAAATTGGGGGAGGGGATTAGCACACTTGCTAAGTGGACGAGACGGACCAACTCGTCTAAACCGACTCTGATTGTTAGGGTAGGCATGCTTTAGAGTTGTCTTTCTATTTGAACTAAATGAATTCAGTTCATATTCGATAGCCGTCTTTGAGTAATAAAGCATACAGTATAACATCGCAGTTTATCATATTTTTTACCACGGTCGTGCTCGTCCCTGCATGAAAACAGAGATAATATTTACACCTGCATAAGACAATAGGTGAGCATGCAACTATCTTATATGCAGTCATTGGTGCTACGCACCACTAGGGACTTAATCGAAGTTGGCATGCGACGCTACCCTTTCAGCCTAGGTTGCAAGCCTTACTGAAGGTCCCGCATGCCTCGCGCCGAAGCACGATAAATTATTCCTCCTAGGACGAATCGGTTCCGATGCCCCGGATACCGTTTCGAGGAAAACAAACTTGTGCACAAGCTGTCCATGACCATGCCTATGTGCGAACAATTTCATATATGCAAACAGTTTCGTATAGCGCGGATAGTATCGAACGGCATTATCATTTCTCGCAACTCATGCAACGATTCATTTTTCCCAAAGCCGTACACCGATTTAGCGTCCCGTGGGCACCAAATTGTCTGAGGCATCATAACCCATGATCGACGTTTCACATTATTTTGCAGCACGTGAAATAGTCTATCTTTTTACTAGAACCTTAAACTTTTCCGTTTATGTGAGAAACTTATATTTTTCAGAGTAGATTACTCAAAATCAATACGTTTTTCCCGAGTTCTTGACCTTAGTGGATTGGCATACAATTAACTTGGCATCGTTCGATTTGAATGAATTCGAAGCAAGGAATAAGTTTGCGGGACATAGTAGAAAAGAAGGGTCGAATCACCCACCGATTACTTTGCTTCGTGCCGGTCGTCCAAGCGCTACGCAACGTCAATCCTTAGTTATGCGAGCTCCTGCAATGGCACCAATGCTTTGTTAGAATTCCTTCTTTTCCCTTTGCATCGAAATTGTAATTGCATCCATGAAAACGACGCGAAAGCACTTCATCAAGCCCAGCGGCAAAGCTCCAAGAAAACCATACAGCGGTCCGGTCCCGTCGAAGGGACTCTTATAGAGAGCTCACTCGCCGAGACGCAGCCCGCTGCATCTAGGACTTATTCCAACAGAAGTCGTTCCATTAGTTGGATCGATTCTCGTAACTTCCGTCCAAATCGATTTGAATCGATGCCGCAAGGCGTTATTCGTTTACCAAGCTTAGCGATTGAGTCAGATGGCCATCTAAGTTCCCGGCCGATCTGACTCGGCGCAAGCATATTATGAAGTTCCGTCGCCTATCGAAAGCGGGGCGCTACAGTAACAGCCAATAGAATTGCATGCTAGTGGACTTGGCAGCTACTAGATGGTCATATGAGTCATGGATGTGACTCCATTAGACATTGGGAGGGAAGAACAGTTCCTTGATGTATGGGCCACATTTATATACTACTATTGTACCTGAAGCTCCGTTGGATACGCAGGTTCACCCTATTGTACTGATTCCCTCTGACGTTCGTGGAACATTATGGACGTTTTCTTACTGATTCCCTCTGACGTTCGTCGAACGTTATGGACAGATTGTACTGATTCCCGATGAGAGGGACGATGCTACTGCTATACAGTCCGAGTGCCCATATGTGAAGGATTGTTCTTTATTGCATATTCACTATAGTACGGTTAGGTACCCTATTGCATGCATCCCTTATTTTCTATTATATATCACAGTTTATATGGCATGGTATTTTCTTGTATCTTGTTACGTCCCTCTGAGGACCTGGTTATCTCTCCAGGTGTGTGCTCTTGTCTTTCGCAGGTGTTCTAGCTTTAGCCGTGGTCATCGCTATTTCTTCGAGGATGAGTGCCCTTTGATCGTCTTCGCTTCGCTCGCCAAAATCATTCTTTTGTATATCTTGTATTTCTTTTCATAGTTGGTAGTGGATTTGTCTCCGTCCAACTACATGTACCAATGACAATTCATAATTGATTATATGAAATCTTTTATTCTTACATTTTGTGGGCGAGATTAATTAGTTGTGGTTTACTGCACTTTACAGCTTATGTATCCATACGAGGCCCATGTACTTCGTATGAATACAGCTGGCATGTCTATGTTCTTAGTCCTACGTATTTTGGGACTGGGGCGTTACAATGGTGGTGGCAGAGATGATGATGATGGTGCAGGTAGTGTTGGCCGTGGGGGTGGTGGCGATCGGTGGCTGCGGTGGAGAGGGCCGAAGACCACATGAGAGGCAAGGGGGAGCTCGGGATAAGGGAGAGGGAGAGCTCGAGAGAGGGGGCTGCTTCCAGTGAGGGGGAAGAGATGAAGAGAGAGGTGAGCGGGTGAGAGAGGGAGTTGTGAGGGGAAGGGGTGTGCTCCAGAGGGAAAGGAGCGGGAGGGAGAGTGAATAGTGAGGGGGCTGAGTGTGTGTGGAGAGAGAAAGAGAGAGTGTGGGTTTAGGATTAGGGCTTGGGGAGGATAATTTATAGGAAATTTAAATAATAATAATAATAATAATGGTAACATTAATAATAATAGGAACAATGACATAAAATTTACACCAATAATAATTATAAAATAATACTAACAATAAATTAATAGCATCAGCAATAACCAATAGTCAGGCCTCAACAATCGAGGCCAAATCAAGATTAAGAATTTAAATAAAATTTTAAACAAATACAAAATTTTAAAATCATGAAAATACGAAATATTGTCATATACCTATTTTTTTCAAAATAGGGAGGTGACACGTGTTTTTATCCGAAGCCCACGAACAAATTTCAACACTAACTGAATAGCTTTTATACGCCAAGCTTGTACAACTCGAACACTTCTAATCAGAACACACCGACACTTAGAAGAATGGGAGTTATCTTGGAAATGTGAAGATTGAAAGCTCTTTGTAATAGGAAGGCTTAGAATGAATAGAGAAAAGAAAAAATAAGATGAGTGAGTAAAATAAAAAAACTCTTCTCTATTTATGGGTATTTTTAACCAGAGTTCGGGCAGAACTCGATTAGGGTAACGTTCAAAATTTTGAACGTTTGGGATCCAAAAGAATATGTATTCATTCTGACAAGGAGAAATTTAGGAAGACCGAGTTCGGTCCGAGTTCGCCCTCGGATCGAACTCACACCGAGTTCGGTTACTAGATTTTCAGAAGGCTATTTGTTTTTCAGAATGTATTTTGGTTATTGGTTTGGTTTGGTTTGAGTAAGAATGTTTATCTAAATGTCAGTGATATCCGACTCACAAAAACCTAGACTCATGAAAAGAAAAATACAGAATAAATTAAAAAATCTTGCTTGACGAGAATAGTTGTGGTCTTCTGTAGTCTTCATACTTTAGGTATCAGATTCAAAGTTTTGAGTCAATTATCGGAATCAGGTTGATCATGACTGCATGGGCCGACATAGCTCGTCCTCCTGATAAGCTATTTCATCAACATCGTAGGTATTTCTGGCTTTAGTCTTGCATACTGCCCACCAGTCCAACCTCGTTGTTCCCCGTCTAGGATAAGCAGTGAAGTAAACGAGTTGAGCCTGACTTGCTAGAACAAATGGTTTGTATCCTTGATATCGACGCCGATAGTTAATATCCACAAGACTTTGCTTGTCAATTTTCCAACCTTGATCTTGGATCGGATCGAACCAATCACACTTGAATAACATGATCTTACCCGGTTCTATGCCATATTTATATGTCAACTCCATAATCTCCCGTAAGATGCCATAAAAATAATTGCCTGGATCGACATCTTTGTAGTTTATAGATTTGATACACAAACAACTATTTTTTGTTGAATCAAGATCCGGAAAGCTCTCTCTGACCGGAGCATTTGTTGACTTGAATCTAAACCCATTCACACAATAGCTTGGCCAAATTTTGACGACATAAATTAGCCCCTTGGCTAGAGTTCTAATATATTCATTCTCTAGTGTTGGGTCTGGATGATCGACCTAAATACCATAAGATAAGAAATTAAAATAAATGTTCTATTAATTACTATGTAAAGTGCATATACAAAAAGTAATTACCAAGATCCTTACATATGCACTCAACTATGAAAGGAAATGACGTCTCATTTCCTGTTCAAATTCTTCATCTGTTATGTATTGTCTACTCGACCGCACCTCATCATTAAATATGTTGAAAACAATAACACATCGGCCAATTAGTGTAATAATAATATTAGATACATTACATAGATGACGTAAACGTGGACGTATTAGTTACTTACCCCTCGAGCTTCTCCACTTCATCTTTGTCGTAGTTGAGTAATATATACAACTGAGTAGCCCTTAGTTCCTCGTCATTCAGATATCTCTTCTTCATTTTCTCTGAAGACTTCCCGAAAGCATTGAAGACTTTCAGTATTGCATCATTAGATTCACGATATCCATCGTCGTTTCTCGGAGCTCTTGTTCTATTAGTAGCAACATGTGGGTTGAAATATATTGAGCAGAAGTTTGTAATCTCCTCGAGATCATAGGCTTCACAAATAGAACTCTCGACCCAAGCCTTGGTTTTCACATGTCTTTTTAGGTGGTTCAAATGCTGCTCAAACGGGTACATCCACCGGTAACCGACGAATCCACCAACATGTGCCTCGTAGGAAAGATGACTTGGCAAATGCTCCCTCGAATAACCCAGGAGGGAACACCCTCTCAAGCTTGCACAGTGTTACTGTAATGTCCTTCTCTTGCTTTTCTAGACGATTGACGACCAACTTAGTAGAACAAAGATCTCTGAAGTATATGCTCAGCTCTGTCAACGGATCCCAAAGGACCTGCAATAATAATTTTTGAAATACAATTAAAATTAACCTCTCCATAAATACATGACAATCGTGGCTCTTCATACCCGTCAGTTTGTTTTCTTTCAAGTCGACGCATCTTCTCAAATTTGACATGTACTTGTCAAAAAAATTTAGGCCCTGAATCCACCTACAAAGTCCCCCTTTATCCTCCATGTCCAGCGAGAAAATTGCCTTAGGCTGCTTATACTTCCCATTGCCTTCCTCTATCAAATGCAACGCAGGATGTCTGCATATATCTTTCAAGTCCAACCTAGCCTTAGGATTGCCTTTCGTCTTTCCCTTTACGTCCATCACAATATTAGTTATGTTGTCAAACACATTCTTCTCGATATGCATGACATCAAGGTTATGTCTGATCATCTTGGTGCTCCAATATGGCAGGTTCCAGAATATACTCATTTTCGTCCAGTTATGAGTGCGAGCAAATCCATCACACTTGTACCCCTTTGTAGGCTCTTCGATAGCACTTGAAAAATCTTTGACCTCTTCCCATATCGTGTCTCTAGTCCACCTTAACGGTGGATTGGCCTTCTCTATAATGCCGCCACGAAAAGCATTCATGTTCCTCCGGAACGGATGATCCTTCGATAGGAATTGTCGATGTCAATCGAAGAAGCACAGTTTTCTTTCATATTTCAAACGGAAAGCCTTCGTGCGGTCCATGCAATATGGACATAAGAGATGACCATGAGTGCTCTATCCCGATAACATTCTATAGGCCGAAAAGTCGTTGATGGTCCACATAAGTGCGACCCTCATCTGAAAGTTCTACTTTCTGGAAACATCATATGTGTTGGCACCTACTTCCCATAGCTGATTCAACTTATCTATCAATGGTTGTAAGTACACACTGATGTTCCTCTTCGGATTGTTCGGACCCGGGATGATAACAGTTAGGAACATACAAGGAGTCTTTATACACATCCACGGCGGTAGGTTGTACGGAGTGACAATCACATGTCAACACGAATATTGGGAACCCGAAATTCTGAACGGGGTAAAACCGTCGGAGGAGAGCCCTAGTCTTACATTACGCTCCTCCTAGTCTTACATTACGCGAATCAGAAGCAAAATATGGATACTCTCGATCAAAGTGCTTCAATGCTTCTCCATCGGATGGATGATCCAATACTCATCAATATGTTCCGCCTGTGCCAACTCATGTTCTCGGCAGTCTTCTTCACCATAAACAACCTTTGTATCAAAGGCAAGTGGTACATCGAATCAATCGACTTTCTTGTATCGGGAGTCCTACTTCTAGTAGTTGCCTTGTAGCGATCAGCACCACAAAATCTGCACACGTCTTCATCCTTGTCGTTCTTGTTGTACAACATGCATCCATTGCAATATGCATCAATTTTATCATATCCCATCCAGAGCGATCTCATCATTTTTTTTGATCGGTAGAAGTATCTAGGTAACTTGGCACCATCCGACAAGATCTCTATAATCAACTTGATTATTCGGTTATAGCATTCCTGAGACATGTTGAAATCGGACTTGATGCTCAACAGTCTTGTAACCACCTCCAACGATGAATGATTCTCACAACTAGGATACAAAGGAGTCCTTGCATTCTCCAGCAACTCTATAAACTTCGCAGCATCAGCATTCGATGCCTCCTCAGCGCATCATGATTGTCCGGATCGAAACTAGGCCCTGCAGTGTCGAAAACCATGTTCACCCACCTTTCGTCATAATCAGCATGGTGAACATCCATATACGGCTCCACATTAGGCTCCGGCTCCGATGCTAAAGGCACAAGTTCTCCATGTGAGGTCCACTGATAGTAATTTGGCAAGAAATTCCTCGAGTACAAATGATATGTCACGTCCACTTTTGGATTATATTTTAAGTTGTGACATCTCACACATGGACACTAAATTTTGGTGCGGTCCATGTACTGAGGGAACGCCTTGGCGATCTGTAGGAACTGCTCTACCCCTTGTATAAATTCATCATGCACACCACACGTCATCAGGATGACGATTGTACATCCACGAACGATTTTGCAGATAGTAATTCATATCGATTTGAAAATAATTCTGCAAAGATGGATACACATTATTCGAGTATATTGTACAAATGGATGCATACATGGATACACATGTTTATCAAAGTACCAACATATTTGACACTTGGTACCAACATACTTGACACTTAGGTGTTGTCACGTGTTCTTTGTGAGCCATTCTCTGAAAATAAAATTACTTTTGTAAGCCTTTTGAGGCTACTAGAGTTATACTAGATATCCGAAAAATTCTATAAAAGATAAGTTCTTCGTCTTTTTTGGTATAACTCTAGTTGCCTCAAAAGGCTTGCATAAGTAAATTTAGTTTTCAGATAAGAGCTCACATGGACGCTTGATTTCAGGCTAACATGGACACTTAACATAAGATATAATGATATCTCTGTCATCATGTGTTCCATGTGAGCCCACAAGGAAAACTTGACCTCGGAGTGTCTAAGCTAGCACTTACCTAGCTAGTACTTACCATGAAATACTTAGCGATACCTAGCTAGCACTTACCTATATACCTAGTATCTTGACTCATATCTTGACACTATACTAATCATACCTACTTTTATAACTGTATATTTATATACCCTTATATATGTATCTATCTATATAGATTATTAACCCTCACTAGCTCACTCATCCCCCACTCAAACATATACAAATACACACCTCTCACTTGGACACTCTCATACACTTAATTGTATTCTGATCCCCTTTTAAAATCTTTCAAGTAGTGGTCTAACGATTTCTAGCCCAAGAGCTATGATACTTGGTTATTAATATATAGGGTGATTTCAGGAAAATTTCTAACGATACAAGATTTAATATGGTTCCTAGGTTTTAGTTTCCATCTAAATTCCATAAAAATGTCAATTCTAAATTCCCTAAAAATGAATTCATATACCTAATTTCAATTCTAAATTTTATAATCAAATAATTCACACATACACACATTACATAAAGTGTGTGTCGTGTCAGTGTCAGCGTGTGTCGGGTCACATATTGTAATGCCCTAGTCCCAAAATACCTGGGACTAAGTACGTAGACATGCCAACTGTATACATACGAAGTATACCCCAATGTATAGAACTCCCGTATGTATACATAAGCTGTAAAATGCAGTAAACCACGATAACTAAATCTCATCCACAAAAATAAAGAATAATAATATAATCAACTATGCATTGTCATTTGTACAGGATATTGGGCGGAGACAAATCCACTACCAACGATTGAAATAGAGGAATACAAAATAAAGGAATTTGTCGAGCGATGCGAGGACAGTCCAAGTGCAATCATCCCGAAGGAAGAAAGTAAGGCATGGTCTTGGCTAGAGCACCTGCGAAATATAATAAAAGCACACACCTGGAGAGATCACTAGGTCCTCAGAGGGACGTAACAAGATACAAGAAGAACATGCCATAATAAACTGAATATATAATATGTCATAAGCCACAAGTAAAGTAAAATAGTCCCAGTCGTAACAAGGTTCAATATCTCATCATCGAAACAGGGGACTACCCCTACAACCAAACAAGGACAAGGGGTAGCACACTATACCGCGATACGATATTGTCCCAAGCTACTAATGGAACGGGGGTGACATGACATTGACTAGGGTTTACCTAACCATTCTAATGTGTTTATACAGTTAAGAACAAACCTTTAGTCGCATGAGCCCTGACTGTAAATAGGATCTTGTATAGTCCCATCTTGGGCACCAGTGACGAAGGGCATAACGTTCAAAAACGACAGTGGCCAACCTGAGGGGGTCATCATACCAGTATCTCCAGCGGAGCTTCCGGGTTACAAGGGAATGTGTAATAGAAGCCCATACGACAAAAAAATGTTCTCCCCTCCTATGTACCTATCTAAATCGCATCCGCGATCATGTACCTCTACTAACTGCTAAGTCTCCTAGCATACCTCTATTAGCAGTTAGACCTAACGCATGCGTACGGGTGATCAGCCAACACGCAAGTACCTCTACATGCTACTCATCTCACACATATCTCATGGTACAACTGTGTCAAGGTTTATGCAATACACTACAGATGGTAGTCCCTTAACTCTAGGTCCATATGCATAACTTAAAGACAATGAAGAAATAAGGCTAGTACTTACATCATGTATCACAAAAAACAAGCAAGTAAATCAACTGAAAGAACTAGAAATAAACAGACAGGAATATGCAATAACTAAAGAAAATGCAACTAAATATAATCAATAAATATGGCAAGGTATCTTGCCTGAGGTTGTGTGCAAAAGCACGGGATCCAATAGCTCAAACCAGCAAATCGTTGAAGCAAGAAAGCCAAAATCCACGAACGGCTCCGGATGCTGAAACAACATCAAGAAAATTCTCGATGTAAAATATATATCTAGAAAATGCATGTCCAAAAGTCCAATTCTGGAACAGGGGCAAAATTATAATTTTGGGTCAAAACGATGTCCGCCGTTGGACCTGTTTTGCATCAAAATGCGTGCCAGTATCTATAGTCTCTAAAGTCATCAAACTAAATGTCTACGAGTCCGGTTTGAGGAGATGAACCCAACCGTATGTCCAAAGTTGAATTCCGGTGGGCCGTGCACAATTTTGCCTGTTAGAGCGTGTCGCGGGCCCGCCAAAATAGGCGTTCCGGTCGACCTTCTCAGAATCAGATCGTACTTGGCACGCAGGACCAGAAAAATGATACGGTCCTGCTGGCACAAGTTTCGTCTCGATTTGACGAACGTGCACAAAGTAATTGGAGAATTTACAAAAAGGTCGATACGATAAATTTTGACGGATACGCATCAAATTTGACGCGCACACACAACCAATTGGAATTCCGTCAAAGCCCACACGTCCGCGAAGTCGATACGCACCTTTCGATGCTTTCGGTTCACGACCACGTCGTCCGGTTTGTCGGGGCACACGTGTTATCGGTAAAAAATTTCTGAAATCTACGTTTTCAAAACTTGTTTTTTTCTCAATATTTGAAAACCGTTTTCTCGATCCACAGGGAATCAAATCAGCAACTACAAACAGTATTTTGCAGCCCTATAGTTTGGCTAAAACTTTGTTCTTCTAGTTTTCGAAAAAAAATTGGCAGGTTGCCAAAAATTTGCCTTCAAACTTGGTGCTTGGACAGTTTTAGGTTCTGTTTTAATTTTTCGATAACCAAGTTTATCGTAAATTTTAAGGGAGATTTTTGTGATCGTAAATGTCTCACAATTGAAACCTTTTGAAGGGCTTGGAAGATGGTCATATAGATTGTCCATAGGATTTTACGAAGTCGAAAACAATTTTGATATGCGTAGAAAAACTACGATGAAGTGACGTACCTGGCTGTTTGCAACAGAACAGAGGGTCCCCTGTCCCTCGGCCGTTCAGGCCATAGCCGGCGGCCCAAAGTGGCGTGCAGGCGTCGATGACGACCAGGAGGTGCACGCGCGTCTTCTGCGAAGACTTCGAACAAGGTTTGGAGAATTTTCGAGAGTATATGACGGAGCTTTTGTAAATGGGTTCTTATGCGTAGGAGGTTTAGAACCGATTAGTTGATAGGTTTTGGGCTTGATTTTAAATTCGAATTTAATTTCGATTTATACAAGGATTTGGGGTTATTCGGAAGAGAATTCGATCAAGATCATGTAGGAATTTGATTTTGATAGAAAGGATGTGATTTCATCGAGATTTAAATATCGAGGAAATCCCTTTCTACTGCGCGCCCACAGTCGGGTTTTGGGATACTACTGTTCCGTAAGGAACAGTACTTCCCTCTTGCTTTTTTTTAAACAAAAAATTTGTTTTTGTTTTTATTTTAACTATATATATCTGTTCTTATATACTATTAAGTATAAAAACAAAGTATTACTTAAAATGATTTCAGTAATTTCCTTAATGAAAATGTATCATGCATTCATGGTATGTATACATACCATATTAACATATAATATATGTTGAACACACACAAATTATTTATATTTTTATATATATATATATATATATATATATATATATATATATATATATATATATATATATATATATATATATATTTTTTTTCTTGAAAAAATATATATATATATATATATATATATATATATATATATATATATATATATATATATATATATATATCTATATTTTCAAGAAATATATATATATATATATATATATATATATATATATATATATATATATATATATATATATATATATATATTTCAAAAAAAAATTATATATATATATTTTTTCAAGAAAACCCCCCTTTTTATTAAACAAGGCTCAAAATGCCAATGCCTGTCACGTATACAAGACGAAACTGTACAAGTATACCACCAAAATGAAACAAGAGGAGGGGGGCACGGGATCGCCTAGGGGCAGGGATGGGGGAACCAGAAAGATGTCGGGCTGTGGGGGCACAGAATGCTCCTTTTACGACATTGTCGGAAGACCTCCCGAATGAGCTCATCAGTAGAGTATTTGTGATCTTCGTATCTAGCCTTGTTGCGATTCTTCCAAATCGCCCATGTGGCGGCCGCTGCGACGATCTGGTGTCCGTGGGATGCTCTCCTCCAAGAGACCGCAAGATCGTAGAAGCGACCACCCCCCGACTCCATACTGTAGGTGTGGCTAAGGGTCCTCCAGACCCTGTCAGGCAGGCTACCGTAGCAGAAGATGTGATCTATAGTCTCCATCTGACGATCTGAGCAGCAATTGCAGGCTGATGCCAAGCTAATCCCTATGGTGTTGAGGATGTCGTCAGTCGGCAGTTTCTTTCTGATAACTCTCCACATGAGGAAGGACCATTTCTTAGGGATACAGGAGTGCCAGTATTGGGCGGTGGGCTGATACGGCTGCCCCGGACCGCGGACAGCGAGTCTCGCTTACCTCACCGAAAAAGCCCCGGAAGCCTCGAGCGACCATCTCAGAGCATCAGCCTCGCAGCTTATCTTCAGGCCGCGCGCTTGATTGTCCTTCACCGTGTCGTTGTCTGCCCATTCGCGAATCTTGTCCCAGTTCCAGTCTTCGCTAATGTTGTTCCACAAGTCTCTAATTCTGCTGTTCGCAGGGATCACCATGAGCCTCGTGATCAAGTTGTCCCCGATCCATCTCTCCCGGAACGGGTCCGACTCGCCGTCCCCCAGTTGGGTTCTCATCTCTGGCTCGACAAGGTCGCGCCTGCTAAGGATGCGCCGCCATGCCGCTGATGATCTGCTGTTGGATATTGCCTCTGTCGGATGGATATGCTTGAAATATCTGTTCTTCATAAACATGGTCCATAAGTTCTCATCCATGCGAAGTTTCCACCAAAGTTTCATCGAGAAGGCTTTAACGATGTGGGTGAGTTTGGTGAATCCCAGCCCCCCTTTCTCGATTGGATGGGCTATGGAGGCCCAGCTAGCCCAGTGATGTTTGTTGATGCCATTGCAATGCCCCAGAAGAAGTTACACATCATCTGCTCGATCGAAGAAAGAACCTTCAAAGGCGGGGAGCACGCCGCCAGGGTGTAGATGGGTATAGAGGTGAGCACGTGATTGATAAGGATAATCTTGCCAGCTGGGGATAAAGTGGCATTATGCCATCCTGCCAGTTTATTCCTGATTCTAGTGATCAGATTCTCAAATATGCCAGCGTTGGATCTGCCGTACAGGAGGGGGCACCCCAGATAATTGAACGGGGGATGGTCGACCAAGAATCCAGTTAAGTGGGCTAGTTTCATCGCGTGCTCTCTTTTGATATTGTGGTGAGCATAGATGATACTCTTAGATGGGTTGATCTTCTGACCAGAGCAGGTGGAGTACCTCTGCAGGGTGTGTTGGATCACTGCCACCGCTCCTTCTTTCCCAGACGAGAAGATTAGTAAATCATCGGCAAAAGCCAGATGAGTGATTATTGGGCATCTGCTGGAGGTGTGATAGTACTGGAAGTTGGGAGAGTTGACCATGTTGTTGAGGTTCCTACTGAGGGCGTCGGCCACAATGATGAAGACGGTGGATGATAGTGGATCTCCTTGTCTAATCCCACGACTCGATTTGAAAAATCCCTCGGCCTGGCCATTGATGATCGTGGAGAACCAAGAGTTGCTGATAGATCTCCACACTAAGTTGGTCCAGTTCTCGGAGAAGCCGAATGCCCTGAAGACCCAGATCATAAATTGCCAATCCAGTCTGTCATAAGCTTTCTCCATGTCTATTTTGACTGTGATGTTTCCCCCTCTGGCAGGAAACTTCATGCAGGTTATTAACTCTTAGGCTAGCATAATATTGTCCTGGATGTTCCTTCCATGCACAAATCCACTCTGCTCCTCTGAGATGATCTTGGGGAGGATCCCTGCCATTCTGGTAGCGATGATTTTTGATATTATCTTGTTGATGAAATTACATAGACTGATGGGCTGAAAGTCGCGAAAGGTCTCTGAGTTCTCTTTTTTCGGAATGAGGATGAGCTTGGCGCTAGATATGGCTTTGGGATAAGTGGCTCCTTCGAAGAATGCGGTGGCCGCTTCGGTGATGTCTTGCTTGATGATATTCCAGCATTTGCGAAAGAAGACTCCCGAGAACCCGTCCGGACCGGGGGCACTATGCTCATTGAGAGCCCAAACCGCCTCTTTCACCTCCTGGACTGTGGGGATGCGCTCGAGCTGGACGTTGTCAGCATCATTAACAAGGGCAGGGATTTGGTAGGAAGGCGTTGTCTTTGTGGACCATTTCTTTGGAGAATAGTTTGGAATAGAAGTCCGTCGCGGCCGCTTGGATGCCTTTCTGGTCAGTAATGATGTTCCCGCTCACGTCGGTGGTGTGGTGGATCGATAGCTTTTGTCTTCGCCCGTTGACGCAGGCATGGAAGTATTTCGAGTTTTTGTCCCCGTCGCTATCCCATTTCAATCTGGCTTTTTGCTTCCAAAAGTCGGTCTCCACTTTAATCCTGAATTTGAGCATGGCTTTGGTGAGGTTGAGGGCAGTCCTAGCTGCCGGGGACTGATCCGATGCGAACCTGGCTTCGGCACGGGTGACGTCGTCCTCGGCGACCCGAACGGCTTGAAAGATGTCCCCAAAAGCAAGCTTGCTCCAGGCGGACAGGGCTTTCCTGGTCGCCTTGAGCCTGTTGCTCATGCGGGAAAGGGGGTTGGGAGAATCCACACTATTCCACGCCTCCGCGACAATGTCCAAGAATTGGGGGTGCTCGGTCCAGAGGTCGAGGAATTGGAAATTCTTTTTGGATGGATTAGTATTGTTTTTAACTTCCACAAGCAGCGGGGCATGGTCGGATTCAGTGGAGTTGAGGTGGGACAGGTTGGTGGAGATCCCCATTCCGTGCCAGGGGACGTTAGTGGGAGCTCTATCGAGACGGGAATACTGACGGCGGTTGCCTTCTTGCATATTGCACCAGGTGAATACGTTGTCGGTGAACCGGAGCGATGCTAAATTGGCATTGAAAATGAAGTTGTTGAAGTCTTGCATGGCCTGGATGGGGGGGGTGGCGGCTCCCGATTTTCTCCTCTCTACGGGTGAGTGCATTAAAGTCTCCAATGCAAAGCCAAGGGGAATTGCTGTGATTAAGGTGGATGTCTATGAGATCGTTCCAGAGGTGTTTCCGCTCTAAGTAGTCACAGCTACCGTGGACCGCCGAGATGATGGTGCGTTCGGGAAGCAAGGGGTGATCTAACCAGCATGAAAGGACTTGCCGGGTCTCCTGGATATTCCCGATAGTGACATCTTTCGTACCAAGGATCCAAATGTCGTGTCTGCCAGCGATGGCCGTGGGGAGCCCAAGCTACAGTTGGATAGATTTTAATCTTTTGGGGGGAATTTTGGGTTCAAGAATGATGAGGATTTCTATCTTATGGGTTTTCTTCAGGCTGATGATTCTCCTCATGGTGGGTTTGTTCCCCAGCCCTCGGACATTCCATGATAGGATGTTAATCATTAAGGGAGTTGAGGGGGGTTTGTTTTTTCCGCTTGGCGGTGGATCTGGTTAGGATAGTTATGGACTCTGCTGATCCCTTCCTCGTAGGTGCCCCATTTTCATACTTAGAATTGGTAAGCTGATCACATGTTGATCCCACTTGTTGGTCTGGTGGGGGGCCGATCGATTCTCCGGCGGAATCCAGAATGGGGTCCTCTGGGGAATAATAAAAGCGTCACTAGTGCTCCCTATCAGAAGCATGGTTTGCTGGAGAGGAAAACCTGCATCTTGAACCTGTTGGCCCCTCTGAACTAGGTCCGGGCCTAAAATAGCGAGGGCTGCTATAATGGGGTCTTCGTTAATAGTGACAATGGTAGCCTCTACGTCCTCTTGGTAGGGGACCGTGGCGATGGTGCTTTCAATTTGTTGGGGATCATCGTCGATTGTGACAATGGGTGCCTCTACATCCTCTGGGATGGGGATGGTGGCGATGGTGCTTTCGATTTGGTGGGCCTCTGATTGCACCGCCGCCTCTTCCGAGCCTAGAGCATCGAATTGGTTGGAGAGCGTGATTGCTTGGGTGTTAAGAGGGACCAACGCTTTGCTGGGGGTCTCCGACCTACCGTCGCTGGAGTCGAAACGGATGTGTGAATTGGGAAGGGGTAGAATGGGACCTTGGGGAGTCCTTCCATCCGATCGCGCTTTGTCGTTCCTGGCCGGTTTCTTCTTGAGTTCAGGGTGGAGACGGTGGCAATGTTTTGGGGTGTGACCTCTAAGGTGGCAGTGGTTGCAGAACAAAATGTGGTTGTCGTAGAGGATTTGTTGGGTGTGGGTCTGGTTGCCCAGCTCTATGGAGATAAAATTCGGTGGATCGGAGGAAAGGTCGAGTTCCACATAAATCTTGGCGTAGTGAGCTTTGGTGAGATTGCTCGTCTCGGGAGCCGTTGCCACGTACGTGCCGAATGAGTTGGCAATACGCCTAAGCGCCGCTGGAACAAAGCAAATGAGGGAGAGATTTGGCAGTGTCACCCAAGCGGCGACCTTCGGAGAATCTTCTATGGTGCTGAAACTGGTCGACCACTTGATGATTTTCATCTGGTGGGTGTCGATCCTGCAAGTGCCCTTGGACCACACGGTCCTGTGGTCGAGGTCAGAGGATAAGTGTAGCAGAATATGCCTAGGATCGATGGGTGCTACTCGATACTGATTCACGAGCTTCCAGCTGGCAATCTCCTCCTGCACCCTGGAGAGCTTCGGGCAACCAGATGAAAATTTGAGGATGAAGGAGTGGGGGAATGATGATGACAAGGAGGATACTTCCGAGACGGAGAAGGGAACTAAAGGCACTGGAGAGTCCCTGGAGTACTCGATATCCGGAAGACGGACGTCGGGTATGATACGACTCTTATCAACAGCTAGGTCCGGGCGCAGCTTGTCAGCGTAGGACGCCTGAGCGGTTCCGGAAGGGGAAGGGGTGATCTGGGGAGGGATTAAAGCGGGGCAAGGGGATGAGGGGATGGTGCCGGTCGGACGATCCAAACCAGTGGATGGTGATGGGGGTGAAGGCCGGCCGATGGTGGGCGGGGTGTTGACCGAAGAGATGGCCGTCCTAACATCAAGAGGGGCAGCCGCCGACAGTCCACTAGACGACGGGAGGCCCAGGACCGAAATGCCAGAGGCACCCAGGCCGGCAACCAGACGATGAGCCGCCGGTGGATGGTTGGGAGGACCGACAGCAGGAGGAGAGGGAACCAGGGGAGGCGGGGGAGGCTCAGGGATGATGGGCGCACAAGCGAGCTGGTTGGGCGAGGAAGCCCCCATCGAAGGAGAGGGGGCCGAGGGCTCATCGGAAGAGGGGGCGGAGGGAGCCGGGGGTACTATGGGAGAGGGGGGGCCGGGGGGCGAGAGGAGCTTGGAGGGAGGGAGAGTAGTACGTTGGGGGAATTTGGGGAGGAGAAGAACGCGGGAGATGATGGGGAAGCGAATACGCAGGGGGGAAGGAGACCAGTACGCTGCTGACTCGGCCTGCATGCCAGCGTAAGAGCCACCCCTTGCGTAAAAAGCAGGGCTCGGGTCTCTGCCTAGACCCGCGTAATGATCTAAGAAATAGTTGGGGGGGGGGCCCACCATCCCTAGCGTAAAATGCTCGGCCATAATCTCTGCTGTGACCCGCGTAGGGGTCAAAGAAATAATAGGGGTGGGCCCCACCGCCTTGAGTGAAGAGGAAGGGAGAGTCACGCTCGAAATGAGCGTAATAAGATGGGTTACTCTCCCTGACGAGAGGCCACGAGAATGGGTTACTCTCCCGTACGAGAGGCCACGAGTAGGGGGGCCCACTACCTGCACCGCAGGGGGGCACCCTGCCCGATGGGGCGTCAGCCCCGAGGGAAATTTGAACTGGAGGAGTATTGGGCGGCAAACTGAGGGCGGACTCCAAGGGAAGGTCGGTCCAGGGAGAGCCGGCATGACTCCCACCAGAGACTACGCCCGAGGGGGACGGGGCGCCGGACAGGCCGGCCCGCCTGGGGTCTGACCGGAGCGAGAGGGAGAGGGGGAGGTTGCGAGAGAGTGGTGGAGGATGGAGGTCGGAGCCGAGGGGTGCTTGGACGGGAGACGGGAGGGGCGGAGGCGGACGAGGATCACCATTGGGGGAAGGAGGGCGGGAGGCAAGGCGGACCAAGGCGAGTGCCTCGTCCGGCCAAGGAGGGGGGCATGGCGGAGGGGAGCACGGGGCGCCGGGAGGGCGGACAAACAAAAGGGGGAGAGCCTAGGAGCTCCCCGGAGGGAAGAGTTGCTGAAAGGAAACCAGAGCTGCAGCCATCTATCTATATATATATATCAAATTATTTATATATATATATATATTATTTATTTATTTATTTTCATAAATTGTTTATATATATATATATAAATAAATAATATATATATATATATATATATATATATATATATATATATATATATATATATATATATATATATATATATATATATATATATATATATATATATATATATATATATATATATATCCTAAAATACCTTGGTAGCATTTATTTACTCTATATAAAAAAAACTTACTAAGTGTTGAAACGTTAATATTTTTAAACAAAATTAAATTCCCAATTATGTCTAAAATAAATAAATAAAGATAAAAAGGAAAATATAAACAAGTACAAAATATTTCTTAAAATAAATGAATATAACAACAAGTAAATTTGGGGGGGGGTATGGCTAATACACTAGTCAGGGCACACGGCACCACTCGTCGTGCCACAGTGTCTAATCAATGTGCACGCAAAATTTAAATACGACTAAGACTGTAATTATAAATAATATCAAAATAATTCCAAATAATTATTCAAGCATTTATAGAATAATAAATAAATCTTTTAAAAAATTTGGGGGTTTATATCCTACCCAACTTATAAAAATTTCGTCCTCGAAATTAAAATAATCTTAATATATATAAATATAAAAATAATGTGAATTAATACATGGGGGCAGGTGCGTCAAATCGTAACTTAGTTTTCAAATGATGCAGGAGGTGGTTATCACAGAAATCCAGATTGACGTTATATTCTACAAGATGGTGCATTCTTCAGTCAAGAATCTACCCAACTTATAGAAGTTGGCTAACCGTGAAAATTGTTGTTATAAAATTTTTTGAGAAGGACAATTTCTAAGGAAAGGCATGAGAATATTGGACACTACTGGCTGCAGTCACAAATTTTAAGTGAGCCTAGATATTACTACAACGTTCTTGATCAAAAACTACTATAAGAAAGTTATTGCAATAAGATAGTCACTCTAGGGATTATGCTTCCGACAAGGTGGTAGGGACCTCTTATTTGAATATAACTAAAACGTGTTGATTCAACGAAATTTTAGACTTCGACCATCATGAGTTACTAAGAGATGGGATTAAAGAAATTTAGGGGAGGAAGAGTTCATAGGCCAAGAGATGATGGTTCTCAGTAAGTGCAGAAAACCTTTCTATAGAATCTGTTTAGGTAAGTGTTTGAAAACTCTAAGTCATAACGACTAATATGTGTGGACTGGTGTTTGGTGTTGTGTAGGAGGCATGCGCTTGCTTGGTGAAAGGCATACGTCATAGGTGTGACATGTCTTGCATGGATCATGTGTATTCAGTCTAGCTAAGGAGATGGGTCAATATTGGCATGATTAAAGTCAAATGGAACAAAATAGGCATCCATGGTTTGTTCTAAGGTAATTGTGCCATACATGTGGTGTAATTGGAATGGGGCACAGGAATGAGCATTTATGTGGGACCGGGATGTCATGTGTAGCTTGACTGGTCTAGTTCATGAGTGTGACTTTGTGGGAAGAAAAGTCTAGTGTTGTGCTTCAAATATCAAAGTCATGGTAGAGGATATCAATTGATATAGATAGGAGTGGACGTTATGAACCACTATTTTATTAGTTTAATTGGATCCAATCTATCCCAATCATTTGCTAATACTTAGAGAGGCTTGCCTATTCGCTTCAGGATTTCCATTTCAAAATTGAAACTCAAGCACAATTCTACGATAGAACGAAATGTGAAGAATCAAGGTTGTGATCTTCTACCGCGGTTACCTAAAGGCATGAGCAAGGATAGTTAAATTGCAATACAAAGATCATACCGCAACTTCTAAACAGATGGAAGAACAGTTATGAATGGAATCCCGATTTGGCATCATATTCTAAAGATGGAGTATACTAAGTTCATGGTTCTACGCAACCTACTGAATTGGCTAATAGTGGATAGCACCGCAATAGGGTTTCTAAGAAGATCATGTCTCGAGGAGATCTATGGCGGTAGAGGTATTCTGATCGTAGTCACGAGCTCAAGAGGAAGCCTAGGTATTACTTATTTAACAATACTCTGTCACGACCCGTACCTTGTTTAGGGGCACGAGAACGTGGGTACGTCCAGCCTACGCCGCAGTGTCGGCGGTAGAACGCTGTATAGGTCATCTATAACATCTAACATCTAACCACAAGATATATAAACCTGTCATCTCTGCACGAAGGTATAATATAACATCTCAACTCTATATCTCAATCACAAGTCTAGGGAAGATAGAGCACGATATGGAATAAGATAAAAAGGAAGAACTGAATATATAAGTAAAGTCATCACAACCCACATATAGATATCCAACACAAATAAATACAAGTCCTGAATATAACTAAGTCTCAACAACAATCGGAACAATCCGATACAAACTGAAAGCTATAAGTACTAGACTAAATTAGACACCCTCTACTGAGCTAGATGCTCATCGGGCTCCTGAATGTCACCCTCATGTGCCCCATAGAAGGTAGGGCAGTCACCATTATCATCTGTAATATTTTCAACAGGTCCAGTCAGGACAGGAGAGAGCACAATACATCTCACGCAGTTCATATCATGTTAGAAAATATAAAGCATGCAAAAGAGTAAGATACATGGACTGTAAAGAAATATATATGAAAACGAGAGAGATTTGATAACTGGAAATATCTATATACATGATAAGTAAGAACTGTAAGTAACCTGTGATTTAGAGCATGAGATGGTTATATAGACGGGTTAGGACAATGCAAGGGTAACTCTATCATACGTGAGTGTACAATGGACATATACATGATTTCACAAGATTTTACAAGATGGGATTTTGATCACATAACCATTCCCTACTCACCCTCCCCAATCAATACACAAGGATCCAATCAAGTTACGTTACCTTGTACAAGAGATTTTTATCATGTTTGCTCACATGATCATGAGAGTACAAGATTGTACAAGAGTATACATGAGTAGCGGAGTACATGAAATACAAGATGTTCATGAAAAGCACATGACAACTGTATCTGATGCACCCCGAGGGGGATAATATCGCATGACAAGATCCATATAGTACCAATTCGTGATAATAACGTGACAGCATCATATAAAGTAATCTAGAGCAAGAATATAAATCCTAACAAGTATGAAATGATCAGAGAATGTACTCGCCTGTCACCATGTATGACTGATATGAATAGATGTCCGAACTGGTGTCACAGAGTCCTATTAGAGTAAAACAGGTTATAAAGTACTCAAATTGTAATAATAGAAATCTACAATGCAAACTACATGATTCTAAGTCAAACTAGGTCAAGGCAAGTCAAACAAAGTCAAACAAGGTCGATTTAAGTCAAAGGTTGACTTACAGTTGACTTTTGGTAAAATGGTCAACCCTGGTCAACTCATAGTCCACTCTAGGTCAACTAGGTCAATGGTTGACTCACAGTTGACTTTTGGTCAACTGGTCAACTCTGGTCAAGTTTTGGTCAATTTTAGGCTAAAATTGACTTTTGGCTGACTTTTAGTCAAAACGGTCAACCATAGTCAAACGGGGTCAACCCTACGTCATTTACCATATTTCAAACCATTACCAACCAAGCTATCCTATTTCTAACCATATCTTAAACATGTTAAACTCATATCTTAGTTATAGGTATTACCTTAACTCTTATCCCATTACCCTACCAAGATAAACTCGTTACCTTAGCCTCTAACCCATACCCTTGCCTACATTACCCTCACCCTACTTATCCTTCAATACCCTACTAAGGTGTTCTAACACTCTACCCTCGTATCTCGATATCATATCTTGGTATCTTGATACCTTACCTTGGTTATAAGGTAAACTCATTTACCTTAAAGGTAAAAGTAAATCTCATTTAGCTTGAGATACTAACTTGAGTATCCTACGATACCCACTATTCTAAGACCCCACTCTTAGTATCCTAAGGTACTAAGATAGGATACTAACTATCTATAGGTTTCCAACATCTAGACACTAGTTAATACTAACATATCATAGGTATCTAATATATCAAAATCTAACCAATACCTCAACTAACAACATTCTAACCATCTATTCTAACTTAGAAACCTAACACAACTAACATCCACTAACTAATATCTAACCATAACATATATGTATATATATTCATCTCTAACTCTAACCAACTAACATATGTCATCTCTAACTAACAATAACATAGACTAACACAACTAACTATCTAACTTATATAAGATATCACCATCTAACTTCTAAGATACCTCTAACCTCTACATAGATTCTAACATAACCACTAACATACTAACATATCCATACATACAACATCTAAATTTCTCTCCACTCCAATACTAACACACACACACTACACTACCATCTATACAACATCAAATACACACTAGCACATATCCTCTATCAATCTCACTTCTCTCCACTAACCACACACATCCTTATCTCATTCAAACACACACACTATACTAACATATATTACATAACAATAATATATATATATATATATATATATATATATATATATATATATATATATACATATATGTACTAAAAAAAAATATATATATATATACATATATGTACTATATCATACATATTCTTGACAACCTATGATACCTACATTCACATGATATCCATACTACATAGGCTCATAGGTTACACAAAATGTCTATGTCGTATAGTCACTCTTCTACTTAAAACCAATACTGTACCAATTGGGCCTTCACTAAATTTTAGGATTAAAGTATGTTGTATCCCTTCGTATTAGCTTTCCGAAACTTCAAACGGATCGTATTTTCGTGTCCGGAAGCTCCCGGAATCGCGAAAATACCGAAACGCATTCATCTTTCGAACAGCTGACACTCAAACAGTTTTACAGAAAGTTCTAGAATGAATTTGGCCTATTAATATATATATTTGGAAAGCTAACTTCGATACGGTTCTTTTAAAAAAAAAATGGGAGATCAATCGGAGTCTTGAGCTAGGAGTTATGACATTTCTAAGTTGCTCTGGCTACTAAAAACGTGGATAAAAATTATGACAAATTTGAGTTGTTTTGGACAAAAGAAACACATGTAGGCCAAGATACTTGGATACCAACATAGGTATCCAAATGAAACTCATTCTAACCATCCTGACTAAGATCAATCCACTCTCTAACCATTCTAAAACCGAATTTAAATATCTATTTAAACTATTATTATACATACATACACATGGGGTGTCCTAATTTGGGATCTATCAAGTAAGACACAAGACACATATCTAAAATCCTCAAGAGAGCTCCAAATGGCCTCAAATTTGAATCTAAATGGGGTACATGCATGGGGGTGGATCCTATGGATTCAAAACTAACTAATATGTATAGGAAATCAATTTAGAGGGTTGGTTTTACCTATTGGGAGTGTAATCCCAATGATACTCCCAAGGACACGGCTCCGACACGAAGATCTTCCAAAAAGGACACTCCTCCTTGTACTTTGCTCCAAATCTTTGCTAGCACCCTCCCTTAGTAGTATGAGAAGGTTGGATGGAAGTTTTGGTGGAGGTATGTAAGGATTTGGAGATCAAATCAAGGAGGAAAGCTCTCTAATTTGGGGAAGAACACTTAGGGTTCTATGTAGAGGTAAAAAGAGGCAAGGATTTTCTTAAGGATTCTTTATAGGAAGGGAGGGGGCATTTGATGGCTGGTCATTAGATGAATTAGGGTTAGTTTTACATGTAGATGAGTGGCTAGGGCTTGTCCACCCACTTCCAAGCCTTCCTATTGGTTCAATTAGTCATAAGGCTTCTTTTTCACAAATATCCTAAGGGGTAAATATCCTACTATGAAATATCTAGATATTGTTAATCTTGTCATTACTAGGTTATCCTAATCAAGACTCTAAGCTCAAGGCTAATCTAGATTAGGCTAAGATTCTAGGTCAAGTCTCAAATAAATAATTAGCACATATTTAATTAATACAATTTACAATTTCACAAAATTGTCAAAATGACCAAAGTACCCTTAGGCTAAAAAGTAGTAATATGATATTCTAATCACATGACTATGCTCCCTTGGTCATGGTTAGTCTCTAGGCCTAGCAAAACTAGGGTTTAACTAGTTAACCATCAAAATCACAAGTCATAGTTTTAAATAGTTTTAAATTAATTAAAAATCACCAAAAATTATAACATGGTTTAAATATCATTATTAAATAACTAAAATATACAAAAGTTTAAAATTATCCTCATTTTAGAAACTGGGTGCTACATACTCATATATTGACCAGGTTTCATCAAGGTAATAGGAAAGGTCTGGGTCAAGCATAACCACTGACAAGCTGGGACAGTGGGGTGTTCCAATCATCGCATAACATAGATTATGAAGAGGTGCTATTAATGTCACGCCTCGATTAGAGACACTACAGTTGAGGGACCTATGGAAAGAGTATCAGTGGACAATGAGATGAGGCTACATAATAGGGGTGAGAGCCTACTTTATCAAGTTGGTTTTATAGTCCAAATATGGCGATATGCATGGGTGAGCTTAACTGGGTCTGGATGGTTCCTTGATTGGACATCAATCTTTTATTGAGTAAGTTATTGGTTTTGTTTCATATTGGTTGGTCATGATCCACAAAATCAATCAAGACCAGGCTTATCGAATTAGGGTAACCTAGACTAGGTTCTAACTCAAGTGGTTGGCCTAATTGTCAGTCGGGTTGGTTAACTAGGTTCTTAAAGCCCAAAAATGTGCCTTCTGTGACTTTTGAGTTTAAGTAGCACATGAGGCCTCAATTGGGTGGCACACTAGTAGCATGTGCGTAGTGGACTTTGAGTAGATAACAACCATATATTGGGTCAAAAGATTTGAGTCGAGGTTGGATCTCTAGCTGAAGTCAGAAAGGACAATGGTATTATGGTAAGGTTATAGTTAGTCTTTTTGTCCTGAAAGTCATATCATAAACATAGAGTACAAGGGGACGTGTTTTAGTAGGACATGATATGTCTACATGAATGTGGAGTCGTTTATGTCTTGTATGTGAAATTTGTTGGAAGGTAACAGCTGGTCTCGTGCTCTGAATATTAATG
This sequence comes from Iris pallida, assembly GCA_029216955.1. NCBI lineage: Eukaryota > Viridiplantae > Streptophyta > Magnoliopsida > Asparagales > Iridaceae > Iris > Iris pallida. The sequence goes on along the minus strand of JANAVB010003398.1, from coordinate 14,631,847 downwards.
TCACGGTCGGGGACACCAAATGATCTAAATAAAATGTGGGAGTTCATGGGGGAACTAATTATCTCCCTAATGGAAACCACCTTATTCTAATCAATCGGTAATACTAGTAACTCATAAAATTTTAGAAGGCTTAGAATCTATTCACTCCAAAATTACTTTCTCTGAATTAAAACTAAGGTACGGTTTTAGGATTAATAAGGTTAGAAAATTTCAATGTTGTGATATCGTGCTTGGGCCTTGAGTATAAAGGAATACTCCACAACGTGATATGGTAGATATGAATCGATTTGAAGGTGTTCTTCGATTTTGAATAGATGGAACGATTGTGTAAATATAGCCTTCATGGCCATAGGTGGTATGGCGAAATAAGAGGGACATTCTGGGTATATCTTCCCTCAAATGTGAGCATTTGTTTTTTCGCAGTAAGTAAAAACGAAAAATAATAAAGAGTTCAAGGGGGAGAGAATCGAATGCAAACACGGGGCTCAAAAGACGATGGAATATTTCAAGGGGAGTTGTCAAAGCAGTGGTGGATAAGATCCTAGAGACATCTATATCTCAATCCATGTGGGATAATCATAAGAAGAGCGAACCGAGTGCAGTAAGGTTGATCTGACTATAATACACCGATTCTAATTAGACAATATGTTAGTGGGCGTCCCCAGTAAACACACGTCTTGAACAAGCTTGATAAAGAATGAGCTTGCAAAAACTAGGCTATAATTGCGGCGTTAGTCAAGATAGTAAAAATATAAGTACGCAAGATTTATGATTGAAAGAAAAACACAAGTAGTTCAAGTTCATCAAACTCTAAGACTCGTCCGATGTTCGTGCCTCTACAGTTGTCCAACTATTTTCCTATCTACGACCTTCGTTGATCCAATGGGTATGGACCCCTAAGCTCTATAGTCTAAGTAATCTTCTGAGTACTCTCTCTAAAGGGTTGCAAGGACAAGGTGAATGATAGGTTATGGAGCATTCAACCCAACTTATAAGAGTTCAACTAGTAGGGTGATTGAGAATTATACCCGTATACCTAATATGAGTCATCTTCCTAACCTTTATCAAGCACGGAAGGAAGATACGAATTACGGTAGAAAGGGATCAAACAAGAGGCAAATCCAAGCTGTCAACAAGAGTTCAAAAATAAAATTCAATGGAGTGATCAAGTATGTGGATGAGATCCTAAACTCTAATCCTATCTGCAGGCTCACATCGGTACAATAACGTAATCGAAGTGATAAACTCGACCTTCATAGGCCGTCACAAAAATATGTAACGTCCCAGTCCCAAAATACCTGGGACTAAGTACGTAGACATGCCAGCTGTATACATACGAAGTATACCCCAATGTATGGAACTCACGTATGTATACATAAGCTGTAAAATACAGTAAACCACGATAACTAAATCTCATCCACAAAAATAAAGAATAATAATATAATCAACTATAAATTGTCATTTATACAGGATATTGGGCGAAAAGAGGAATACAAAATAAAGGAATTTGTCGAGCGATGCGAGGACAGTCCAAGTGCAATCATCCCGAAGGAAGAGAGTAAGGCATGGTCTTGGCTAGAGCACCTGCGAAACATCATAAAAGCACACACCTGGAAAGATCATCAGGTCCTCAAAGGGACGTACCAAGATACAGGAAGAACATGCCATAATAAACTGAATATATAATATGTCATAAGCCACAAGTAAAGTAAAATAGTCCCAGTCGTAACAAGGTTCAATATCTCATCATTGAAATAATGGACTACCCCTACAACCAAACAAGGACAAGGGGTAGCACACTATACCGCGATGCGACATTGTCCCAAGCTACTAATGGAACGGGGGTGACATGACATTGACTAGGTTTTACCTAACCATTCTAATGTGTTTATGCAGTTAAGAACAAACCTTTAGTCGCATGAGCCCTGGCTGTAAATAGGATCTTGTATAGTCCCCTCTTGGGCTGTCACGACCCGCTCCCGAATAATCGGACACGAGTCGGACACGCCCAGCCTTCGTCGTTAGACACGACGAAGTAAGCTGTACCAAGCTAGGGAAAACTAACCAGATAATCATGAAAATATATAATCACAGCATCTAAAAACGTATCCCAGAATGATCACCATAATCCACAAATCTAGATATCATAATGTACGAGTCATCAAGAATGAAATGTACATGAATTCTAAAGACAATATCTAAGAGTAAAGCTAACAGTCTAAACCTGAAACCTCAAGCTAAGCCTCATCCTGCTCAGCTAAATCCTGGGCTCTGGCCCATAGAGTAGAACAATGTCCTGCAAGCATACCTGCAACATATCCTATTCAGGAGCGGAGCAAAGTACAGTTCTAGGTAATGAACAATAACATCATGGTATGGAAAATAAATGCTGAAAGAACAGGATAAGAACAAGGTATGTAAAGAACATGAAGAACATGAACTACTGCTATAAAGATACATGAAAGATCATGACTATGTAAAGATGCAGGAAAGATCACGACTATAGCTAAAATCAAGATCAGGATCATGGGAACTAATGTAAGAACAAAATCCTGAACATGTGTGTTATAATTTTGAAATACTTCTATGATATGTGACCGGCTTGGGTAAGACCATGAAAGAGCATGAAAAGATCCTGAAAGATCATATAAGGTACGGCTTAGGACCCTACGAGGCCTAAGCTAAAGATCATGAATAAGTATCCGGGTTTGGTCACATATCTAGAGTATTTCCCCACCCCAAGATGCAAGTAAGATCATGAAAGAGCAAGTAAGATCATGAAAGAACAAGCCAGAAAAGATCATGAACGTGTCGCAGTGTGTCAGCAATAAAGAACAAGAAAATGCACTGATCAAAACCATAGAATGTACTTGCCTTGCTCCAGGAAAGTACGAGTAGGTAAAAGAGCTGGATGATCTCCTGTATGGAATAATGATGTGTACAAGTTGGTCAATAAACAGACTAATTCTAATTGGTTATCAAAGATTCTATTCACAATAAATTCCTAATATAACCTTAGTTCTAGGGTTCCTATAGAGTATCAATTAATACTCACTATATCCTAGACTAGCAAGAACCTAAAAATAAAGCTAAATACATGATATGGTTATTACAAGGCTTAGTATTTAAACAAACCCAAAAGCTAAGGATTTAAACCTATCATTCTATATTAAAAATCTTCATGAATACTTCTAGGTAATGAGGGAACCAAAGATCCAATTATATATACATAAATATATAACTATTTAACTTATACAAAATACTAGATATAAAAGAGTTTTAACAAAATGAGATTAGGTTATAAATGCGAATTAGAACTAGATTCATTATTTGAGAAATAACCCTATTATCCAAATAATACTTAGAAAAATGCTACTTGTCCTAACATATCAAAGTAGATATTAGTTAAACCAAATATAATGATTTTTGAAAATAATAAAGAGAACCTTAGAAAATCATCAAATTCAACTCTATCCCATTCCAGACTCATCCCCATTGGTTACACAACAACCACACTATAACAGTTCAGCCTGCTAAACTAGTCCCTCTTAACACCAGCCTAACATCTCAACTCTAAGGACAACATTAGAGTAACCTGGCCTGTGAACATTGTATTAGCAATTGAAAAAAAATAATACTCATAAAACTTAGCTAATACTCAACAAACCCAACTCCTCCATAATATAAATAGGAACAAAAGTTTGGCAAGTAAAATCTACACTCCACAGTTCAATTCTAACAGCCAGTCAATCGGACTCAAGGTCCTCCCCAGTTGCAATTTGAAAATTTGAAAGGGAAATACAAAATCAATGAGAGAATATACAACTCAGTTATACATAATAGTTTGGCCAAAAGAAAATACAATTGGAGAATCCAAATGGAAATGACACAGCTATATTGCAAGGTCAAGCTACTGTATAGCAGTTGAATTCCGCAGCTGCAGAGACAAAAGGATCGACACATCGCTATTGCAAACCGCAAGCTAAGTCTCGAGTCCAAATCTCCACAACACCAGCTACTGAACTGGTCCAGCCCCTTCTAAGCTGTACTCGAACTCGCACCCGTACTCCTACATGAACAATGCCAACACGAACCTGACACGGACACCAGGTCACACACACACAATCGATCCTGCTATGGCCGACACAACCCTGATACAAGTCTCCAACCCTTGCTACTCTTTCATACCCCCGGACACGCACCCAGGACATAAGCAACAGCAACAACAGTCGACACATGCTACCCGCAGTTGTAGGACACCTCTGTACATCACTCTATCAATTCCAGATTCAATTTGACATGATCAACAAGGGGTTCACAGAGATGAGACGATACCTGGAATAAATCTGCGTCCAAATAATGAAAGCTACAGAGACGGTCTCCGACACTGTCCTCCCCCGTGTACCGACACGAACAGATCCGATCTCTGGGATCAACTTCGTCTCTTGGCTTTAAAAACAGAGTCGACACGTCGGTTCTGTTAAGAAGAACTGCACCGGGTTCGCAAATTGATCCGATCCAGTTCAAAACGAATCGATCAGTCTACACAGTTGATCAAGAAGATCGGATCAAAATTCGAATCACTAAGAAGATCGGAAGAACGAAGAAAAATAAAGAGCTCACCGAACTAACGACTGCTCCCGCGCCGTTGACGTTGTCGAGAGGCCGAAGAACACCGGAGATGGAGATGTGGAACCGTCGCTGCTCGCCGTCGAGGCTCGTTCGCCTCGGACGAAAGCCCGCTGTCATCGATGTCGGGGAAGAGGTGCCTCGTTGACGCCATCGGTGAACTCGCCGCCGCTGGAGCGCCGTGTGCCGCCGAGAGGCCGCGTGAGTGACCGCCATCGCCGATCAGCATATCAGCCCGCCGGCCGCCGTCTTTGAAGAAATTAGGGTTAGGGTTTGGCCACCGAAGTTTTGGAAAAGGGAAATTTCGGGAGAGTTGAGAAGAATGAGACAGCTGATCTCATTTTCTCTCTCCACTCGAATGAAAAGGGAAAAAAACAAACTTTACAAAAACACCCCCCCGCTATCTAGCATTTTTACAAAAGTCCCTTTGAATAAAGTAACTTCCAGAAAGCCCCCCCTCCTTTTCGAATATTACAGTAACTGTTGAAAACAGTTAAAACTTTATTATAATTATACTAATAATAATAATTATTTTTTTTAACCAAAGATGAGGGGACCACTAAATCGGTTGTAACCACTTTTGAAATTGAAATTGCTCCTAAATTAAATTCCCTCCAAAATAGATAATCAAAAGTTATTAAATAAAATATTAACCTTTTTATTTTGAAACCGAAATCAACGATTGTTTTTATTAGAAATTAATTTATTCTCTCAAAACCGGGGAGTGGAGTTACATGGGCACCAGTGACGAAGCACATAACGTTCAAAAATGTCAGTGGCCAACCTGAGGGGGTCAACATACCCGTATCTCCAGCGGAGCTTCCGGGTTACAAGAAAATGTGTAATAGAAGCTCATACGACAAGAAAATGTTCTCCCCTCCCTATGCACCTATCTAAGTCGCATCCGCGATCATGTACCTCTACTAACTGCTAAGTCTCCTAGCATGCCTCTATTAGCAATTAGGCCTAACGCATGTGCACGGGTGATCAGCTAACACGCAAGTACCTCTACATGCTACTCATATCACACATATCTCGTAGTATAACTATGTCATGGTTTATGCAATACACTACAAACGATAGTCCCTTAACTCTAGGTCCATATGCAAAACTTAAAGATAAGGAAGAAACAAGGCTAGTACTTACATCATGTATCACGAAAAATAAACAAGTAAATCAACTGAAAGAACTAGAAATAAATAGACAGGAATATGCAATAACTAAAGAAAATACAACTAAATATAAGCAGTAAATATGGCAAGGTATCTTGCCTGAGGTTGTGTGCAAAAGCGCAGGATCCAATAGCTCAAACCAGCAAATCGTTGAAGCAAGAAAGCCAAAATCCACGAACGGCTCCGGATGCTGAAACACACATCAAGAACGTTTACGATGTAAAAGATATATCTAGGAAACGCCTGTCCAAAATTTTAATTCTAGAACATGGGCAAAATTATAATTTTGGGTCAAAACGATGTCCGTCGTTGAACCTGTTTTACACCGAAATGCATGCCAGTATCTATGGTCTCTAAAGTCATCAAACTACATGTCTACGGGTCTGATTTAAGGAGACGAACCCAACCGTATGTCCAAAGTTGGATTCTGGCGGGCCGTGCACAATTTTGCCTGTTGGAGCGTGTCGTGGGCCCGCCAAAATAGGCATTCCGGTCGACCTTCTCAGAATCGGATCGAACTTGGCACGCAGGACCAGAAAAATGATACGGTCCTGTTGGCGCAAGTTTCGTCTCGATTTGACGAACGTGCACAAAGTAATTAGCGAATTTGCAAAAATGTCGATACGTAAATTTTGACGGATATGCATCAAATTTGTCACGCGCACGCAACCAATTGGAATTCCGTCAAAGCCCACATACCTGCGAAGTCGATACGCACCTTTCGATGCTTTCGGTTTGCGAATACGTCGTCCGGTTTGTCAGGGCACACGCAGTATCGGTAAAAAAAAAAACTCTGAAATCTACGTTTTCAAAACTTGTTTTTTTTCAATATTTGAAAACCATTTTCTCGATTCACAGGGAATCAAATCAGCAACTACAAACAGTGTTTTGCAGCCCTATAGTTTGGCTAAAACTTTGTTCTTCTAGTTTTTCAAAAAAAATTGGCAGCTTGCCAAAAATTTGCCTTCAAACTTGGTGCTTCGACAGTTTTAGGTTCTGTTTTGATTTTTCGATAACCAAGTTTTTGGTAAATTTTAAGGGAGATTTCTGTGATCGTAAATGTTTCATAATTGAAACCTTTTGAAGGGCTTGGAAGATAGTTATATAGACTGTCCATAGGATTTTACGAAGTCGAAAACGATTTAGATAGGTGTAGAAAAACTATGACGAAGTGACGTACCTGGCTGTTTGCCACAGAACAGAGGGTCCCCTGTCCCTCGGCCGTTCAAGCCATAGCCGGCGGCCCAAAGTGGCGTGCCGGCGTCGATGACGACCAGGAGGTGCGCGCACGTCTTCTGCGAAGACTTCGAACAGGGTTTGAAGAATTTTCGAGAGTATATGACGGAGCTTTTTTAAATGGGTTCTTATGTATAGGAGGTTTAGAACTGATTAGTTGATAGGTTTTGGGCTTGATTTTAAATTCGAATTTGATACAAGGATTTGGGGTTATCCGGAAGAGAATTCGATCAAGATCCAGGAATTTGATTTCGATAAAAAGGATGTGATTTCATCGAGATTTAAATATCGAGGAAATCCCTTTCTACTGCGCACCCACAGTCGGGTTTTGGGATACTACTGTTCCGTAAGGAACAGTACTTCCCTCTTGCTTTTTTTAAAAAAATTGTTTTTGTTTTTGTTTTAACTATATATATCTATTCTTATACTGCGGCCAGAAAGCCCTCGCACGCGCGGGCTGAGCAGAGCACAGTGCAGCAATAGCGATTAATGGAGCCGACTTCACGTCGACTTCCCCGCCACCACGCTTCGTCATTTTTCGATCCAATTGCACAGGTACGTAGTCAACCTATACACCTCCACACCCTATTAATTAGGCTAGGGAAGAATCGTACAGAACTTGTGGGATTGATTCGGAAAAAACCCGACAATCAATGTCCAAAAACAGGACAAGATGACAGCTAACACCCTGTATTGGAAGAGTAATCCCGAGCCTAAACTGTCGAAACCTTGAAAACTAATTTGTAACAGTCGAAGCCCACATATAGGGGATCGAAACCCTTCTGATAGATTGATTTTTCATTTAGTTTACAGAGATTTATTCAACTCTGAAGTTGACCAAAAACCTGATTTCAAAACAGTAGAAAACTTGAAAAACTCATCCACACGACGTGCGTCCCGCCATTCCGGGCGACGTGGTTACGAATCGAAAGCATCGAAAGCTGCATAACGGCTTCGTGGTCGTGTGGGCTTTGACGGAATTCAAATTGGTCGCGTGTGCGCGACGAATTTGATACGTATCCGTCGAAATTTACCGTATCGTGCACTTTGCAAATTCTTCAATTACTTTGTGCACGCTCGTCAGATCGAGACGAAACTTACGCCAACAGGACCGTATCGTTTTTCTGGTCCTGTATGTCAAGTTTGGTCCGATTCTGAGACTGTTGATAAAATCACCGTTTTGCGGGCCCCACGGTCCCACTCAACGGGCGATTTTGTACACGGCCCGCCAGAATCCAACTCTAGACATACGTTGGGTTCGTATCGGAAAACCGGATCCGTAGACATGTAGTTTGACGACTTTAGAGACCATTGATTTTGGCACGCTTTTCGGTGCAAAGCGGGTCCAACAGCCGACATCGTTTTTGCCCAAAATTACCATTTTGCCCCTGTGTCCAGAATTGGACTTAAGGACAGATAATTCTAGCTAATTTGACTATTCTGAGAACGTTGGTAATGTTTGTTTCAGCTTTCGGAGACAGTTGTGATAACTTGGACGGTATGGCTTACCAGTTGACATTATTTTATTGGTTCTTCGTGCTGCCACCAGGCAAGTATACCTTGCCTCCCTCTACAGTTTTATTACATGCATTTTATTTCAGGTTCCAGCTTTTGGATTATTTATGGATATGTGCTTTTCGTATTTTATTCTTTTGAATTGTTTTATTACATATAGTCGTGTCCATGTTGGTCTTGTGGTTCACTTGGAGTTTCTCGTCAGTACCTTGCTTGAGTCGTGTCATAGAACGAGTACGTGTAAGTGAACTGCTAAATCCTTGACATTGTTTCCTTGGCACCAGAGAGCCCATGTAACACCCAGTTTTCTGAAATTGGGGTATTTTTGAAAAATTATTATTTTTATTATTTATTAATGGTGTTTTAGTCATGATATAATTTTTGGTGATTTTAGTTAATTTAAAACTATTTTCTAAGTCATGACTTATGACTTTGTGATTTTACTAGTATAACCCTAGTGTAAACCCTAGAGATTTCATAACCTAGAGACTACCATGACCAAGTAAGCCTAACCATGTGATTAGGATATCAAATTACCACTTTTTAGTCAAAAGGGTATTTTGGTAATTTATTAGAATTTATTTGGATTTATGTAGTTTATTATTATTTAATTAGTTGATTAGTGTCATGTTAGCTCCTAACCTAGTTTAGCACTAATCTAGAGGTTAGCAACTAACCTAGAAGACTAATGTTAGATGTTAGCTTATGTGTAAATATCTTAGGTTGGAAATATCTAAGATATTACTTTCTTAGATATTTAGAAAACCTAGAAATATCTATCTACCTAGTCAAAGCCTTAGGAGCTAAGTTAGCAAGGTGGAAAGGAGCCCTAAATATCTACCCATGGCAGCCCAACCCTACCCCCATCCTATATAATCACATCCCCTTATCATTCATGACATTTTTCATTACACTTAAAAAACCTAGTTTTCCCTACAATTTTACACCCTCACCATTTAATCATTTTGACTCCAAATTGAGCCTAGTTTCTTGCATTAGACTCCCCTACACTAGAGGATACCAATTGTGGCTTGCTAGCAAGAAATTGTGGAGCTTTGGACGTTGGGAGTCGAAGGAGGATTTCATTTAAATAGGCCTATTATTGAGGATTTTGCACTCATAGGTAAATATCCCCAAACCTTGTTAAGATTGTGTTTTCTCTTCATGGTTGCATGCATATAGGTATACCCTAACTGTGGGTCAAGTTTGGTAGGAAATAGGCTTGGTTTGGTGTCCGTATCGGACACGTGTCTGTGTCTTAATTGCAGTGTTTGGTGAAATGTCACTATGGTTTAAAAGTTGTTGTTTTCCAAAACAAAATATATTTTTGGGTAGCCCTAGACATGTAGGACACAACCCTAGTTGACTGAGCACGTTATCGTGTCGTGTCCGTGTCCAAAATGGACACAAACATGCTGTACACACACTGTGCACTGTCCCTGAAACCCGATACTGTTTTCTCTACGAATTGGACACGTGGACATGTGCCACTTGTCACAGAGGTGGGGGCACCCTCTGACAAGCCCCCCTCGAGTTTCGTGACACTTCGTGTCGTATCAAGTGAGAAATTCGACACACACTGACCGTGTACTACACTGCACACAGTGTAAAACACACACTGACACGGCCTTCGTGTCGTGTCTAGACACGACGTGGACACAAAGTGTCATGCCTAATCCCTAGCCCTAGACCTAGGCTACACCCTGACACAAGCACGACACGTATCGATGCGTGTGTCGTGTCCACGAGGCTCTGTCCTCGCTGCACGAGACCGCCCCACGCTCGTGTTCAGTGCCCTGCTGCTCGGGGGCGACACAGGACACGACACGGCCTCTCATGGCCTGATTTTTTGTGGACACGTGCGCCTAGTGTCTCACACACTGCACACAAAATTTTAGGCGAATTAGTCTAGTGGATCGAGAGAAAACTCGATCGCACCGACCCGTGCCTGTGATGTGCGCGTGTGAAAACGCGCACTGATACGCGCTTCGCACGCGGACACGGCGACACGTGGGATCGTGTCAGGGTCCTAGGTGTGTAGCCTGACCCTAGGCGAATCTACCCACGTGATCACGAGACTTCTAGACCCTTGTGTCGTGTCCACGAGACAGATGAACTCGTGCACGACGCTGTGACACTGTGGTGTCTGAATTTACCCGATTTGGGTTTTTGACCACTGGACACGCCGTGTCGTGTCGTGGTGGACACCTATGGACACCTACGACACGTATACATGTGGGGCTAGGTTTACCAACCATTAGATATAGGTTTTAGTTTATTTTTTGGGTTGAATTTGGGTTTTCCCCAAATTACCTTCACTGCACAGTAACCCTTTAATATCCTGTATTTTCCAGATTTTAAAATCCGATTTCCATTCTATTTTTGAGTATATATTATATATATATATATATATGTATTTGTGTATTTATACATTGTATATGTGAGTGTATGTGTATATGAGTGTGTGTGTCTATGTATAGTGTATGTGAGTGCCTATATATGTAGATATGTGTGTGTATATAAATAGGTATATATATATATGTGTGTGTGTGTCCCATTTCTCAGTTTTCTGGGAACAGAAACCCCCCCTGCTGTCTACACACACACACACCACTGCCTTCCCATGACCCCCCCTTCACACACACACCCTCTCACTCTCCTTTCACTCTCTCTCTCTCTACCTATATATGTATATATGTTATGTATGTGTATATATATATGTTATGTATATATAGTGGTATATATAGATTATGGTATTATATATATATAGTTGACTATATATTAGATATGTAAACATATATGTTATAGACTTGATGTCTTAGCCTATGGCCTATGTATATAGGTAATGTATATATGTCATAGTGCCCTAGGATTACTAGCCTATGGTTAGTAGCAAGTTAGAATTGACCAATAGGCTTAGTAGACCTAGTTTGACTAGATGGTTGGCCCTTGTTGACCAAAGTCAACTATAGGTCAAACCATGACCTAATTGACCTAGAAATGACTTGGATGAACATAGAAGGACTATTTGACTAAGGTTTGACTAAACCCTAACTAGATGATTAGGTTGACCATATGGATTATGAGGGTAATCCTATATAGATGAAGATATGTATGGGGTTAAGTGAGATACTTAGAGTTGAGTCATGACTTGAGTTGGAGAATGGGATTAGCTTGATTATAGGATTAAGGTTGGTATTATATATATATGTATTATATGTGATATACTTTGTATAGGTAATTGTAGTATAGTATCTTAGGTATTCTAAGACATGTTAGCCTATGGTTGGTTTTGAGTTAGCCTTATAAGGATTTGACTGGATGTTGACCATTAGTCAAGATTAACCTAATTACCTTGTTGACTAGTATATGATTAACCAAAACCTTAGTTAGTCTAAGATTGACCTAGACTTTGACCATGTTGACTAGTATTGACTAATCTTACCATTATTGACTAAACCCTAGATAACTTGACTAGTTTGGCTAGAATGTTTGACAAAGAGTTGACTTTAACCTAGATTAGACTTGTTTAACTTTGTTTGACCTTGTATGACTTAGTTTAACTTCTTGTGACCTAGTATGACTTAGTTTGACTGTAGTGTTGACCAAGTTTGACTTTGACCTAGATTGGCTTAGAATTCATATAGATTGCATTGTAGATTTCATTTACCTTCATTTTGGACATGTCATAACTGTATTGCTCTATTTTAGGACATTGTGACCCTGGTACAGACATCTGATATTACACTCTTCTTTTCAGAGTAACAGGCGAGTACATTCTCTGATAGTTCTCTCATTTATTTGTCGATTACTGTATTTCAGTTCTAGTTAGTTCTATGTGATTCTCTGTATCAACACGTATGGATATTTCTGGATTCATGTATCGACACATACTTTACTTACTGGCCTCTATTACTGGAGTCATTGGTATCATTTCGGAATCATTTCTGGAATCATCACGTATTGGCCAGACTCATCTCGATTCTTTTTGTCGATTTTGGATTCACTTGCTGGGCGGGGAAATATTGAGTAAGACATGTAGACATACCCCAAATCTGGAATCTCCAACTGGAATCTACTGGAAGCATAGCCATCTCTTGCCTGATCCGTAAGAGATGTGCCTGATACCTACAGCCGTTTACATGTCGACCTCGGTATTTTAAAACACACTGTTAGATCATAGTTGGACTCACCCTGGATTCATTGATCACTGTTGGACTTATCTTATACCGGAAATCATCTGGTATCAGATTATATGGACTGGACTCACACTGGGATTATATTAGACTTATATCGTACTATCTGGACTCATACATATTATTCTAGTTCAGTTAGCTTTTATTACAGTCTTCATTGCCATGATTCTTTTCTTGTTTAGTTACTTTTCTTTTCTCGTATCTTACTGTTTCACTATGCCATCATTACCTGTATAAAACTGCCATGCTCATCAATAAAACTATCTATAACTGCTTTATAGTTCTTTGTCATTTACTTGGGTTTTTCTAGATGAGTTGTACTCGTTCCCGTCCTGATTGGACCTGTTAAAAATATTACAGATGATAATCCTGTGGACACCTGTCCTACTTACCATGGACCTGGCGAGGGATTAGCTACCTTTGGTTCCAACTCTCAGGAGTGATTCAGGAGATTAGCTAGTAGACTACTTTAGCTTTCATGATTTGACTTGTTGTATTAAAGTTAAGCTATTGAGTTTGTATTAAGTTTGTTTGAGACTTTGTTGTATTATTTTAGTAGTTAGTTGTTGTCTTTAATTTCTTAAGTATAACTTCTGTGTTATCTTTTCGTGTTTTAGACTGTGATTGAGTATATCCTACCCTTTACTTGTCCTCCATTCGGAGCTGATATCTGGACAAGTACTTTTTATACACTGCATGAGATTAGTTAGCAACCTAGGACAGCTTACTACCGCCGACACTGCGGCGTAGGCTGAGGGATGAGGGTTTGGTTTCTTCTATTGATCTCGTGATTATCGTTCATCCGGCAGTTCATTTATACGTAGTTGTTCTAGTGTTCGTGTGTTCGTATTCGTGTTCATGTTCGTATCTGTGTTCGTATTCGTGTTCGTGTTCGTAGTCATTTGTCTTGTTCTTGTTCTTTCTTGCTTATTTTCTTGCGCATGATAAAATTGTTAGATAGGCATGTATATTATGTATCTTGCTATGTCCTCTGAGGACCTGATGATCTCCTCAGGTTTAGCGATTGCATGGAGTTAGCTAGTAGTTCTGGATGGCAGAGGATTTGTAGTTCTTGCGAGATTCAGGTATCGTTATTGTGTTTATTATCCGCTCGTGCTTTCATACCTTATCATGAGATATCATGTTTCTTGATTTCGTTTTAGACTCTTGTTATTTTCTTTAGAGTCTTATCGGACATATATGCTAGTGGGCTGCAGACCACGACCTATCGTGTTCATTCATGTTTCATATTCTTATTGTGGATTGAGATATAGATTTGTTTGCCATGATTTGGCAGTATACCATAGCCTTGACAGCGTTTACGTATTCGAGTCGGGCTGGAGTCCGTTCGATACGTAGCTGGGCTTGGACACGCTTCGTATCCGAAAAGCGGGTGCGGGTCGTGACACCACCCAAGGCCTCCCCTGACGCCGGACGACCACCTCCGACGCTTGCGCGTCGGAGTTTGACGGCGGCGTTCGCCAGAAAAGCGTGCGGACGGCAGTAATAGCAGCAACAGCAACAGAGTATTAGCAGCAACCCCCCTATTATCAGGTAAGTTTTCGTCCTCTTCGCTCAACGAAATTCGATTTCGTAAGATGTTGTAAGAAGCCTGCACGACACCCTAGATGAACCAACAAGTACTTCCCAGCAAGATCGACCCATCGAGTCAGTAAATCAACTCGAAAAACCCGAAAAACCAATGTTCCTAACAGTTGAAAAACAGTCTCTAACCCTAGATTGGAAGGGAGATTTTGAGGAAATTACTTAGGATTTTTGAAAACCAATTGGAAACAGTGATAGTCAACTTATACGAGACTAAAACGTTTCTCGCAGAATTATTTTTTAGCTATCGGACATAAAGTTATTGGAACTCAAAATCCCAGAAAAATCTGTCTTCGAAACACTAAAATTTAGAAAAAACCCTCCGATACGACGTGCATCCCGCCAATCCGGGCGACGTGGTCGCGAATCGAAAGCATCGAAAGGTGCGTAATGGCTTCGTGGTCGTGTGGGCTTTGACGGAATTCAAATTGGTCGCGTGTGCGCGACGAATTTGATGCGTATCCGTCAAAATTCACTGTATCGGCCTCTGTGCAAATTCCCCAATTACCTTGTGCACGCTCGTCAGATCGAGACGAAACTTGCGCCAACAGGACCGTATCATTTTTCTGGTCCTGTATGTCAAGTTTGGTCCGATTCTGAGACAGTTGATCGGATCGCCGTTTTGCGAGTCCCACGGTCCGACTCAACGGGTGATTTTGTGCACGGCCCGCCGAAATCCAACTTTGGACATACGGTTGGGTTCATATCGGAAAATCGGACCTGTTGACATATAGTTTGATGACTTTAAAGACCATTGACTCTGGCATGCTTTTCGGTGCAAAACGGGTCCAACGGCGGACACCATTTTTGCCCGAAATTACCGTTTTGCCCCTGTGTCCAGAATTGGACTTAAGGACAGACAATTCTAGCTAATTTGACTATTCTGAGAATATTGGTAATGTCTGTTTCAGCTTTCGGAGACAGTTGTGGATTTTGGACTTTGTGGCGTATCAATTGACGGTATCTTATTAGTTCTTCGCGCTACCACCAGGCAAGTATACCTTGCCAACTTGTACAGTATAATTTATATGCATGTTCATTGTCTCGCTGCGGTTCTTTTTCTTACACTCGTGATTGCTTTATTCCATGTCTTGTACACTCATCATGTTATAGTTTTACTTTACATGTTTCTAGTTGCCTGCACATTCTCGTTCCTTTCTGTTATGATATTTCTATCTGTTACTGTCACGACCCGTTACCCAAATTGTTGGGCCAGGCCGAGCCATGTCCAGCCTACGCTTGGTTAAAGCGCAGTAAGCTGTTCTAAGAATAGACAATAACTGATCTAAGCTACTAACAGTTCTAAAATCACATTTAAATGTTCATCACAACACAGCATCTATAAGCGAAGGTAACATAAGCACAGACTTAATAATACATAACCAAAGTATCTAACTGGAGACAAAGTCCAGTATCCAAATATAAGAACATACCAAAGTCTCAGTCTCAAAACATATGAAAATAACTAAGCAAGGTTCCCCGCTGGGGCCTCTTCTGGAGCTAAGGCCAGGTCCTCAAAATCAGTGCCAATATGTAACACCTAGCATTTCATCCTCGAAAAGTATACCTACAACGTTATCCTGTCAGGACGGGAGCAAGTACAACCTCTACAACTAAAGTACTGAACATATAATGAAAGAGATGTACAACAAGAAACATGGTGTGATAAGTCTATAAAACAGGAAATACTAGAAACATGGCCTCATGGTACAACTGGGATCACAATATCATAATAACACAGGGAACATGGCATATCTGGAATCATGGTATATCTCATAATCTATCATGGCAAGGATACACATGTCATAAAGACAGATGTATATGTAATGTTTAAAACTGTAGTAAGTACGTGATCGGTCAATAGATGTACAATGTACTGTGGTACATGTAAATAAAATGTACATACGTACAAGTCAACAAGCATAGGTGTACATCCGTACAGAAATGCGGGATAATGGCCTACGGCAAAGTATGCATATAAAATGCGACCTCGCTCGCTACTATAGGGGGGTCATGATCACGTACACTACTATCAGTTTCCCCATAACCCATATTCTATCATGTGAGAGATACGAGAACAGTAAAAACATGTGAGAGATACTGGGAGTAATATAAGCACAGCCGGTACTGGGAACAATATGAAACATGTGAATACTCCGAGTAGTATAAAGCATAGTAAAACATGTACTGAGAACCAGTAAGGAACATGTGAAGATATGATAACTGTCCTAAGCATGGTAGGGACCAATTTAATGTAACATGTGAAGATTTAACTTGCAGTTATTCAGAAGCAGTATTTTAACCGGGTTAATACATATTCTAGCATTAAAAGACAGTAAATGAGTGTGTAGATGTACTTGCCTCGAGCAAAGCAAGAATACTAGTACGAAGATATAGATGTCCGGTATCCTGTCAATAATGATATACAACTCAGTTCTAAGCTATGATCAACAATATACTAGTGGTGTGACACGACTCCTAACTGGATACTAGCCAAGTGGAGACCTAGCATAAAAGTCTAATGTGGAGTGCCACTATACACAAACTAACTCTCTAGGGTCTTTACACTAGTGCGGGGTGAGGTCCAGTACTATAACAACTCAAATCAACGCAAAACTTGCAAGTTGTAACTACTCAATAAATAAATCAAACGGTACACTAAGTTCCAACAATTTTAGAGATAGACAAAAAGCTTAAATATATATAAAATAAAGTACCAAAATAATCCTTGTTAATTATAGAAATTTATACTAATTTTTCTGGGATTTATAAACCCTCATAAATATTTATTAAAAATCAGCAAACATAAATATATTGAAAATGAGTTCTGTTTTCCCATTTTTATAAAATACCAAAAGCACTTAATAAATGCTAGAAAAATTATAATAAATTATCTAAATTAACATAGTATTTAAATACCATTTTTCCAAGATTTTTACAGCAATTAAAATATATATAAAAATTCAAAACCAGAAAGTAACAATATCTAGAAAAATAATTAATTATAAATTAAGGATAATACATAATCAAAATCTACAGATGTTGTCGGATGATAAAATAAATATCACCAACGTGTCCAGAACGGTCAAATCAGCTAGGATAGCCTACCCATAAGTCCAATTTAGACACAGGAGCAAAACGGTAATTTCGGGTCAAAATGATGTCCGCCGTTGGACACACTTTGCACCGAAAAGCGTGTCGGGATAGAAGTCTACAAAACCTAGCAAATTATATGTCCACGAATCCAGAATGATGATACGAACCCAACGGTATGTCCAAAATAGAATTCCGTTGTGCCGATCTCAAAATGATACGTTGACGCGACACTTGGTATCCGGTTTGCACGGAAATGCGTGCCGGAGCAAATTTCTTCAAAACTCAGCAAATTATATGTCAACGAGTCCAGAATGACGATACGAACTCAACGGTATATCCGGAAGTAGATTCCGATGAGCCGATCTCAAAGTGACCCGTTGACCCGAAAAGTGGGACCCGATTTGCACCGAAATGCGTGCCAGGGCCCACGTTCTCCAAATCAAGCAAATTTTATAAGAAAACATGCCAGAACGACGCCACGAGTCTACTGGTGGTGTCAGAAATTGAATCCGGAGTCCCGGGTTCAAAAATGGAATTTAACAAGTGCGATTTAAAGAATTCGGACGGCCAACTTTGGCGTCGAATTCAACCAACCAAACGTGCTTAAAATGAAACGAAATCTAAAGGAGACAGGAAGATGGTTATACCAGCTGTGCACCGGAACTGACGGTGCGCAAAACGGAGCTGCGACGGCGAAGTTACGAGCTGACGAAGTCGGCTCCACGAAACTGTCCAAGAACAGTTTAATTTAAACGGTCAACTTGGTGGCCAGTTTTGAGGTATCAAACGACATAATTAACGGACGAAAATTGACAGGAGTGAAGATGGATATACCGAGATTGCGACGGAGCGAAGAAATCGCCGATCCAACGGTCGGATCTCCCAAAAAACACGTGCGAAGTCGCTGTCCCGAAACACAATTTCTGAATCTTGAAATCGCGCGCGTCGACGGGATTTCGACGTAAATGCACGGATCGCCCATTTGGCTCGTCGGGGAAGGTGGCGATGGACTCGGGGTGGCTCGCCGGAGTGTGTGCGGCCAGGGGGAGGTCCTCGCGGCGGTGGGCCGGCCACGGGGTGGCGCACGGCCTTACGGCAGCGCGCGTTTGCGCGCGCGCATGCGCATGCAACTGCTGCTGACGCTTGCTGCTGCGCTGCCACCTCGCTGCTGCTGCTGCCACGCGCGGTGGCGCGCGGCGGGGCGGCGACGGCGGGATGGTGTAGGTGGTGGTGCATGGTGGTGTTAATGGTGGTGATGATAATGGTTAGAGTGGTGGTTGCGGGTTGATGAAGAGAGGAGGAAGGAAGAGAGGGTGGTGGTGTTCACAGTGATGGTGGTGGTGGTGTACGGCCAGGGTGGCGGCCGTGGGGTGCTCGGCCAGGAGGAGTCGGCCATGGGGTGGGGGAGTTGTGTGTGTACGTGAGGAGAGAGGGAGAGAGTGTTGTATTTGTGTGTGGGTGTGAATATATATAAAGAGGGAGTGTGAGAATAGTAGAGAGAGAGAGAAAGATATTTGAAGAGAGGGGAGGAGAGTGAAGTCGGCTAGAAAAAGGGGGGGTGTTCTTTGCTGGTAAGGTGATGGGAGGGGGAGTGTAGTAAAGTAAGAGAGAGAGAGAGAGAGAGATAGTTTAATATATATATATATATATATATATATATATATATATATATATATATATATATATATATATATATATATATAAAAGATATTTAAGATATTTAACAAAGTAGAGAGAGGAAGAGATATTTCCAAAATAGGAAAAAGAGAAATATTGTGTAGGGTATTTAGGCAGTCATGAGAGTATAACATGGGGCTTGGGTTCGGGTTCGGTCGAGCCGGGTCGGGTCAAAATCGGACAGAGTGCAATAATAAAATTAAATATGGGTATTTATAATCTCGGGAAAATAAATAATATACGGGAACTCCAATAAATGGGACACAAGTTGCAGGCGGGGAGTAGGCTTCGTGTGGGCCACGTCCATACTTCGGGTTGACAGGTTGGGTCGATGTCGGGTCCTGAAATTAAATTGGAATTTAAATCAGGTTTCACGGCAGAAAATAAATCGGCCTAAATTGACCCGGAAGTTGTGCGAAGAAAATAGAGCACAAAATGAAATGTTCGAGTGGGACACGAAGGTCATGGGTGGAGAGCGTCTCGAGTAGATCATCCATGAGAAGTTGGTTCCGGGAGAATGGCTGGTCTGGTGCTCCTAAATTAAAAGCAACGACAACGTGCAAACGATGATCAAAAATAAAAGTGGGAATAATATTCAACGATTAATTGGTCTAAGTTGACCCGAACTTGCGCGATACAAAAAGAGCACAAGGGAACGAATTCAAGTGGGACACGATATATCAACAGGAAGATAATCTTGCCCACTTCAAAACTCGTGAAGAGAGTTTACAGAGATTGGTATCCCTGACGCTCCAGAAGTCAAAGTTACGGAAAGGTACATTAATGATCGAAACAATTAAATAAATAAAATATTTATCGAAAATAATTCATTTAGAAAAATTTAAAATAGCCCTGAAATTCAGGGGGCTTACAGTTACACTGTGTTAGTTTCATATGCATTCTTTGGTAGAGTCGTCTAGTCCTACACCACGATTTCCTCGACTTGATTATAACTTGACTTGACTTGACATGACTTGATTAGGACTTGACTTTGACATTCTATAGATTGTGAGTACTTACCTTGACTACGGTCTATAAGATTTTTATACTAGGATTGGCTACTGTCTTGGTTGTGAGTACTTGTCTTGACTGCGATTGAGACACTATAGATTGTGAGTACTTGCCTTGACTGCAGTCTATAGCTTTGACCTATTAGCCATTTCTAGTATGGCATGCCAGTGTCTTAGGATCCTTGTGTTTAGATCTTGTGTCTTAGTTTATTTTGTCTCGTTGGATATCCTTGATTGTCCTTACTTCTTTGCATATTTATACTGTTACATGTTGGCTTGTATATTATGTATCTTGCTAGTCCTCTGAGGACCTGATGATCTCTTCAGGTTTAGCGACTGCATGGAGTTAGTTAGCAGAGCAGGATGGTATAGGATTGCGATCTATGATGCAGGTATTTGCTTGTGATATTTCTTTATTCTCCTTTCGTGCATTATATTCAGTACCATGATATACTCTGCTTATTTATAGACTCATATCATTCTTGGAGTCTAATCGAACAATATGCTAATGGGCTGCAGACCATGACCCATACTTGTTCATTCTTGTTTTATATGATTCCTGTAGATTGAGATATAGTTTAGGTTAGACATGATACCTTGCCCTGGACAGCTTATACGTACTCGAGTCGGGCTGGAGTCCGCTCGTTACGTAGCTGGCTTGCTCACGAGCTCGCGTCCGAAAAGCGGGTGCGGGTCGTGACAACATGTTAAGCAATCAAGTTGAAGTTAACAAGTAAATAACCGTATCACATTTAAGTGACTTCTTACCGATAGCCGATTTTCTGGCACCTGCATAAAAATACAGGATAATATGATATACTTACTCTGTCTGCACAAAACATTCGTTAGCATGCATCCTGACTACATGGTCGTGGGTGAAACTGCACTATAAAGGACTTTCCAACGGGTATTACGACGCACCATTCCAGGGTAGGTTGCAAGCCTAGCCGAATATCCCGTAATACCTCGTGCCACCATAGCACGACCAATGTTTCCTTCCGGGTCGAATCGGTCCCAGCGCCCCAGGTACCGTTTGAGAAAACTTACTCAGACTTGTACAAGTACGTCCATGACCATACGAATGTGTGTCGACTCGATTAACACAAGTGCATGGTAAAACAACTGAAGGTAAGCAAAGACAATAGTTCAACATCTCATCTCAAATTCGAGCCATATTCAGCGACTAATCATTCCATCATTACCATCATTCCACTTGGTGATCTCCATGATCCCAAGCCTCATCATTCCTCATTCATTGATTCATTGCAACATTTCTCATAGCATTCATCTCAACGAGGAACCAAAAACTTTTCAATTCATTTTATTGGGACAATTATTATTCCGTACATTGCTTACACGAAAACAGGCATCATCTTTTTTTTATAACAGTAATACAAAGAGTACATGATTCAAGAGTCTTATTCAGTTCATTATGTTAATAGCATAGACAGTACTTTTCCATGTATCAATCACGCCGCATCTCATTATTCAAGTATTTTATTTGTTTCAGCAGCATTAAACATAAGGGACAATGTTATCAATTCATTCTCAGGCATCAAATCACATTAGCAGTTCGACGTTCATGTGTTGTACATTTCAATAAATCTCAGAATAAGCATCTCTATTAATCAGCAACTAAAATATGGGACATTTAGGGACAATTCATAGCATTTCAATACTTTATTTTATTAAGCATGAAGGTGTAAGGAGGAGGAAGGACAGTTCCACTCACTTGCATAAAAAGGGTCTTCCTATTCCGATCACACATAATTCTACTAAGCGTTGCTCCACCAGCGAGCCGCGTTCCAATACCCATTCCGTCTAGCCGGCTGAGAGAGATTACATCAGTCTCAATTGTCCTGATTTCCAATCCAAGTCACGGTCCAACATTCTGATCGCATCCAATA
The DNA here is from genome assembly GCA_029216955.1 of Iris pallida. Lineage (NCBI taxonomy): Eukaryota > Viridiplantae > Streptophyta > Magnoliopsida > Asparagales > Iridaceae > Iris > Iris pallida. Next base: position 14,609,804 of record JANAVB010003398.1, on the reverse strand, counting down.
AGCCAACCAAATGCCTCGCGCGGAGCGGGGCATTACATAATATACCACTCAGAAAAAGTTTCGTCCTCGAAACTTAAGGAAACAACTCATCCTATTAATTCACTTAGTCACAACAAGTTATTCATTTAGCTTCAATTCAATCTCATTCAGCTTCAATTCAATATTCAGTTCATCACACTCGGCCATTTGGAAATAGCTATCCAACTATACCACTTAATCCATCAACGATTCAATCCATCTTTATCTTTTCCAAATACTTGCAACTTCTCATTGATTCACCAACATTTTCCTTGTATTTCTATCTTGGTCGCAACATATCACTCGTTTGGATCCATACACACATTTTAGGCGTCCCCAAAACATATGCATTTCAGCCAAAGTTCGCGCTAGTGCTATAAACTCTTCCCATAATGTTATCTCAGTCGCAACCTATCACTTCGGCTGGATCTATACACATATTTTAGGCGTCCCCAAAACATATGTACTTCAGCCAACTTCTATGTTAGTGCGATTCGATAAGCCACGGTATAACTCTCTTTTCTAAATCCGGCTTAGCATCCTTTCAATTGACTTATTATTTTATTCACTAGCCACAATCACTATCTTCCAGGCCACAACACTTAACATCAATGACAACTCGGGTAAGATCTCTATCCAAGCATAATATTTCTAACATTCGGTCAAGGGTCTAACTCAGAGCCAATCATATCAAGAGTTCACCACAAGCAGTCATATTCCTTCCCAAATCCAACAATATTCCTCACCGAGGTAAATTTATCTTTTCTAAAAGATACAATCCGATGTCACCCACTATCGATTCTCCGAACCAAGGGTACAATTATATGCAACAGTCAAGGTTAACCCAGCTACCCGATTATAGATACCGACCCAACATTCCCGTCACGAGCAGTCAATTTCATCTCACATACAACTCAAGTCTCATCCCACGATTCTAGTTCCCGCTATGGCCGACACATAATCCTCAAGGGTCAAACATCTCTAAGGTTCATATTGAAGCATATACTTACAACATATCATTCTTAGGTCATACTCTTCACCATCTCTCGTTCAATACCAAAAGGTTATCCTACGGTCGCCAATGGTCACCCTATTATTCGGTCAAGTCTCTATGGTTAGCTATACCGACAGCTAAACCTAATCATTCAGGTGACTCCCCTAGAGTGGACGGCTACTAGGGATCATACAACTTTCTTATTCTCAGGCCAACAAGCAACCGACAGTTCTAAGGAACTCTACCCAAACCTATGGGTATCAACTCAGTCTGAATAACTAATCGTCATTGTCGGCTAAGCCAACAATTGGTAAGTCATCAACTGTTCGCTAGGGTCAAGTCTATCTATCCATGGTCTTCCTCAAGGAAATAATTCCCACAGAGGCTCATTCTAGACTTACCCAACGATCGACTAAGATCGATCTAGCAGCATTACAATCAAATCCTGACCCGACACACGATTCTCATCGTTCTAATAATCCATCAAGTAAAATATCCAATGATTCAATTTCTAATCCAATTCATTTGTGCTCACACGAACCCATAAGCCAAGGCTAACTATTCAAGGGTCATCGATTCCAATAGTCTTAACATAACTATGGGATCATACTATTCGGTCTGTATGACAAAGTCATACCACTAAGTCATAAGCCAACAATCTATATCCCAACCGACAGCCATCAATCTATCACACCATCTACCGATACTATCCAACATATTTTTTGATTCTAAATCTCATTCATTTTCCAGGCATCAAAATCTTATACGGACATTCTTAAAATCCCATACCGCAAAGGTCGAGTAGTTCATTCCATTCAATCCAACAATTCATGTAACAATTAACCATCCTCTAGGCAACACTAGTATTCAGAGTCACTACTTGTTATTTTTCTAGTGCAATTCAATTCCTCAGCATACATGCACATATGCAACGACTATCCTTTGGTGATCAGGATGGATTAACATCTATTATACCTTAGGGTCAAGGCACAAATTTATAATATTCATTTGGTTCACCGACAATATTTCTAAAACTTTCAGCTTAGCAACCAACTTTGTATTAGCCATATATGATTTGCATCCAACCAATCGAAGTCAACTTTCAGATGTTCTAAGCCACAACATTCTCTAGCCAAATCTATCTACCCATAGCATACTAACTGTCTTACTAGTCTGAGTCATCACTTGACTAAACAATTTCTAACCAAGCCACCGGTTACAATTTTCGACAATCTCGCTACCCAACATAACATTACCGTCAAGGGACACTCGAGCCATCTAGCAACAATACATGACTCCCAGCTAAGTCTCGGTACTACCCAGTACCCACAGATAGTCTAATTGCTATCCTATGGAAAGGGTCAACATACAACTCGTTCTGAGGTGGTAGAGGCAATATACCACTCAGAAATGAAGCCATCCTTAAACAATACCAACTCAAATCTATTCCGGACATTCATGGTCTATATTGATCACCACACAAAGCCAACATCTCGGGGTCTCAAAATTATAAGCCAATATTCTTAGGGTCTCAAAAGCACTAGCCATCACCCATGAGTCAACTCACTAGTTCCGATGAACTCATCCATCAATTACCCCATTCACAATTCTTTTCCAATGTCACATGCAATTCTCAACTTGTTACAGCATACATAGCCACTTTTCTTTATTCCCACATTACAAACAGTATTCACAATATAGCATACTATGGCATCGAGTCATTGTTGGGTTATTTGTGTCCAAACCAACAACAATTATTCATTCAGGGACATCACAATGTATTTAGACTTATTGTATGGAACATCCAGTGAGTAGCCAAGAGGGTCAACGATCTTTCAGACACAAACAACATAGGGAGATTACAGAACAACAACAACATAATCGCAGAAGAAATCTTTGAGTGATCGCAGAAGCAACTTTGATTAACCGTCGATACAACTTTGATTTGAAATGAATCAAAGAAGAGACCAAGGACGTAAAGCCGTGCTCTGATACCAATTTATCACGCCCCGATTCGTAGAGTCATTCATTCGTATATTTTATCTCTTGGAATCGATCGTCCTCGCTTGGGCGTGATGCCATACAAGTCTGTTATTGTACTTGTACAAGGCAAAGATGGTACACAATTGATTATCTTCAAATAGGAACACATCACAGCGGCAGAAGCAGATAAATTGAAGTTAATGAGGACAATCTTTCTTATTGAATAGAATATATCACTTCTTTATAGCAGCGGAGATAAAAGGATAACTTGAAGTCACACAGAGATATATAGAACTTTATTCTCTTTATTGATAATTGAAGAAAAGTACAAGACTCGTATTGGAATACAATGCTTACAACACTTCCCACTTTACATTTAAAGCCAACTGAACAATGCTATAAAGCTTACATTTGATACAACTCGATATACCGACTTGGCTTACAACTTATTGGTACAACTGATTACACTGTTCCATACATTATGCCCTTTATAAACAGAAGACATCATCTTGTACAAGGAGAGCTTCTGTATGCCCAACAAATCTTCGATGTCGCGGGACCGATCAAGCCAATCTTCGTGTTAAAATATCCCAAGCACGAGCACCTACCCACAAAACGTGGGTCAGTACATCATCTATGTACTGGCGAGCAGAATCCAAACCACTCGCCTAAACCAACATTTAGTGATCGATTTTAGCAACATTTAATAAAATGATCTTTCTTCTTAGGCCTAGCATCAGTTTACAGTTCATGAGTAGAATTATTGAAGAATGTAAACATGTTATTTCATGGCATAGCATTTCTTTGTGTAAGGCATCGTCTAAGCAACATTGAGTTAACATGTTGAGCATATCATGGAAAAACTTCCTGGAAGGCATCGTTTAGCATACTTGGTGTTATCGTTCAACAGGTTATGGCAATATTCAAAAAGGCAACATCTTATCCTCGTTGGTATAAACATGTTAAGAAATCAAGTTGAAGTTAACAAGTAAATAACCGTATCACATTTAAGTGACTTCTTACCGATAGCCGATTCCCTGGCACCTGCATAAAAATACAGGATAATATGATATACTTACTCTGTCTGCACAAAACATTCGTTAGCATGCATCCTGACTACATGGTCGTTGGTGAAACTGCACCATAAAGGACTTTCCAATGGGTATTATGACGTATCATTCCAGGGTAGGTTGCAAGCCTAGCCGAATGTCCCGTAATACCTCGTGCCACCATAGCACGACCAATGTTTCCTCCCGGGTCGAATCGGTCCCAGCGCCCCAGGTACCGTTCGAAGAAACTTACTAAGACTTGTACAAGTACGTCCATGACCATGCGAATGCGTGTCGACTCGATTAACACAAGTGCATGGTAAAACAACTGAAGGTAAGCAAAGACAATAGTTCAACATCTCATCTCAAATTCGAGCCGTGTTCAACGACTAATCATTCCATCATTACCATCATTCCACTTGGTGATCTCCATGATCCCAAGCCTCATCATTCCTCATTCATTGATCCATTGCAACATTTCTCATAGCATTCATCTCAACGAGGAACCAATACCTTTTTAATTTATTTCATTGGGACAATTATTATTCCGTACATTGCTTACACGAAAACAAGCATCATCTCTTTTCTTTACAACAGTTATACAAAGAGTACATGATTCAAGAGTCTCATTCAGTTCATTGTGTTAATAGCATAGACAGTACTTTCCCATGTATCAATCACGTCGCATCTCATTATTCAAGTATTTCATTTGTTTCAGCAGCATTAAACATAAGGGACAATGTTATCAATTCATTCTCAGACATCAAATCACATTAGCAGTTCAACGTTCATGTGTTGTACATTTCAATAAATCTCAGAATAAGCATCTCTATTAATCAGCAACTAAAATATGGGACAATTCATAGCATTTCAATACTTCATTTTATTAAGCATGAAGGAGTAAGGAGGAGGAATGACAGTTCCACTCACTTGCATAAAAAAGGGTCTTCCTGTTCCGATCACACATAATTCCACTAAGCGTAGCTCCACAAGCGAGCCGCATTCCAATACCCATTCCGTCTAGCCGGCTGAGAGAGACTACATAAGTCTCAATTCTTCTGATTTCCAACCCAAGTCACGGTCCAACATTCTGATCGCATCAAACAAGCCAACCAAATGCCTCGCGCGGAGTGGGGCATTACAGCTACCCGTCTAAATAAAGTGCACCAACAATACCGTAAACGAAATGACCTCCTAGGCCGAACGGTCCCAGCGCCCTGGCGTACCACGTTCGAGGGCTGCTCGTGCACAGGCTTCTTTATATCTTTAAGTCCATTTGACCATGCAACGCATCTATCTTTCATACAACCAAGCAAGTTTGCCTATCTCTATTTTAATTGGCACAACGCCCCAATGTTTTCAACGAACGCCCCGAAGGCCACGAACATTTTGAAGGCACCATGCCGCATCGACAGTTATGTCACATCCGTGCCACAACTGTTCTCTTCTTCGTAACGTTGCCATCTTTTGTAGTCATGCCCCCTTTGATGTAGTTATTTGTCTTTTCTTGCATCGTGCATTCGATGCACGCCTCAAAGCCGCATTTCTATGTTCTACGCTGTCACGACCCGTTACCCAAATTGTTGGGCCGGGCCGAGCCATGTCCAGCCTACGCTTGATTAAAGCGTAGTAAGCTGTTCTAAGAATAGACAATAAAGGATCTAAGCTGCTAACAGTTCTAATATCATATTTAAAGTTCATCACAACACAGCATCTATAAGCGAAGGTAACATAAGCACAGACTTAATAATACACTTCCAAAGTATCTAACTGGAGACAAAGTCCAGTATCCAAATATAAGTACAGACCAAAATCTAAGTCTCAAAATACATGAAAAATAACTAAGCAAGGTTCCCCGCTGGGGCCTCTTCTGGAGCTAAGGCCAGGTCCTCAAAATCAGTGCCATAGTATGAATCACATAGCATTTCTTCCACAGAAAGTATACCTACAACGTTATCCTGTCAGGACGGGAGCAAGTACAACCTCTACAACTAAAGTACTGAACATATAATAAAACAGATGTACAACAAGAAACATGGTGTGATAAGTCTATAAAACAAAAAATACTGGGAACATGGCCTCATGGTACAACTGGGATCACAATATCATAGTAACACAGGGAACATGGCATATCTGGAATCATGGTATGACTGGAATCACAGTATCATAGTATCATAGGGAACATGGCATAACTCATAGTCTATCATGGCAAGGACACATATGTCATAGAGACAGATGCATATGTAATGTTTAAAACTGTAGCAGGTACGTGATCGGTCAATAGGTGTAAAATGTACTGTGGTACAAGTATCTAAAATGTACTTCTGTACAAGTAAAACAAGCGATAGATGTACATACGTACAAGTATAGCTGGTGCGCCTACGACAAGGTATACATAAAATGTCAACCTTGCTCGGTACGTACGTACGAGTAGGGGGGCATGATCACGTACTCAACTATCAGTTTCCCCATAACCCATATTCTATCATGTGAGAGATACAAGAACAGTAAAAATATGTGAGAGATACTGGGAGTAATATAAGCATGGCCGGTACTGGAAACAGTATGAAACATGTGAAACTCGGAGCAGATATAAGCATAGTGAAACATGTACGGGGAACCAGTAAGAAGCATATGAAGATATGATAACTGTCCTAAGCATGGCCGGTACTGAAAGTGATACAACATGTGAAGACATAACTTGCTACCTCAAAGATCAGTATTTTAACAGGGTTAATACATGTTCTAGCATTAAAAGACAGTAAATGAGTTTGTAGATGTACTTGTCTCGAGCAAAGCAAAAATACTAGTACGAAGATATAGATGTCCAGTGTCCTGTCAATAATGATATACAAACTCAGTTCTAAGCTATGTTCAATAATACACTAGTAGTGTGACACGACTCCTAACTGGATACTAACTAAGTGGGGACCTAACATAAAAGTCTAATGTAGAGTGCCACTATATCCAAACTAATGTTCTAGGGTCTTTACACTAGTGTAGGGTGAGGTCCCATACTACAATAACCCAATACAATACAAAATATTGCAAGTCGTAACTACTCAATAAATAAATCAAACTGTACACTATGTTCCAATAATTTTAGAGATAGACAAAAAGCTTAAATATACATAAAATAAAATATCAAAATGATCCTTGTTAATTATAGAAATTTATACTAATTTTTCTGGAATTTATAAACCTTCATAAATATTTATTAAAAATCAGCAAACATAAATATACTAAAAATGAGTTCTGTTTTTTCATTTTTATAAAATACCAAAAGTACTTATTAAATGCTGGAAAAATTATAATAAATTAGCTAAATTAACATAATATTTAAATACAATTTTTCCCAAATTTTTACAGAAATTAATATATATATAAAAATTCAAAACCAGAAAGTATCAATATCTGAAAAAATAATTAATTATAAATTAGGGAATGACTCATAAACAAAATCTACAGATGTTGTCGGATGATAAAATAAATATCACCAACGTGTCCAGAACGGTCAAATTAGCTAGGATTGCCTACCCATAAGTCCAATTTAGACACAGGGGCAAAACGGTAATTTCGGGTCAAAATGATGTCCGCCGTTGGACACACTTTGCACCGAAAAACGTGTCAGAATAGAAGTCTACAAAACCTAGAAAATTATATGTCCACGAATCCATAATGATGATACGAACCCAACGGTATATCCGAAATAGGATTCCGATGTGCCGATCTCAAAATGATACGTTGACGCGACACTTGGTATCCGGTTTGCACGGAAATGCGTGCCGGAGCAAATGTCTTCAAAACTCAGCAAATTATATGTCAACGAGTCCAGAATGACGATACGAACTCAACGGTATATCCAGAATTGGATTCCGATGAGCCGATCTCAAAGTGACCCGTTGACTCGAAAAATGGGATCCGCTTTGCACCGAAATGCGTGCCAGGGCCCACGTTCTCCAAATCAAGTAAATTTTATATGAAAACATGCCAGAACGATGCCACGAGTCTACTGGTGGTGTCAAAAATTGAATCCGGAGTCCCGGGTTCAAAAATAGAATTTAACAAGTGCAATTAAAGAATTTGGACGGCCAACTTTGGCATCGAATTCGACCAACCGAACGTGCTTATAATGAAACGAAATCTAAAGGAGACAGGAAGATGGTTATACCAGCTGCGCACAGGAACTAGTAGCACGCCAATCGGAGCTGCGACGGCGAAGTTACGAGCTGACGAAGTCGGCTCCACGAAACTGTCCAAAAACAGTTCAATTTAAAACGTCAACTTGGTGGCCAGTTTTGAGGTATCAAACGATAAAATTAACGGACGAAAATTGAGGGGAGTGAAGTGCTATATACCGAGATTGAGACGGAGCAAGGAGTTTGCCGATCCAACTGTCGGATCTCCCAAAAAATGCGCACGAAGTTGCTGCGACGGGACGCCACTTTCGAGTTCAAAACTCGCGCGCGCCGACGGGATCTCGTTCAAAACGCACGAATCGTGTGTTTCACACGTCAGGGAGGCCGGAGACTCTCCCGGGGGGGTCGCCCGGGTTCGCCGGAGGCGTGGAGAGCTTGCGGGGGCGGGCCGGCCACGAAGTGGCGCACGGCAACGCCGCATCCGCGCGCGCGGGGGGGCGCGCTGTTGCCGTTGTCGCTTGTTGTTGCTGCTGTTTGCAGCTGCTGTTTGCAGCTGCTGTTTGCAGCTGCTGCTGCGGCGGCGTGCGGTAGCGTACGGCGGCGTACGGTAGCGTGCGGCGGCGTGCGACGGCGCATCGCCGGGGAAGGTACGGGGTGGTGGTGGTGAAGATGGTATGGGTGTGGTGGGAAAATGATAATAATGGTGATGGTGCATGGTGTTGATGATGTTGCTTGTGGTGTTGGTGATGGAGTTGTGAGGAGGAGGAAGGAGGAGAGGGAGGAGAGGGTGGTGGAGTTCGGCATGGGTGGGGGTGTTCGGCCGAGTGGAGTAGGGGAAGAGTGTGCTGTGTGTTGAGAGAGGGAGAGTGAGTGTTTTAAATGTGTGTGTGAGTGTAAATAAATATAGGAAGAGAGAGTGTAAGAATAGAGAGAGAAAGAGATATTTGTGAGAGAGAGAGAGGGGAGTCGGTCCAAGAGAGGGGGGTGCTGTGAGGTGGAGGTGAGGGGGTGTGTGAGTGTTTGCATTAATAAAGAGAGAGTGAGAGAGTTAGATATATATATATATATATATATATATATATATATATATATATATATATATATATATATATATATATATATATATATATATATGTATATATATATATACATATAGAATATTTGTAAAGTGGAGAGAGAAAATTAAATATTTAAAATAGGGAAAAAATAGAAGAAATTATGTGGGGTGTTTGGGCAGTCATGAGAGGGCAACCTGGAGCTTGGGTTCGGGTTCGGTCGAGCCGGGTCGAGTCAAAATCGAACCGGGTGCAATAATTGAATTAAAAATGGGGATTTATGATCACGGGTAAATAAATAATATACGGGGAAGCCAATAAATGGGACACAAGCGTCATGCGGGTAGTAGGCTTCATGTGGGCCACGTCTATACTTTGGGTCGACTAGGTTGGATCGATGTCAGGTTCCGAAATTAAATTGGAAAATAAATCAGGTTTTACGGTAGATAATTAATCGGCCTAAATTGACCCGAAAATTGTGCGAAGAAAATGAAGCACAAAATGGAGTGTCTGAGTGGGACACGAAGGTCATGGGTGAAGAGCGTCTCGAGTAGATCATTCATGAGAAGTTGGTTCTGAGAAAACGACTGGTCTCGTGCTCCTAAATTAAAAGTCACGGTGACGTGCAAACGATGATCAAAGATAAAAGTGGAAATAATTATTCAACGATTAATTGGTCTAAGTTGACCCGAAGTTGCGCGATACAAAAAAAGCACAAGGGAACGAATTTAAGTGGGACAGGATATATCAAAATGAAGATAATCTTGTCTACTTCAAAACTCGTGAAGAGAGTTTCCAGAGATTGGCATCCCTGACGCTCCAGAAGTCAAAGTTACGGGAAGGTACATTAATGATCTAAACAATTAAATAATAAAACAATTATCGAAAATAATTTATTCAGAAAAATAAAAATAAACCATGAAATTCAGGGGGCTTACATACGCCTTAGTGTTCAACGTGTTAGACTTATGTTCCTTCCCTCCGACTCGTGCAATTGAGGCACTCCTCGATAGGGTATTCAATGTTCTATAACTCGTGCACTGAGGCACTCGCACCGATATAGTCCTTCAATGTTCTAGCATGCTAACTCGTGCACGAGTGCACGAAATGACTTATGCACTTAGGCACCCGTCGATAATCCCTTGTTCCTTATGGCTTGCGCACCGAGGCGCTCACCTTTACGATATTCAATGTTCCATAGCGACTCGTACATTTGATGCACGTTTCATTTCAATTGTTCTATCTCGTATTCGACACGCACTATGTTTTATCTCTCTATCGAGCCACGCTCGTGGTCTTGATAGGTTAACTCAGCATACAATGATATATTTTACTTAGACATGAAGGAGTAGGAAAGAGAAGTCAATGTCCCCCCACCTTGAGCCGATACGCCTTATCGTTTCACCGAGCCGATGCGGCTCGATTTCATAACTTCGTTGCACGACCAACACTCTTGACTTAGCCATCCGAGCACTCCATGCTTCGTTGAATTATACGACCGATTTGGTTTACCGTGCCAACGCCTCAGTCCGTCGCAAGTAGAGGTGAGCAACGGTTCGGTTCGGGTCAAACCGAACCGTATTCTGAAAAATCGAATCAAAATCGAACCTTATTGGTACAAACCGGAAACCAAACCTTATTTGGAAAAACCGAACCGAATTAAACGGTTCGATTTTCGGTTAGTTCGGTTCAGCAACAGTAAAAAAATCATAATACAAATTTTATATTAAAATTTTCATAATATAGCAGTAGTATACAAATTTGCAACATCTTCCATCAAGATAAAATACATATTACAGCAGGAGCATCCAAAGGGACAAAAAAAAAGAACTTGGATCAGCTGGAGCAACTTCTTCCATCAGGATAAATTCCAAATTTCCAATGATTAATTACGAAGTACGAATTAATGAACGAAGGCATCTCAATAAAAGCACCAAATTTTAATCCATTAAAGCAATAATATTAGGTGGATATGAACTGGTTTGAAAAGCTCAGCAAATTTCAATCCAACAAAGCAATAATATTGGTTGCTGGTAAAGGAGGACCAAAGCAATAATATATCTCCCATCAGGAAAAGAAAGAATGAACGAAGTATGAACCTCGAGGCTCGAGGTATTGGAGCCACTGGTCCCTCTTTTCCGAGCTCCTTGAAGATAATGAAGCAGTGCTCAGAGTGTAAGATTGCATGATCCGTATGTACTTTCCAAGCGTTGCCACCAGCGGCTGCCCCGGACCTCGGGATCTGCCGTCTCCCAGGTGGAGCCTTTCCGACGATGGGGCTTCGGTCGCCACCAATATCGCCATCAGGTGGAGTCTTCCGCTGGGGCTTAGGTCTTCCGCCTCCGGCACCACGAAGGAGGGGAGGAGAAGATGGGGCGGCGATTAGGGTTATAGCAGAAAATGGAGGTGGGTCGGGGGGGGAAGAGGAGCGGGGAGAAGAAGAGAGGAAAGGGGGAAGGAAAGCCCTAATCGTAGCCTCCAGGAGCTCGTAGAGAGGAGATGAGAGAGAGTGTTAGGTTAGATTTTTAGGATATATATGACACCAAGGGTAAACTTGTAATAACACAATTCAGTTTTCGGGTCGGGTCAGAAATCGATTTCTAAAACCGAGATCCGAACCGAATAAAATCGGTTTTAGTTTTTATAAACTGAAAACCAACCCGTTTAACATATAACCGACCCGAACTGCTATTTTGGGTCGGGTCGGGTCAGTTTCGGTTCGAAAAACGATAATTGCTCACCCCTAGTCGCAAGGCGACAATTGGTTTTGTGGACCCTTTTCTGAATAAGGCAAAATGTTGACCTCTAATATTTCAGCATAAACGTATAGCCTGCACACGAAACCAACTAAAATCAATAGTTGTTTGAATGGGTCAAACGTCTTGCGTTGATTCGATTTCTTAGAATCTTCCAACCGACTCAATGCTTTGCCTCGGGCCAACTTAACACTTGTATCGATCTTACTCGATGCGTTCCTCGGGTTAATGTAACTATCCGACTCGATACATCCTCTCGGGATATGTCACGTCCCGCACCCGCTTTTCGAACACGAGCAGGTGAGCAAGACAGCTACGTATCGAGCGGACACCAGCCCTTCTCGAATACGTAAACGCTGTCAAGGCTATGGTATACTGCCAAATCATGGCAAAATAAATCTATATCTCAACTCCACATTAAGTGCACAGAACAGGAATGAACACTATGGGTCGTGGTCTGCAGCCCACTAGCATATATGTTCGATAAGACTCCAAGAGTATAACAAGAGTCTCTAAACTGAATCAATAAGCAGAATATCTCATGATAAGGAATAAAAAGCACGAAAGGATAACAATGTAATATCAGTAACAAATACTTGAGACATGCATCACAATAATCTACCATCCCGCTCTGCCACTAACTCCATGCAATCGCTAAACCTGAAGAGATCATCAGGTCCTCAGAGGACATAGCAAGATACATATAAACATGCCTATCTAGCAGTTTAATCATGCATGATAATATATAAACAGGACATAACAAGGAACGACACTTACATGGAAAGAGACTACAACCAAACTGCTAACAAGTGACTAACGACAAGTGGCTACTGACTGGTGACTATGAACTGAAATACAAGAACAACTATACGTAACTGAACTGCTGAATGAACAAGCGAACACGAGATCAATGGAATACCAAACCCTCGTCCCGAGTAGACTCGCAGGTTTGAACTAATCACTAACCCTCGTCCCGAGTGTCGACTCTCTGGTTAGTTGTAGTGCCCCGTCCCGCTCAGTCAATCGGAGGAATCAGAACGTCGACGGCGTTCGGACTTAGCCTTGAAACGGCTGCTCGAAGACAACGCTCGGTCGAGGCGACCGCTCGCTCAGGAGGGGTAGTTTCGGTAAACTTGCCTCATCTTAGCCTTCACATAATAAATCGCATGTTTTCAACTTGCACAAGTAGGCTTGATAATAAAAGAGACAAATCCACATAGCTAAGGGAATAATTCCGACAGGCCAAAATGAGTTAGAATATGGAAAGGTCTAATGGTCGGCTTAGAGTTGGTGCACCGCGTGCTTTGAAAATGAAACTCGATCCTTCGTCCCGTGGCTTGGGAGAAGGAAAGTTGGTTGAGTAGGCAAAGTTATGAACGTAGCCTAAGTCATAGGCGTCGCCCGCATGAATGCTTCATAAAGCGTGCACGGTCCCATCGTCCAAGGCTTGGCATAGCCTTGGTTTGCCCATGAGTTAAGTTGCGTTGAACGGATTGTGACATAAGTCTAGGCACCCAAATGACTTGGTCGTTCGAAGTCGAATGCGTGCACGGCACGTTTCTACGACGCAAGGCTTGACGCAGTCTTTGCCCGTCAAGTTGTTGCAAAGTTAAGTAAGGCAAGGACTATCAAATAGGCGTTCATGAGTTGAATAGTCCCACAATCCCAAGGCCCGTCGTATAAAGTATGATTCGGGCGGTAGTGTTGCGTAGAACACGATTGGCTTAAGGCACGATGCACGGACTTAGCATTTTAAGGCACGGGCTACGGTTGATTCATTGAGTTTGGAAAAAGGAAAAGAAAGAAGTATGTTCGCGGCTATAGGTCGTCGAGGCGGTCTCAGAAGAAAGAAGTATGCTCGCGGCTATAGGTCGTCGAGGCGGTCTTAGAAGAAAGAAGTATTGAACTTGGCCCTGAAAGAAATGGTGACACTAGAGGTAGCATGACTGTGTGAGACGTCAGTTTGAGTCGAGTCTTGCATAGTCATGGACAACTTGTCGACAAGGTGGGTCGTTTCCCTGCACGGCAACCCGACGGCCACGGGACCGTTGTGGCCGCGATTGGAAACGAGTAATTAGGTGTGCTGGGCACGGGTTAGGCGGGGACTTACAGCGGGGCTAGCTACTCGCGCTGAAAGAACACCCGTCTAACAAAAGCTAGAGGAGTCCACGATGGCTCTGGGAGTCAGTGACCAAATCATATAGATGAGTCGGCATGGCGACATTCTGCGTGTGTGCCTTTGGATTGTGTTGAGTTGAATGTATGTGCAGTTAGAAGATAATGTTTGGGCCTAAGATTTGGCTTCAACATAGGCGACGTGCTTCGGCACGAGATGTGGTGTCAAGTCTTAAGTTATTGGCATAGTGTTGCACAAGTTGGGAATTGAGTCGTTTTGAGTTTAAGTCAGAAAACGTCGTAAGACAAAGTCGGTCGAGTGACACTTAGCTCAGAGGTCTTGATTGGGTCAGTTGGTGATCAAAGTAGCATGGGCCGCGAGACGGCGATGTGGTTTAGTCTTACTGAAATGCGAGGCACGGCCTCAATATGGATTTTGTAGTACGGTCACATGGAAAAGGAGTCTATCGTGTAGTTACGTCTCTGATTTTGGGCCGTAAGGCAAACATGACTTGATAGGTTAACGTTGATGTTGCAAGCACGGGATGGTCTAGAGACACAAAATAGGCCAATGCGTCTGTCCTAAAACTGATCCTAAGGCAAGAGTAGGAAGACAATCATAAAAAGGGACTATGTTGCAAAAAGTAAATCAAACGTGTTGGTTTTGTATGGGTGGGCGAGGAGCTCATTCCATTAGTACAGTTGAGTACTGACACCCACATAGTTTCCATGTGCAGGCACATGTAGAAGCTGGTGGTGCGGAGCTCGCTTGGATGCGTCGAGGCACGAAGTTCTTTAGCGATTCGAAGCGTACGGCCGCATGGAGTCAAGACTTATACGGGACATAATGTTGGACGTCGCCTTCCGAAGCTTCCGCTGGCTCAAGCGTTGTATCGAGAGATGAGATAGAGCATAATGAACTTGTAATGTGAGAAAAGTGAGCTCGAGAGACTTATAATCTTGGCCTTGCGTCCTTTGTAATCTTTGTTTCAATATCAATAAAGAGTTTCTTTGAATAACTTGTATTTTGCTTTAAAATTTCCGCTGCTATTATCCAATGTCTCTGCATGGGACTTCTGTGCGACGACCCCGTCGCAGCCGCTAAAATCGGCCGTTATGGAACCCGTCTTGTACGAACGCAATCTAGGCTCGTGCGGCATCACGCCTTAGCGAGGACGATCGCTCCTACGGGAGCGGGGCGTGACATAATGGTATCAGAGCACGGCTTTACGTCCTTGGACTATCGATTGAATTTTTTAACTCCGTTGTTTTCGCAAACTCTGAATTATTGCTTTCGTATGTTGATATCGTTGGTGCGCTCTCTCTCAGAAGTCCCACGGGATGTCCATACAATAAGTCTATCTATTTTGCAAAACGTAGGAGAACAGTTTTTGAAAAGAAACAAAAAGATGGTTTGCGTAAGCACAGTTGGCTGAGTCGGGCTGGGCATATACACCAAAGTTGCGTCGACCTTAGAAAAGTCGAGTGCGGGAATTAAATAGTGTTGAGCAAGAATGAGTTGGACTCAATTGAGTAAATAAGATGACTATCGATAGGAGTGCTATAGAGCGACGATATCGTCGGTGCGATATAGATGAGCGTGCTTAGAAATTGAGGAATGGTTCGAACGGAAAACTTGATGAAGTCGATTTTGATTCGAATGATAGTTGAGAATTAGTTGAACGACTTTATCCCTGGGTAGTGTATACGATAGCCTCAGGGATGTCAATCGGTCGATTGAGGATTCGGGTGTCGGTGAGTCTATCAGCAAACGTCGTATTATACAAATCCTTTGATTGAGTATCATTGAACAAGTATAGTCTTGAGATTTGACAAGTTGATTCGAACAACTTAGAAATTGATGCGCACGGAACGTGCACGGGATTGAGGATTGCGGAAGTATGAAACGCGAAGATGATTGAGTAGATAAATCAAATCGAGGAAAAGTTAAGGTGTAGTGAACGGATGACTTGATAAAGGAAATCGATAGGTGGATCGTATAGAAAAAGTTAGCACGATGGTAAGATAGCATATGAAAAGTTGAATTTTGAAGTTACGCAATGACTCTAAGGATTGGATTGAATGTTGCTCGATGATTTGAGTTAGCAAGGAATGATGCAAATTGAGAAAATACGTTGGTCGATGACTTAAGATGGACAAATGAATGATACGTGAATATGGGTTTGAGGAAATTGATGTTGTGAAAGATTCGAGGGATAATGATCGAACTTGAATTTAAATGTTGGGAGATTATCCAGTCGGACGATAGCACCATTCGCACGACTCAGAATTTGTTACAAAGGAAGATCGTCAGATTACGCATGTCATCGATGGTATTGAGACGTATCAAAGATCGATATGCGATAACTCGAGGGTACTCTGACTCGGCGAATAACGATCGTGCAAATGTTATTGTTCGGTTCGATGCTATACTTAGGATTTTGATCGAGATGAATATTGGATGAAGATGATTGTGTCTTGATGGTTACGTTGATAGCCACAATGTCGACGATCTTGTCATGCGCAGTGCAACTCTAGCCTCGCACATGCGTTGTGTCGGATTTGGGGCGATCGTTCCGCGTGAGCGCTGACATGGTGATTCATGTCGCAGAAATGATCGAACTCGGAAAATCAGGATGCGGCAACTTCGATTGTCTCAACTTGTCAGTTTGATACGAAGGAAAATTTGAGGATGTTAGGACTTGCGATTGATGAATGAAATAAACTTGAGGATTGAGTAGGTCCAATCCGTGCATCGAGAATGAATTAGTCTAGACTCGAACAAGAGTTACGTCCCGATGAGGATGATTATCCCGCGAGAGCGTGCATGGTGATTCATGCCCACCATGAATAATCTGACTCGCGTGAGATCGGGGAGCAACGTATTGTTAAGTCAGATATCCTTGTGATCGATTTCGTGAATTGGGATAAATGGCTTAGGGAGTATGGAATATGAACTACGACTTTGCGATGAATTATGTCGTAGCGTGTTTGATTTGAAAGGATTGATAGACGGATTATGTCAAACGTGTTCGAAGAGATAGACTATGTGAAATGGCTTGTTGGTCGAGCGATATTGATGTATCGAAGATTTGGTTGAGTGAACTTATAATAGGATGGCTTTGCTGAACGACTCGGACCCCGTGCGACGAATGTTGCGATGTGTATAGGGAATCGATGCTCGATGTTTAGAAATCGGAGTGATGCGAGTTTGGGTAGAAAAATTCTGTACTATCAACTTGGTTTGACCTTAGGATGGGGTCAGTATTGATATCGTTGTTTGGAAACTATGATTTCAATACTGACGAAAAGACATAGCCTAGCGGTTAGGCAGACGTCCGAGTGCGAAGTGGCAGGATTTGTGGAGGCACCACTCGCGAGTCTCGGTTGACATGCACGTATATCAGGGACGCCCGAATTTGTGCACGATCCGACTCGAGTGGTGATGGCAGATTCTCTATTACGAGGCTTGGTTGAAATGCATGTATTATGGGGATGCCTGGAATATATGCACGATCCAACTAAGTGATACATTGAATTCAAGCGAGACTTGAGGAACATGAAAGTGTCGAGAATTTTGAGATCGTAAGTTTTGAAGAAAAGATTGTGGGTAGCACGAGCGTGGCTCGGATTTGAGGGAACGCATAGGAGAAATGTGTGCGAGAGTCGTTAAACGTTCGAGTGATAAGTCAATGAATAAGTACTCAGTTAGTTTCGAGGACGAAACTTTTTCTGAGTGGTGTATGATGTAGTGCCCCGTCCCGCTCAGTCAATCGGAGGAATCGGAACGCCGACGGCGTTCGGACTTAGCCTTGCAACGGCTGCTCGAAGACAACGCTCGGTCGAGGCGACCGCTCGCTCAGGTGGGGAAGTTTCGGTAAACTTGCCTCATCTTAGCCTTCACATAATAAATTGCATATTTTCAACTTGCACAAGTAGGCTTGATAATAAAAGAGACGAATCCACATAGCTAAGGGAATAATCCCGACAGGTCGAAATGAGTTAGAATATAGAAAGGTCCAATGTCGGCTTAGAGTTGGTGTACGGCGTGCTTTGAAAATGACACTCGATCCTTCGTCCCGTGGCTTGGGAGAAGGAAAGTTGGTTGAGTAGGCAAAGTTATGAACGTAGCCTAAGTCATAGGCGTCGTCCGCATGAATGCTTCATAAAGCGTGTACGGTCCCATCGTCCAAGGCTTGGCATAGCCTTGGTTTCCCCATGAGTTAAGTTGCGTTGAACGGATTGTGACATAAGTCTAGGCACCCAAATGACTTGGTCGTTCGAAGTCGAATGCGTGCACGACACGTTCCCACGATGCAAGGCTTGACGCAGTCTTTGCTCGTCAAGTTGTTGCAAAGTTAAGTAAGGCAAGGACTATCAAATAGGCGTTCATGAGTTGAATAGTTCCACAATCCCAAGGCCCGTCGTATAAAGTATGATTCGGGCGGTATAGTGTTGCGTAGAACACGATTGGCTTAAGGCACGATGCACGGACTTAGCGTTTTAAGGCACGAGCTACGGTTGATTCATTGAGTTTGGAAAAAGGGCAAGAAAGAAGTATGCTCGCGGCTATAGGTCGTCGAGGCGGTCTCAGAAGAAAGAAGTATGCTCGCGGCTATAGGTCGTCGAGGCGGTCTCAGAAGAAAGAAGTATTGAACTTGGCCCTGAAAGAAATGGTGACACTAGAGGTAGCATGACTGTGTGAGACGTCAGTTTGAGTCGAGTCTTGCATGGTCATGGACAACTTGTCGACAAGGTGGGTCGTTTCCCTGCACGGCAACCCGGCGGCCATGGGACCGTTGCGGCCGCGATTGGAAATGAGTAATTAACTGTGCTGGGCACGGGTTAGGCGGGGACTTGCAGCGGGGCTAGCTACTCGCGCTGAAAGGGCACCCGTCTAACAAAAGCTAGAGGAGTCCACGATGGCTCTGGGAGTCAGTGACCAAATCATATAGATGAGTCGGCATGGCGGCAATCTGCGTGTGTGCCTTTGGATTGTGTTGAGTTGAATGTATGTGCAGTTAGAAGATAATGTTTGGGCCTAAGATTTGGCTTCAACATAGGCGACGTGCTTCGGCACGAGATGTGGTGTCAAGTCTTAAGTTATTGGCATAGTGTTGCATAAGTTGGGAATTGAGTCGTTTTGAGTTTAAGTCAGAAAACGTCGTAAGGCAAAGTCGGTCGAGTGACACTTAGCTCAGAGGTCTTGATTGGGTCAGTTGGTGATCAAAGTAGCATGGGCCGCGTGGCGGCGATGTGGTTTAGTCTTACTGAAATGCGAGGCACGGCCTCAATATGGGTTTTGTAGCACAGTCACATGGAAAAGGAGTCTATCGTGTAGTTGCGTCTCTGATTTTGGACCGTAAGACAAACACGACTTGATAGGTTAACGTTGATGTTGCAAGCACGGGATGGTCTAGAGACACAAAATAGGCCAAGCCGTCTGTCCTAAAACTGATCCTAAGACAAGAGTAGGAAGACAATCATAAAAAGGGACTATGTTGCACAAAGTAAATCAAACGTGTTGGTTTTGTATGGGTGGGCGAGGAGCTCATTCCACCAGTACAGTTGAGTACTGACACGCACATAGTTTCCATGTACAGGCACAGGTAGAAGCTCGTGGCGCGGAGCTCGCTTGGATGCATCGAGGCACGGAGTTCCTTGTCGATTCGAAGCGTGCGGTCGTATGGAGCCAAGACTTATACGGGACATAATGTATGGACGTCGCCTTTCGAAGCTTCCGCTAGCTCAAGCGTTGTATCGAGAGATGAGAGAGAGCAGAGTGAACTTGTAATATGAGAAAAGTGAGCTCGAGAGACTTGTAATCTTGGTCTTGCGCCCTTTGTAATCTTTGTTTCAATATCAATAAAGAGCTTCTTTGAATATCTTGTATTTTGCTTTAAAATTTTTGTTGCTATTATCCAATGTCTCTGTATGGGACTTCTGTGCGACGACCCCGTCGCTGCCGCTGAAATCGACCGTTATGGAACCCGCCTTGCACGAGCGCAATCTAGGCTCGTGCGGCGTCACGCCTTAGCGAGAACGATCGCTCCTACAGGAGTGGGGCATGACATTAGTACTAACCCTCATCCCGAGTGTGGACTCTCTGGTTAGTTCATGGCAAGGCTGTAACTCCACCTTCCTGATAATTGAAATTTTTTAAAGTTTTTATATTACATTGATTAAACAATTTGGAAATTGTTACATACTTTAAATTATATGTGAAGCTAAATATATATATAGTTATCATTTTATTTTCAGTCATTGGGCTTTAACTTCATTTAAACCCAGCAAATCCTTATCAGCCCAATCTATTTAATGAGACCAATCAATTATAGATTAATTCCAATAACTTAGGTCCATCACTGAAAGGCCCAAAACCCATGTACTTATTAATCCTGAAGGAAGAATAAATCCTTCCTTCTCCTTCTTACAGCTGAGCCTTCTTTCAATTAAAATCCTTTGATTCAAATTCAGTTTAACCTTTCTAACAAATTTCCTCTTTCCACCTGTTTTTTTTCCAAATTGGCGCCATTTCGAATCGAGCCTTCCTCCACTGATTCCAAATGCCTATTTAAACCCTAACTCACCAGATTGAGATCTACTTCTTCCTCTCCTTCATAATTCCTGAGCACCACTTTGAAGAAGAAGTTCCATGGCGTGGATGGGTGGAGAAGAAGATGACCATAGCCTTTGAAGATCCCTTGGATATTCGTTCCTCGTCGATCGGCTCAAAGAAGGTTAGATCGATCTGCAAAAATCGAATTGCATCTAGAAATTCTTTGATTCGATTACTTTTGATCGAATTCCTGATCCAGATCTACCGTCATTTCTTTGTGTTAGAATCCTTTCGAAGATCCTTGGGGAAACGTTGGAGAACTTTGTTAGGATCAATTTCTCTTTGATTCACTATTAGGAGCTGGAATCTCAGTAGTGAGTATCAATGTCTTTTCTCAATCACATTTCTATTGTTGTCTCTGAAATTTCTTCTTAAAAATCAAATTTAACTTATTATAGGAACGTTGTTCCTGATCTGAAGTGCAGATCAGATCTGAACTGAAGTACAAATTAGGTTTAACTAGGGATTATAGTAAGTATCCTATTTATTGATTCATTCTCTTGTGAATTCAACGATTGGTTGAGTGGAGGATGAAACAATCCTTGAAATGATGAGTTTCTTGTTCTTCCATTTGATTTAAATCAGGAGGGTGAGATATCAATTTGGCTTGGATTTAGTACTCGACTCCTAGCAGAGTGTCAGAACTACTGATTCGAATTGATTCTTTGAAGGTATTTTCTAAATCGCCCAATATTTTGATTATCTTTGAATACATGTTTACACTCATGCACTGTAGCACTAGTATCAGTAGAGTATCAGGTTTATCATGTATTAGCTTGATTATTGTTAATTCAATAAGTTGGATGTCTAGTTGGGGCTGAGATATCAATTGACCATGAACTTGATCAATAACAAGTGGTAGAAAGTTTTCTAAACTATACTTTGATAACCATATCTTAGAGTATCCTAAATTATAGGACTGGTGTTAGTATTCTTTTAAATATCAGTTGTTCAATCATTCCTGGTCATTAGAGTGCTGGACTGAATGGGATACTCTGATCCTCAGTAATACACTTTGGAAATCAGAGTTGAAGTTTCAGTCTCTGGTGAATCAATCTTAGTTTAATTTATTGGGACATACCTTACCTTCACTTTATATTCGAGTCTGTGTTTTGAGGATGTAGTTACATTTAGGTAGTACTGTAGGTTTGAGTCCATTGGTTTTCCTTCATTTGCTGAGAGTTCTAAATAGCAGAGCTAATTCAAGTTTGGACTGAGTGACAGCCTGGGATCTCAGTTGTGCATTATGACTTATTTGAGAGTTAACCTCTACCCTAGAAAAGTTTGAACAGTAGATTGTGATCTGAATATTTAGGGTCCAGTAAGGATCAGGTAAGCTGAAACTCTATTTTTTCTTTTATCAATTGATTAGTATAATCCTCGATGATATGCATTGAGACTGGGTCAGTGTTCTAAGTAGATTATGTTTTATCTTGCTTCCTAAACTTCCTAGAATCAGTCTTGTGAAGACAACAATGGATTTTGGAGAGAATTGCTGAGCCATGAACTGAGGAAGGAAGTTAAGGTGTAAGGACCACTACTGGTCGGGTATATTCATTTTGAGACATTTAGTGTCATTTCAACTTTGCAATGTATCTCCAAGTTTATGTTTACTCTCGATTAAATGAAGTTATACATTTGCAATCATGCTTGATTTCCATCGAAGAGTTGAACTGAACTAGGACCTATATATCTTTGACTTACCTGTTGAAGTAGTGACAACTCTGTAGCAGGACTGTGCAGACAAGGTGGTTAGCTTTGATAATTTCTAGGTAAATTCAGGAAGATAGATAGATGATTAGTGTATAATCATCTTGATTGTCCTATTTTCCTGGAATATAGTGTGTTGTGCCGTTAGAGAAGGTACCTGTAGGGATATTTGAGTAAGCATAAATCGTAAACTAATATGGAGTTTCATGGGAAACCTGTCTATAGAGGACTGTCTGATATTTGGGTTTTCAGTCCAGTTAATGTAAGGATGTTTGAGTCAAATTTTGTTAAGTATCTGTGGACAGTTTGGTTCTACTTATAATATTTAAGGGGCACTCTTGAACTGGACAGTGATATGGCAGATTTCAAGTATCCTGGGCTATTAGTTTCAATCCTAGTTAGGACTGAACTGTTTCAATGTCCTGCTTAAGGACTGAATGGTATCAGCCCTATTTGGGATTGAACCCTTACACTGTCAGTTTCCTAATATTGTAGTTATATGTCACTATATCCTAGGGTATGGATAACTCTTATGGTAACTTATAAGGGCAATCAAGTTTAAGCAAATGATAGAGTAGTCTGATACCTCTTGGAGTAGTCAACTTGTTCAATAGCTAAGTTCAGTGGTAAATTGGATACTTGGTTGAGAGGACTGGTATTGATAGTAAGTGTAGACTTTATAGGTTCAAGTGTATACTTTTATCAAAATGATACTTGAGGGATGTCAGGACCTTGTCTCTACTTACTGTAAACTGATATGAGTATGTTCATATCAGAACATAGATATCTGATAGATTTAGCTAGTTTAGAGTATAACTAGTTTACTTTATGGTACATTATCAATTTCAGCATGGTTAATAGATGAAATCACTCACTAGAACTTGTTTAAGTTTTAACCAATTTGTAAATAATAACAGGAGATCATCCAGCATTACTACCTACCCTCGATCACCTTGAGCAAGGCAAGTATACTTCTCAAACTTGTTCATTTTTCATGTCTTGTATATTCATTCCTGTATCTCCTTGTTGACATGATGTATCACGGGATTGCCTGGTTTCATGTTTCATGAGTTACTTGTGTCTGGGAGGGAAAATACTACAGTTGTGTGATCAAACCCTGTTACTATTCATGTGAATAGCTTAGGTCCCGTATCGTGCACGCGGGACCAAAGCTGTACCATTTCATGTTCATTGAATCTACCTAAGCCGATCTCACACTCTGGATGTATTTTAATATTGCACACTTCAGAATTCAGGTTATATTTCATGTTCAGGTTGTATTTCATGTTTAGGACTCTTATCATGTTTCTTGTATTTACTTTCAGTACTCATGTCCAGTTTCATGTATTGTTCTTATTTCTCGTACTTTATATATATTCTTGTTTCTTGTTCATATCATGATGTTCTTGTTTATTTTCTTGGATATACTTAGCTTCGCACCTGACTAGGATATGTTGCAGGTGAGCTGGAGGCTATTTGTGATACTTACTATGGGCAGGAGCCTGGAGGCACCTATGAGCCAGTGGATGTGGCCCGGGACCTAGAGGCTGAGGAAGCCTAGTCTTTTCTATTTTAGCTTTATCTGGACTTGTATTAAAGATATTACTATAGTTACATTTGCTGGAATGTAATAACATTTAGATTGTATTTGAGATTCTGGGATTGATATATTAGATGTTGTGATTACTTTTATTCTTATCTTGATTCATAGATTTTTCCTAGATATTGGTACAGCTTACTTCATTGTGTCTAACAATGAAGGCTGGGCGTGTCCGACTCATGTTCGATTATTCGGGAGCGGGTCGTGACAAAGGCACCCTCGTCCCGAGTGGACTCTCTGGTGCAAGTATAACGTCCTCGTCCCGAGTGTGGACATCTGATGTAAACACCCTCGTCCCGAGTGGACTCTCTGGTGCAAGTCAAGTCAACACCCTCGTCCCGAGTGTGGACTCACGGATGTAAACAGATCAAGAAAAACACCCTTATCCCGAGTGGACTCTCTGGTGCCAAGGAAACAATATCAAGGATTTAGCAGTTCAATTACACGTATTCGTTCTATGACACGAACCAGTCAAGGTACAAGTAACGACATGGTACAACTCAGTCAAGACCCAGGTAAGGGCAACTCTAATATGAACTCATAAGGTGAACAAGCCTGACATATCTACACTACCAAGTCATGAAGATGATATACAGGCAAGTCAAAGAACTAGTGAACATGGTATGAAGAACATATATAAATCAAGTCGACTAGAGAACTGATAATAACATATAAATCCATAGAACTAGAGTAACCAAATGATAACCAAAATAATCACAGAAAAAAACTATAAGCATGAAATTAAACTGTAGAGGGAGGCAAGGTATCTTGCCTGGAGTTTGCGCGCAGATCCAACAGAATATAGTCAACTGCTAAGCCATAAGGTCCAAATCATCACAACTATCTCCGAAAGCTGAAACAGAAATTGCCAATATTCTTAGAATAGTCAAATTAGCTAGGATTGCCTGTCCTTAAGTCCATTATGGACACAGGGGCAAAACGGTCATTTTGGGCAAAAACGGTGTCCGCCGTTGGACCCACTTTGCACCGAAAAGTGTGCCAGAGTCAATGATCTCTAAAGTCATTAAACTATATGTCTACGGATTTATTTTGATGATACGAACCCAACCGTATATCCAATTGTGGATTCCGGTGGGCCGTACACAAAATCGTCCGTTGAATCGGATC
This sequence comes from Iris pallida, assembly GCA_029216955.1. NCBI lineage: Eukaryota > Viridiplantae > Streptophyta > Magnoliopsida > Asparagales > Iridaceae > Iris > Iris pallida. The sequence goes on along the minus strand of JANAVB010003398.1, from coordinate 14,584,638 downwards.
TTGGGGCCCACAAAACGGTGATCCGATCAACTGTCTCAGAATCAGACCAAATTTGGCATACAGGACCAAAAAAATGATACGGTCCTGTTGGCGCAAGTTTCGTCTCGATCTGACAAGCGTGCACAAAGTAATTAGAAAATTTACACATAGGCCGATACGGTAAATTTCGACGGATACGCATCAAATTCATCGCACACATGCGACCAATTTGAATTCCGTCAAAGCCCACACATCCACGAAGCCGTTACGCACATTTCGATGCTTTTGGTTCGTGACAACGTCGTCCGGTTTGGCGGGACGCACGTCATATCGAATGTTTTTCTAGTTTTTCGAAAACAGTTTTCACAGTTTTTCCTGATTTTCACTCTGATTTAACTTACTGTATAAACCACTAGAATTAAAACTAATAATTGGGTTTTAATCCCTATTAGGTTGTCTACAATACTGTTTATATAGATTTTCAAAACTGTTGGTGGACCGACGATGGACCGGCGAAGAATCGCCTTCCAAAACCGACGTTGGGACTGGGTTTTGCCCTGTTTACAAACGTATTTTTCGTCGACTTATCGGCCAACATAAAGTATATAAATTCGATCTATTTGAAAGGAAATAATCCTGTATAGGTTGGGGACATACCCGAGAAAACGGCACGAAGAAAGATCGATCGTGTGCGAAGAATTCCCGCGATGAAAATGGCACTTATGCTGCTGCTCGGCCCTGTGCGCGCGCGTTCAGGCGCTCGGTTTGGCCGGTTCCGACGATTTGGTGGCTCACGACGGTGGTGTGCAGGGCGGCGCCCGCGATCAAGGCCTCTAGGGCGTGCCTTCGAATTAGGGTTTGTGTTTTTGGACGGGTACTCTTTCGATCTCCCTCTAATGTGTATATATATATACACACACGTATATATCCCCCTTTTCTCTCTCGGGTTGGCTTGATATGTTGCTGTTGTGGGGAAGTAATGGCTGGGCCGGTTTGGGGTTGCTGCTGCTTGGGCCTGGGCCGATTTGGGCTGATTATGTGGCTTTAGTCCACAGTGGTGATCTTTATTATTAGCTTAATATATATATATATATCTATATATATATATATGATAGATATATATCATTGAATATATATATATATATATATATATATATATATATATATATATATATATATATATATATATATATATATATATGCACATGTATCATCTATAGATTTAACACTCTAACATTCCATACATTTAATATATTATCTATTTTGAGTCTAGGGCCTTATTAATATAAATATGAATATATATATTATACATTTATTTGACAAATATAATATAACCAATAATAATGATATTATTATATAATAATAACCTCTATAAAATAATAATAATAATAATAATAACGGAATTCAATAACCCAATAATGATGTATACACCACTATGTACAGTCTAATAATCCTAAAATTGTACAAGGACCTATTTTATACAAATAATGATATTTATAATATTTAATTAACGAATATTTAGATAATATTCAATACAACATACTAATACCAAATTACGTCAACGCGTATGTTATTGGACGTACCGCATTACTACATGGGCTCTGGTCTCAGTTCGGGTCCAGTCCGGCTAGTTTGGTACAACCGGGTCTTCTACAAGTCAATAAACCTTAATAATAAATAATTAAATTATTTATAGGAGTCAAGTTGCAACTTGGCCTGGTTTTCCTAGTTAGAACATCACTATAGTTCGGCCCTCCCTACCAGGGCTAATACACTAGTCAAAGCACGCCATTGCACTATCCGTGCCATGATTTCTAGTCACCTGGTACTTCAAAACTCAACCATGGCTAACATCATTTATCGTAATAATTAACTAAATAATTATTTATAAAAATCATAAAATTACCATTTGAATCAAATAAATAATAATAAAAATATTTTCAAGAATTTCCGAGAAGGGGAGCTACAAATCTACCCACCTTGAAAATAATTTCGTCCTCGAAATTCTAATTCATAATTATTCCTAAAAATGAAAGTCCACTATTTCCTTAATCTCCTCAAACTTAATTTCTCCAAAATATTTTATGACCTTCTCTAGTCATTTTTATAACTCTGCATACTTGAGGACTTCTACCCACCTTTGGTCACACTACTCTTCAAAACACGGTCACTAAAATCTTCTAACTAGTTGCTAACAAGTCTACCAACAGATATCTAGGGCGTATGGCATCTATAATTCCTCATATCTATAAACAACCAAATATTCAATAGTCAAGCAATATTATACTATAACTTAAGAATTTCTGATAAATCCCAGATAGCACGATCGTTCGTCACCTTGAAATAAAAAGGGACGAGAATCAATGGTACGGAAAGCAAGGAAGTATAATCGAGAGCAAATATGGAGTTTTCAAGGACGTAGAGAATTTCTAGGAGAATTTTCAAGGCAGAGTGGATTGAGATTTCTAAGGTTTAGTCATGGTCGCAGGCTCGTATTAGTACAGTTACGTAACCGATACGATATGCTCTGACCTGCATGGGCCACCAAAAAAATTTATCACGACCCGCACCCGCTTTTCGGACGCAAGCACGTGAGCAAGCCAGCTACGTATCGAACGGACACCAGCCCTTCTCGAATACATAAACGCTGTCAAGGCTATGGTATACTGCCAAATCATGGCAAAACAAATCTATATCTCAAATCCACATTAAGTGCACGGAACAGGAATGAACACTATGGGTCGTGGTCTGCAGCCCACTAGCATATATGTCCGATAAAACTCCAAGAGTATAACAAGAGTCTCTAAACTGAATCAATAAGCAGAATATCTCATGATAAGGAATGAAAAGCACGAAAGGATAACAATGTAATATCACTAACAAATACCTGAGACATGCATCACAATCATCTACCTAGAGCTGTCAAATGGGCTAAGCCCGTTGGGCCGGCCCGCCCCACCCGCCAAAAAGGTGGGTTGGGTCGAGCATTTAGGAGCCCGCCAAACAGACGGGCCTAGGTGGGCTGGCCCGCTAGTAGCCCCCCCCCCCCCCCCCCGTGGTGGACTAGCCCGCGGGCCAAGTGGATTGGCCCGCCATCTATTTTTTATAAGTTTTTTTTATTTTTTTATTTAGCACATATATGAGATATGTATTATAAATGATAAAAATTCTCATTTAATGCAAGTAATGACGTATAAAATATTAAATTTGGTCATTTATTTACATGAATGAAGGTATTTTAAAAAAATATCTACTATTATAATGTTTCTTGTATTTTACTTGTAATTTGATGCATATGAGAGTGAGTAGAAAATATTATATATATTATTTTTTTTCCTTTTAAGAAACTAAACAATAATTTAAAAAATTTAAAAAATTAAGCGGGCCGGTCCGCCTAGCCCGCGGCCCGCCGGTGGGTTGGGCTGGGTTAGAATTTTTCCAGCCCGCCAAAATGGTGGGTCGGCCCGCCCCTGTAGTGTCCCGTCCCGCTCAGTCAATCGGAGGAATAGGAACGTTGACGGTGTTCGGACTTAGCCTTGCAACGGCTGCTCGAAGACATCGCTCGGTCGAGGCGACCGCTCGCTCAGGTAGGGTAGTTTCGGTGAACTTGCCTCATCTTTGCCTTCACATAATAAATCGTATGTTTTTAACTTGCACAAGTAGGCTTGATAATAAAAGAGACGAATTCACATAGCTAAAGGGAATAATCCTGACGGGTCGAATTGAGTTAGAATATGGAAAGGTCCAACGGTCAGCTTAGAGTTGGTGCACGGTGTGCTTTGAAAATGATACTCGATCCTTCGTCCCGTGACTTGGGAGAAGAAAAAGTTGTTCTTTGACACAAACTGGGAATTAGCCTAAGTCATAGGCGTCGCCCGCGTAAATGCTCGATAAAGCATGCACGCTTCCACGATGCAAGGCTTGACATAGCCTTTGCCCGTCCCTTGGGTTAAGTTGTAGGCTTGATTAAGTTAGGCAAGTGATGGTGGTCGACCTAAGACATTCCAAGCACGATCCTATGAGTTCTACGGCTGAGTATAGCCACGAAGTCCTACGGTTTCAAAGCTAGTCTTATGGAGTATGAGTTGGGCGATAGTGTCGCGTAGAGCACGATGGGCCTAAGGCACGATGCACGGACTTAGTGTTTAAGGCATGAACCACGGTTGATTTAATGAGTTTTGGAGAAAGGACTATCGAATAGGCATTCATGAGTTGAATGAAATGATATGGTAACATGGAAAGAAGGCTCGCGACCATGGGTCGTCGAGGGATCTCAAGGAGCATCAAGGAAGAAGGCTCGCGACCGTGGGTCGTCGAGGGATCTCAAGGATAGAAGTCTTGATATTGGTTTGAAAGAGATGGTAATATTGGAAGAGGAATGACTGTGTGAGACGTCAGTTTGTGTCGGGTCTTGCATGGTCATTGGACAACTTGTCGACAAGGGTAAGTTTCCTCGGATCGACAACCTGGGGCCTCATAACCGATCCGGCCTAGGAGAAAATACGGTATAGCCGTAGCTGGACGAATCGCTCGGGTTATTTGGAAACTTTCTTCGGGGTTAGCTACTTACGTTGAAAGGGTCGCCGAATAACAAGGCTATAGTCCAGGATAGATTGTCATGCTAGTGACTAATTCATATAGATGAGTCGGCACGGGCGGCAATCCGCGAGTGTGCCTTTTGATTGAGTCGAGTATTGAGTGCACTATATCAAGGAGTCGAGTTGAATGTGTGTGTATAGTTTGAACACAACGTTGGGCTTAAGATTTGGTTGTAACGTAGGGGACGTGCTTCGGCACGAGATGTGGCATCGAGTCTTATGTTGTCGGCATATAAGTTGCATAGTTATGATTGAGTCATCTTGAGTTTAAGTCAGGAGACGCCGCAAGACAAAGTCGGTCGAGTGACATTTAGTCCACAAGTCCTGATTGGGTCAGTTGGTGATTGAAGCGAAGGGCCGCGAGGCGACAATATGATTGAGTCTCATTGAGTTGCGAGGTACGGCCTCAACAAGGGTTTGTAGCACGGTCACACGAGAATAGAGTCTTATCGCGTAGTTGCGTCTCTAATTTTGGCCGTAAGGCAAGCACGACTTGATAGGTTAACGTTGTTGGCACAAGGAGGGTCTAGAGGCAAAGCATGAGTTAATATTGTTGACGCAAGCACGGGATGGTCTAGCGACACAGAATAGGCCAAGGCGTCGGTCCTAAACCTGATCCTAAGGTAAGACTAGAAAGACAATCGTAAAGGGACTTGTATTGCACAAAGTAAATCAAACGTGTCGGTTTTTTATGGGTGGGCGAGGAGCTCATTCTACCAGTACAGTTGAATACTGACACCCACATAGTTTCCATGTGCAGGCACAGGTAGAAGCTCGTGGCGCGGAGCTCGCTTGGATGCGTCGAGGCACAGAGTTCCTTAGCGATTCGAAGCGTGCGGCCGTATGGAGTCAAGACTTATATGGGACATAATGTATGGACGTCGCCTTCCGAAGCATCCGCTGGCTCAAGACTTGTATTTGAGAGATGAGAGAGAGCTGAGTGACTTGTAATGTGAGCTTGAGTGAGTTTGAGAGACTTGTAATCTTGGCCTTGCGCCCCATTGTAATCTATGTTTCAATATCAATAAAGAGCTTCTTTTGAATAACTTGTGTTTGTTCTAAATTTTTGCTGCTATTATTTAATGTCTCTGCTTGGGACTTCTGTGCGACGACCCCGTCGCAGCCGCTGAAATCGGCCGTTATGGAACCCGTCTTGCACGAGCGCATTCTAGGCTCATGGCATCACGCCTTAGCGAGGACGATCGCTCCTACGGGAGCGGGGCGTGACATAATGGTATCAGAGCACGGCTTTACGTCCTTGGACTATCGATTGAATTATTTAACTCTGTTGTTTCCGCAAACTCTGAATTGTTGCTTCCACAAAGTTGATATCGTTGGTGCGCTCTCTCTCAAATGTCCCACGGGATGTCCATACAATAAGTCTAACTATTTTGCAAAACATAGGAGAACAGTTTTTGACAAGAAAGAAAAAAATGGTTTACGTAAGCACGGTTGGCTAAGTCGGGCTGGGCATATACACCAAAGTTGCGTCGACCTTAGAAAAGTCAAGTGTGGGAATTGAATAGTGTCGAACAAGAATGAGTTGAACTCGATTGAGTAAATTGAGATGACTATCGATAGGGGTGCTATCAAATGACGATGTTATCATCGGTACGATATAAGGTGAGCGTGCTTGAAATTTAAGGAATCGTTCGGACGGAAATTCAAGGAAGTAGATTGTGAATCGAATGATAGTTTTGAGGATTTGTTGAATGACTTCATCCCTGAGTGGTGTATACAATAGCCTCAAGGATGTCGATCGATCAATTAAGGATGCGGGGTATCGGTGAGTCTATCAGCAAGCGTCGTGTTATGCAAAGCCTTAGATTGAGTGTCATTGAACAAGACGTAGTCTTGAAGATTTTGATGAGTCGGTTCGAATAACTTAGAAATGGACGCGCACGAAACGTACACAGGATTGAGGATTGCGCGAGTATAAAATACGAAAATGATTGAGTAGGTAAAATCGAATCGAGAAAAAAGCTAAGGTGTAGCGAACGGATGACTTGATCGAAAAAATTGATACGGATCGTATATGAAAAGTTAGCACGACAGATAGATAGCGTGCATGAAAAGTTGAATTTTGAAGTTACGCAATGACTCTGAGGATTGGATTGAATGTTGCTCGATGATTTGAGTTAACAAAGGGACGATACAAATTGAGGAAATACATTGGTCGATGACTTAAGATAAACGGATAAACAATACATGAAATTGATTTACGGAAATTGATGTTGTGAATGATTCGAGAGATAATGATCGAACTTGAATTTGAATGTCGAGGAGACTATCCAGTCGGACGATAGCATCGTTCGCACGACTCAAAATTCGTTGCAAAGGAAGATCGTCAGGTTACGCATATCATCGATGGTATTGAGGCGTATCAAAGATCGATATGCGATAACTCGGAGGCACTCTAATTCGGCGAAAGACGATCGTGCAAGTGTTATTGTTCGGTTGGATGCTATACTTAGAATTTTGATTGAGATGAATGTTGGATGAAAATGATCGTGTCTTGATGGTTACGTTGATAACCACAACGTCGATGATCTTGTCTTGCGCGAGTGCAACTCCAACCTCACACATGCATCGCATCGGATTTGGGGCGATTGTTCCGTGTGAGCGCTGACATGGTGATTCATGTCGCGAAAATGATCGAACTCGGAAAATCAGGATGCGGCAACTTTGATTGTCTCGACTTGTCGGCTTAATGCGAAGGAAAATGTGAAGATGTTAGGACTTGCGATTGATGAATGAAATAAACTTGAGGATTGAGTAGGTCCAATTCGCGCATCGAAAATGAATTAGTCTAGACGCAAAACAAGAGTTACGTCCGATGAGGATAATTATCCCGCGGAAGCGTGCATGGTGATTCATGCCCACCGTGGATAATCTGACTTGCGTGAGATCGGGACGCAACATATTGTTAAGCTAGACGACCTTATGATCAATTACGTGAATTGGAATATATGACTTAGGAAATGTGGAATGTGAAATTTTGGTTAGCGACTAAATTGTGTCATAGCGTGCTTGAATTGAGAAGGATTGATAGGCGAACTATATCGAACGTGTTTGAAGGGATAAACTATACAAGATGACTTACTGAATGAGCGATTTTGATACGTCGTGAAATTGGTTGAACGTGAGTTGTAGTAGGATGGCTTTGCTGAATGACTCAGACCTCGTGCGACGAATATTGGGATGTGCGTAGGGAATCGATGCTAGATGTTTAGAAATCGGAGTGATGCGAGCTTGGGTAGAAAATCCCGTACTATGAATTTGGTTTGACCTTAGGATGGGGTCAGTGTTGATATTGTTGTTTGGGAACTATGATTCCAATACTGACGGAAAGACATAGCCTAGCGGTTAGGTAGACGTCCGAGTGCGAAGTGGTAGGATTTGTGGAGGTACCACTCGCGAGGCTCGGTTGACATGCACGTATATCAGGGACGCCCGAATATATGCACGATCCGACTCGAGTGGTGATGGTGGATTCTCTATCACGAGGCTTGGCTGAAATACATGTATTTTGGGGACGCCTAGAATATGTGCACAATCCAACTAAGTGATACGTTAAATCAAGTGAGACTTGAGAAATGGAAAAGTGTCAAGGATTTTGAAATCGGATTGAAAAAAGATTTATAGTACCACGAGCGTGGCTCGAATTTGGAAAACGCATAGGCGTAGTGTGTGCGAGAGTTCTTGAATGTTGAGTAAAGTGATAAGTCGATAAGTGTTCTCAGTTAGTTTCGAGGACGAAATTTTTTCTGAGTGGTGTATGATGTAGTGACCCGTCCCGCTCAGTCAATCGGAGGAATAAGAACGTCGACGGCGTTCGGACTTAGCCTTGCAACGGCTGCTCGAATACATTGCTCGGTCGAGGCGACCGCTCGCTCAGGTGGGGTAGTTTCGGTAAACTTGCCTCATCTTTGCCTTCACATAATAAATTGCATATTTTTAACTTGCACAAGTAGGCTTGATAATAAAAGAGACGAATTCACAGAGCTAAAAGGAACAATCCCGACAGGTCGAATTGAGTTAGAATATGGAAAGGTCCAACGGTCGGCTTAGAGTTGGTGCACGGTGTGCTTTAAAAATAACACTCGATCCTTCGTCCCGTGGCTTGGAAGAAGGAAAAGTTGGTCTTTGACACAAACTGGGAATTAGCCTAAGTCATAGGCATCGCCCGCGTAAATGTTCGATAAAGCATGCACGCTTCCACGATACAAGGCTTGACATAGCCTTTGCCCGTCCCTTGGGTTAAGTTGTAGGCTTGATTAAGTTAGAAAAGTGATGGTGGTCGACCTAAGACATTCCAAGCACGGTCCTATGAGTTCTACGGCTGAGTATAGCCACGAAGTCCTACGGTTTCAAAGCTAGTCTTATGGAGTATGAGTTGGGCGATAGTGTCGCGTAGAGCACGATGGGCCTAAGGCACGATGCACAGACTTAGTGTTTAAGGCATGAACCACGGTTGATTTAATGAGTTTTGGAGAAAGGACTATCGAATAGGCATTCATGAGTTGAATGAAATGATATGGTAACATGGAAAGAAGGCTCGCGACCGTGGGTCGTCGAGGGATCTCAAGGAGCATCAAGGAAGAAGGCTCGCGACCGTAGGTCGTCGAGGGATCTCAAGGATAGAAGTCTTGATATTGGTTTGAAAGAGATGGTAACATTGGAAGAGGAATGACTGTGTGAGACGTCAGTTTGTGTCGGGTCTTGCATGGTCATTGGACAACTTATCGACAAGGGTAAGTTTCCTCGGATCGACAACCTGGGGCCTCATTACCGATCCGGTCTAGGAGAAAATACGGTATAGCCGTAGCTGGACGAATCGTTCGGGTTATTTGGAAACTTTCTTCGGGGTTAGCTACTTACGTTGAAAGGGTCGCCGAATAACAAGGCTGTAGTCCAGGATAGATTATCATGCTAGTGACTAATTCATATAGATGAGTCGGCACGGGCGGCAATCCGCGAGTGTGCCTTTTGATTGAGTCGAGTATTGAGTGCACTATATCAAGGAGTCGAGTTGAATGTGTGTGTATAGTTTGAACACAACGTTGGGCTTAAGATTTGGTTGTAACGTAGGGGACGTGCTTCGGCACGAGATGTGGCATCGAGTCTTATGTTGTCGGCATATAAGTTGCATAGTTATGATTGAGTCATCTTGAGTTTAAGTCAGGAGACGCCGCAAGACAAAGTCGGTCGAGTGACATTTAGTCCACAAGTCCTGATTGGGTCAGTTGGTGATTGAAGCGAAGGGCCGCGAGGCGACGATATGATTGAGTCTCATTGAGTTGCGAGGTACGGCCTCAACAAGGGTTTGTAGCACGGTCACACGAGAATGGAGTCTTATCGCGTAGTTGCGTCTCTAATTTTGGCCGTAAGGCAAGCACGACTTGATAGGTTAATGTTGTTGGCACAAGGAGGGTCTAGAGACAAAGCATGAGTTAATATTGTTGACGCAAGCACGGGATGGTCTAGCGACACAGAATAGGCCAAGGCGTCGGTCCTAAAACTGATCCTAAGGCAAGACTAGAAAGACAATCGTAAAGGGACTTGTATTGCACAAAGTAAATCAAACGTGTCGGTTTTTTATGGGTGGGCGAGGAGCTCATTCCACCAGTACAGTTGAATACTGACACCCACATAGTTTCCATGTGCAGGCACAGGTAGAAGCTCATGGCGCGGAGCTCGCTTGGATGCGTCGAGGCACGGAGTTCCTTAGCGATTCGAAGCGTGTGGCCGTATGGAGTCAAGACTTATATGGGACATAATGTATGGACGTCGCCTTTCGAAGCATCCGCTGGCTCAAGACTTGTATTTGAGAGATGAGAGAGAGCTGAGTGACTTGTAATGTGAGCTTGAGTGAGTTTGAGAGACTTGTAATCTTGGCCTTGCGCCCCATTGTAATCTATGTTTCAATATCAATAAAGAGCTTCTTTTGAATAACTTGTGTTTGTTCTAAATTTTTGTTGCTATTATTCAATGTCTCTACTTGGGACTTCTGTGTGACGACCCCGTCGCAGCCGCTGAAATCGGCCGTTATGGAACCCGCCTTGCACGAGCGCAATCTAGGCTCGTACGGCATCACACCTTAGCGAGAACGATCGCTCCTACGGGAGCGGGGCATGACAGCCCCGCCCCGCCAAATGGTGGTTATGGTGGGTTACGGGCCAGCCCACCCCGTCGGCCCGTCTTGACAGCTCTACATCTACCATCCTGCTCTGCCACTAACTCCATACAATCGCTAAATCTGAAGAGATCATCAGGTCCTCAGAGGACATAGCAAGATACATATAAACATGCCTATATAGCAGTTTAATCATGCATGATAATATATAAACAAGATATAACAAGGAACGACACTTAACATGGCAAGAGACTACGACCAAACTGCTAACAAGTAACTAACGACAAGTGGCTACTGAATGATGACTATGAACTGGAATACAAGAACAACTATACGTAACTGAACTGCTGAATGAATAAGCGAACACGAGATCAATGGAATACCAAACCCTCGCCCCGAGTAGACTCGCAGGTTTGAACTAATCACTAACCCTCGTCCCGAGTGTGGACTCTCTGGTTAGTACTAACCCTCGTCCCGAGTGTTGACTCTCTGGTTAGCTCACGATAAGGCACCCTCATCCCGAGTGGACTCTCTGGTGCAAGTATAACATTCTCGTCCCGAGTGTGGACTCTCTGATGTAAACACCCTCGTTCCGAGTGGACTCTCTGGTGCAAGTCAAGTCAACACCCTCGTCCCGAGTGTAGACTCACGGATGTAAATAGATCAAGAAAAACACCCTCGTCCCGAGTGGACTCTCTGGTGCCAAGGAAACAATATCAAGGATTTAGCAGTTCAATTACACGTATTCGTTCTATAACACGAACTAGTCGAGGTACAAGTAACGACATGGTACAACTCAGTCAAGACCCAGGTAAGGGCAACTCTAATATGAACTCATAAGGTGAACAAGCCTGACATATCTACACTACCAAGTCATGAAGATGATATACAGGCAAGTCAAAGAACTAGTAAACATGGTATGAAGAACATATATAAATCAAGTCGACTAGAGAACTGATAATAACATATAAATCCATAGAACTAGAGTAACCAAATGATAACCAAAATAATCACAGGAAAAACTATAAGCATGAAATTAAACTGTAGAGGGAGGCAAGGTATCTTGCCTGGAGTTTGCGCGCAGATCCAACAGAATATAGTCAACTGCTAAACCATAAGGTCCAAATCATCACAACTGTCTTCGAAAGCTGAAACAGATATTGCCAATATTCTTAGAATAGTCAAATTAGCTAGAATTGCCTGTCCTTAAGTCCAATTCTGGACACAGGGGCAAAACGGTAATTTTGGGCAAAAACGGTGTCTGCCGTTGGATCCATTTTGCACCGAAAAGCGTGTCAGAGTCAATGGTCTCTAAAGTCATCAAACTACATATATACTGATTCGTTTTGATGATACGAACCCAACCGTATATCCAATTGTGGATTCCGGTAGGCCGTGCACAAAATCGTCCGTTGAATCGAATCGTGGGGCCCGCAAAACGACGATCCGATCAACTGTCTCAGAATTGGACCAAACTTGGCATACAGGACCGAAAAAATGATATGGTCCTGTTGGCGTAAGTTTCGTCTCGATCTGACGAGCGTGCACAAAGTAATTGGGAAATTTGCACATAAGCCGATATGGTGAATTTCGACGGATATGCATCAAATTCGTCGCACACACGCGACCAATTTGAATTATGTCAAAGCCCACACATCCACGAAGCCGTTATGCACCTTTCGATGCTTTCGGTTCGCGACAACGTCGCCCGGTTTGGCGGGACACACGTCATATCGAATATTTTTCTAGTTTTTCTAAAACAGTTTTTACGGTTTTTCCCGATTTTCACTCTGATTTAACTTACTATATAAACCACTAGAATTAAAACTAATAATTGGGTTTTAATCCCTGTTAGGTTGTCTACAATACTGTTCAAATATATTTTTGAAACTTTTGGTGGACCGGCGAAGAATCGCCTTCCAAAACCAACATTGGGACTGGGTTTTGCCCTATTTACAAACGTGTTTTTCATCGACTTCGAGTCGACTTATCGGCCAACATAAAGCATATAAATTCGATCTATTTGAAAGGAAATAATCTTGTATAGGTTGGGGACATACCCGAGAAAACGGCACGAAGAAAGATCAATCGTGCACGAAGAATTCCCGTGACGAAAATGGCGCTTCTGTTGCTGCTCGACCCTGTGCGCGCGCGTTCAGGCGCTCGGTTTGGCCGACTCCGGCGACTTGGCGGCTCGCGACGGTGGTGCGCAGGGCGGCGCGCGCGGTCAAGGCCTCCAGGGCGTGCCTTCGAATTAGGGTTTGTGTTTTTGGACGGGTACTCTTTCGATCTCCCTCTACTGTGTATATATATACACACACGTATATATCCCCCCTTTCTCTCTCGGGTTGGCTTGATATGCTGCTGCTATGGGGAAGTAATGGTTGGGCCGGTTTGGGGTTGCTGCTGCTTGGGCCTGGGCCGGTTTGGGCTGATTATGTGGCTTTGGTCCACAGTGGTGATCTTTATTATTAGTTTAATATATATATATTTCTATATATATATGATACATATATATCATTGAATATATATATATATATATATATATATTTTTTATATCATTGAATATATATATATATATATATATATATATATATATATATATATATATATATATATATATAAATATATAAATATATATATATATATATATATATATATATATATATATATATATATATATATATATATGCACATGTATCATCTATAGATTTAACACTCTAACATTACATACATTTAATATATTATCTATTTTCAGTCTAGGGCCTTATTAATATAAATATGAATATATATTATACAGTTATTTGACAAATATAATATAACCAATAATAATGATATTATTATATAATAATAAACTTAATAAAATAATAATAATAATAATAATAATAATAATAATAACGGAATTCAATAACCCAACAATGATGTATACACCACTATGCACAGTCTAGTAATCCCAAAATTGTACAAGGACCTATTTTATACAAATAATGATATTTATAATATTTAATTAACGAATATTTAGATAATATTCAATACAACATACTCATACCAAATTACGTCAACGCGTATGTCATTAGACGTACCGCATGACTACATGGGCTCTAGTCTCAGTTCGGGTCTAGTCCGGCTAGTTTGGTACAACCGGGTCTTCTACAAGTCAATAAACCTTAATAATAAATAATTAAATTATTTATAGGAGTCAAGTCGCAACTTGGCCTGGTTTTTCTTGTTAGGACATCACTATAGTTCGGCTATCCCTACCAGGGCTAATACACTAGTCAAAGCACGCCATTGTACTATCCGTGCCACGATTTCTAGTCACCTATATATATATATATATATATATATATATATATATATATATATATATATATATATATATATATATATATATATATGCACATGTATCATCTATAGATTTAACACTCTAACATTACATACATTTAATATATTATCTATTTTCAGTCTAGGGCCTTATTAATATAAATATGAATATATATTATACATTTATTTGACAAATATAATATAACCAATAATAATGATATTATTATATAATAATAACCTTAATAAAATAATAATAATAATAATAATAATAATAATAATAACGGAATTCAATAACCCAACAATGATGTATACACCACTATGCACAGTCTAGTAATCCCAAAATTGTACAATGACCTATTTTATACAAATAATGATATTTATAATATTTAATTAATGAATATTTAGATAATATTCAATACAACATACTCATACCAAATTACGTCAACGCGTATGTCATTGGACGTACCGCATGACTATATGGGCTCTGGTCTCAGTTCGGGTCTAGTCCGACTAGTTTGGTACAACCGGGTCTTCTACAAGTCAATAAATCTTAATAATAAATAATTAAATTATTTATAGGAGTCAAGTCGCAACTTGGCCTAGTTTTCCTAGTTAGGACATCACTATAGTTCGGCTATCCCTACAGGGCTAATACACTAGTCAAAGCACGCCATTGCACTATCCGTGCCACGATTTCTAGTCACCTAGTACTTCAAAACTCAACCATGGCTAACGTCATTTACCGTAATAATTAACTAAATAATTATTTATAAAAATCATAAAATCACCATTTAAATCAAATAAATAATAAAAAAATATTTTTAAGAATTTCCGGGAAGGGGAGCTACAGGACAATGCAACTCTTTGTATTGATTCGCATCGATACGTAATCGGGTCAACGCAACACTTTGAGTCAACTACTCAGCATAATGCACCGTGCGGAGCGGGGCATTACATTTTCAGAAAGAGATAGTATCACTAGAAGAAGAATGACTGTGTGAGACGTCAGTTCGAGTCGAGTCTTGCATAGTCATTGAACAACTTGTCGACAAGGAGGAGTTTCCACGAGCGGCAACCCTGGGCGCCATGGGACCGCGTCGTCCTGGAGAGAAATACGGTATAGTCGAGCTGGACAAACCGCTCAGGTTATTCGAAAACTTTCAGCGGGGCTAGCCACTTGCGCTGAAAGGGTCGTCGAATAGCAAAGCTATAGTTCAAGATAGCATGTGATGCTAGTGACTAATTCATATAGATGAGTCGGCATGGAGGCAATCCGCGTATGTGCCTTTGGATTGAGTCTAGTTGAATATGTGTACGGTTATAACACAATATTTGGGCCTAAGATTGGCTGCAACGTAGGCGACGTGCTTTGGCACGAGATTTAGCGTCGAGTCTTAAGTGTTGGCATGTAAGTTGCATAAGTTGGATTTTGGGTCATTTCGAATTTAAGTCAGGAATCGCCGCAATGCAAAGTTGGTCGAGTGACACTTAGTTCACAAGTCTTGATTGGGTCAGTTGATGATTAAGTAGCAAGGGCTGCGAGACGATAATGCGGTTAAGTCTCACTAAGTTACGAGGCACGGCACAATGGACTTGTAGTACGATCACATGGAAATGGAGTCTTACCGAGTAGTTGCGTCTCTGATTATGAGCCGAAAGGCTAGCACGACTTGATAGGTTAACGTTGTTGGTATGAGAAGGGTCTAGAGGCAAAGTATGAGTTAACGTTGTTGTTGCAAGCACATGATGGTCCTGAGACACAAAATGGGCCAAGGCGTCTGTCCTAAAACTGATCCTAAGGCAAGACTAGAAAGACAATTGAAAAGAAGGATAATGTTGCTCAAAGTAAATGAACGTGTCAATTTTATATGTGTGGGCGAGGAGCTCATTCCACCAGTACAGTTGAGTACTGACACCCATACAGTTTTTATGTGTAGGCACAGGTAAAAGCTCGTGGCGCGGAGCTCGCTTGGATGCGTCGAGGCACGAATTTCCTTGGCGATTCGAGGCGTGCGACCGCATGGAGACTAGACTTATACGGGACATAATGTATGGACGTCACCTATCTGAAGCATCCGCTGACTCATGATATGTATTGAGAGATGAGAGAGAGCTGAGTGACTTGTAATATGAGAAGAGTGAGCTTGAGTGATTGTAATCTTGGCCTTGCGCCCCATTGTAACATTTGTTTCAATATCAATAAAAGAGTATTTTGCAATGACTTGTGTTTTGCTTCCAAATTTTCGCTGCTGTTTCAATGTCTCTGCTTAGGACTTCCGTGCGACGACCCGGTCGCAGCCGCTGTAATCGGCCGTTATAGAACCCGCCTTATACAAGCGCAATCTAGGCTCGTGCGGCATCACGCCTTAGCGAGGACGATCGCTCCTACGGGAGTGGGGCGTGACATAATGGTATTAGAGCACGGCTTTACATCCTTAGACTATCGATTGAATTCTTTAACTTCGTTGTTTTCGCAAGTTGTTACCGTTGGTACGCTCTCTCTCAAACGTCCCACGGGATGTCCATACAGTAAGTCTATCTAATTTATAAAATCGTAGGAGAACAGTTTTTGACAAAACAAAAAGATGATTCGCGTAAGCACGGTTGGCTAAGTCGGGCTGGGCATATACACCAAAATTGTGTTGACCTTAGCAAAAGTCGAGTGCGGGATTCGAATTGTGTTGGACGAGGATGATATTGGAATCGACTGAGTAAAGTGGGATAACTATCGATAGGGGTGCTATCGAACGACAATGTTATCATCGATGCGATATAGACGAGCGTGCTTGAGATTGAAAAAGTCGATTTTGATTCGAATGATAATTTTACGGATTTGTCGAACGACTTCATCCCTGAGTGGTCATATATGCGATAGCTTCAGGGATGTTGGTCGATTGAGGATCGGGTTGCCAATGAGTCTATCAGCAAGCGACGAGTACGCAAAGCCTTATATTGAGTATCGTTGAACAAGGTATAGTCTTGAAGATTTTGACGAGTTGATTCGAACAAACTAGAGATGACGTGCACGAGATTGAATTGTGCAAGTATGAAATGTGAAAGTGATTGAGTAGGTGAAATCAAATTAAAGAAAAATTAGGGTGTACAAATGGATGACTTGATCGAGGAAATCGATACGGATCGTATACGAAAATTTAGCACGAACGGATGATAGCGTGCAAGGGAATGATTCGAAGATTGAAAATGACTCTAAGAATTGGAATAAATGTTGCTCGATGATTTGAGTTAGCATAGATCGATGCATGTTGCTCGATGACTTAAGATAGAATTGATCTTGAACATCGAGGAGATTATCCAGTCGGACGATAGCATCAGTCGCACGACTCAGTATTCGTTGCAAAAGAAGATCGTCAAGTTACGTATATCGTCGATGGTATTGAGGCGTATCAAAGACCGATATATGGTAACTCGGGAGTACTCGGATTCAAAGAATAACGATCGTGCAAAGTGTTGTTGTTTGATGGATGCTATGCTTGAGGATTTTGATAGAAATGAATACTTGGATAAAAATGAGCGTGTCTTGATGGTTATGCGGATAACCACATCGTCGACATTTTTGTCTTGCACGAGCGCAACTCCAGCCTCGCACCTGCGCCATGTCGAATTTTGGGCGATCGTTCCGCGTGAGCGCTGACATGGTGATTCATGTCGCGGGAACGATCAAACTCAGAAAATTGGGACGTGGCAATTTGGATTGCTTTGACTTGCGGTTCGATGCGAAGATGAATTCAAGGATTAGACGGATTGGTGATTGATGATCAAAGTAAGCTTGAGGATTGTGTAGATCCAATCTGCGTATCGAAAATGAATTAGTCTAGACACAAAACAAGAGTTACGTCCCGATGAGGATGATTATTCCGTGGGAGCGTTGTATGGAGATTTTATGCCCACCGTGGATAATCGGACTCGTGTGAGATCGGGACGTGGCATATTGTTAAGTCAAGACGACCTTGTGATCGATTACGTGAATTGTGATGAACGACTTAGGAAATACGAAATGAGAATTTTGGTTTAGCAACAAGTCGTGCCGTAGCTTGCTTGACTTGGAAGGGATTGATAGGTGGATTATGTCGAACGTGTTCGGAGAGAGAGACTATGCGAATGGCTTGTTGGACGAGCAAAATCTAAACCTAAACCTACAAGCAAATTTGGATAAACAAAATATCAAAATATCAAAATCTAAACCTAAACCTACAAGCAAATTTGGATAATTCCATCACGGAATCTGAACCGAACAATTTCCAAATTTAACTAAATCTTTTATTTGGTTTATATTAGCTTAGTTCACAATCCAAAATCAAATAATGCTTAGTCATATACCATTGCAACAAAGTATGAAACTACTATAAGGCCAAGTTTGGTTTGCGGAATCAGGATATTGTGAAATAAAAGTCTTTCATTTCCTGTATTTGAATGCTAAAGAAAAGAAGCAAGAAAGAAAAATAGAAAAAAATGGTTCCCCAAGGTTAATAAGCTTTTCCTCTTAATTTGCTGTATTATTACAAAAAAACTTAGGACTAAATTATCCTGGCTCAAGGTTAATTTGACTATATTCTTGGCCTTTTAAATATCGAAATTTGTTTTGATAGAAATTATAATTTTTATGCCATATAAGAGCAAAGATTTTTTTTCCTTTTCTTTCTGCAAACCAAACCAGACCTAAGATATTGTTTGGAAAGGGAAAAAAAAATGGGAGGAAGGAAAAATTTGGGAAAAAAAAATAAAAGTGATAGTGTTTGGGAAGAGGAGAGAAAATGAAGGAGAAAATTTTGAGGGAAAAAGTATGTGAGTCCCACTAAATTTTTTTTCTCCCAAAATGAGAGAAAATTGGAGAGAGATGAGAGAAATTTGAGAGAATTTACCACTATTCCCTCAAAAAGATAATAATAAATTATCATTTGAGAATAGCGAGGATTAAATAGGAATTATAGCTATATTCCTAAACAATTTTTTTTAAAAACTCTTCCTCCCTAGTTTTTGTCCATCCAAACAAAGGATCTAAGTCCGTTTGGATATGCTTTCTGAAATTTTTTCATGAAAACAATTTTCTGAAAGTAAGTTATAAAGTTCTTTTATAAGTTAAAAATTTTTGAGTTTGCGTTTGGTTAACTTTCATCTGGAAAATAATTTTCGGATTTTTTAAATAATTTTGTTTGGTAATTTTTTTAGATTCTATAAATAATTATAAATATATTGCGTCCATAATTTTTGTGTCCAATATCTCTGACACCATCTTGCTGTATCCATAACTTTTGTGTCCAATATTTTCGAGTCCTTTCATCGCCGCTCTCCACCCCGGAGTTGACGACCAGCTCTCCGGAGTTGGTCGACGCGGCTCGCGGAGAACCGCCATGGCGAGGTGGAGTCGACCGGCTCTCCGGAGTTGGTCGACACATCCCCACCCCCCAACCGCGTGGAGAACTGCCATTAGAGTCGCCGGCATTGGTCGACGCATCCACCCCCACTGCGTCCCCCCCACCGCGGACGTCGACCGCCCCCACCGCATACACCCCCACCACGTCCACTGTGTCACCGCGTCCCCGACCCCGTCCACCCCCACCGCGTCCACCACCACCGTGTCCCCCCCCCCACCGCGTCCACTGCATCACTGCGTCCCCCCCGATCCCCCCGTCCTCTAGCTCGAGGAGGATCCCCTTCGTGCCCGCCGCGGTCTTCGACAACACCACCACCCTCCGCAGCTCCGCCGTCCCCCTACCGGTTGACGGGGACGCTGTGGGAGCAGAGAGAACCGGAAGAGGAAAAAGGGTCGGGTGGGTTCTTTGGAGAGAGAAAGAAAGAGAGAGTTGGGGGAGAGGGGGTGTGGGGGGTGGGACCCAGCTGCTGTGGCCAATTTTTTTTCTTTTTTCCAGAAAACAACTTTTACCTACTTTGGAAAAGCTGAGTTTAAACATCTGCTTTCTCAAAACAATTTGCCAAACTACTTTCTGAAATGTGTTGTCCAAACTCAGTTTTGCTCCACTATGATGTTTAAACTCAAAAAACTGAGTTTAAAATGTCAAACAAATTACTTTTATTTTATTCCCCTCCATTTTTCTTTTCCTCAATTTTTTTTTTCCTTTCCACAAAAGTTCCCGAATACAATATAAGACCTGGTTTGGTTCGCGGAATCATGGAATGGAAAAAGAAAAATAGATTACTTCATATATTTGTGTGCCAAATAAATTGAGGAGGAACGAAAAGTGATTCATAATGGAAGAAAAATAAGAAAAAAACATGATTACATTTATTTCTTGATATTTTCAAACGTCAAAAATAAAATTTAATAAAAATTATAATTTTGAAAAAAAATTGCTAAAAAATTGATTTCATTTCCATCCTTTTCTGCGAACCAAACGAGGTGGGCAAGCCCGAATTTGCTACATCTTAATATATTTTGCAGTGTGCACGTAACTTACCGCCAAACTTTCCCCCTTTTTTTTTGTTCCATTGAACAAATTCCTTCCATAACAACCCACCACGTGTACAAGCCCCCCACCCCCAATCGCCGCTTCTCAAATCAACCGAGTTAAACTTTGATACAGCCGGCTGTATCAAAGTTTTGATACAGCCGGTGTATGACAGGTGGGCCCCTCCTATATATATTTGGTTACACGGTTTACGAAAAATAGGTGGGGCCCACCTGTCATACAGCCGGCTGTATCAAAACTTTGATACAGCCGGCTGTATCAAAGTTTTCTCCCAACCGAAAGCGAATTTGGCATCGCGTTCTCAATGTTCCAATGCCCCGCGGAACAACCTAACCCAGCACCCTCCGAGCCTCTCCGTACCTCCAAGTTCCGATCAGATTCCGCTCTCCCCTCCTCCGCGGGTGAGCAGACCGCCTCTGCACTCCCAGTCCCAGTCTTGCCACTGAAGCTGTTCGAATTCTATATAGACTGCGGAGGAGGAGGAGGAGGAAGAGGAGACTTTGGAAGCGGAGCTCCGTCGGAAGAATGTGGAACATCGCTCGATCGGCGACGAGGAGCCTCCGCCAGTCCCGGCGGTTCTCGGCGGCGATCCCTGGGCCGTGTATCGTCCACAAGCGGGGCACCGACATCCTCCACGATCCGTGGTTCAATAAGGTTCCGATCGGTCTTTTCCCCCGATTTATGGCGATTTCTAGGGTTTTTACCCCTTCACTTCGTAGATCTGCGAAAAGTACTTCCGCGTAGTGTCGGGCACGACGCCGACACTCGGAAAATACTAGGAAACGCCAAGCTGTTGGAGTATTTAGGAGCTACATGATCTTTATATTTTGTATAAAATTTGTTTTTTTTATGATGGAACTTTCTTACGAGGAAATAAGGCTATGTAAATGGTCAGTCTACGTGTTGTGACAGTGTCGCATTGTGTCGAACATGTATCATACATGATACAAAAACTCCAAAATAAAAAATATTTATTTATAGTAAGTTGGAGGTGGTGTCAATTGTCGTTTGAGGAGAGGACGAGAGAAAATTGTTCCAGATGGTCCAGACGTGCACTGGAGACAAATATATGGTCCAGACTAGGAGTGGTGGACTGTTTTAGTCTATTACTCAAAGGAAGTGTTATTTAATGCACCAAGGGTGCTGACATAGGTGCCAAGGTGAGGCAATGTGGTCCTTTGTCGCCTCTAAGTGCATCGGGTACCGCATTGTCAGCTAAGTGATGCCTATGCCTAAACGCCTTAGCTGAGACTCAAGGCCCGTGCTTGTCACATTTACATCTGCCCTCTACCATCAATTTTACTGATTTACACTTCAATAAACATGTTTGAAGGCATAGTACTTACGGCTACAATAGTCATTTCAATTGAATCCCACTAAATAGAGAGAATAGCTCATCAACTGGACCTATTTATTTTTAAATGATTGGATGACAATTATATTGATACACAAATTGTATTTGTTGTTGAAGTCTTGATTTCTTGATGATTCTAATTGAGGTTTTGCTTACCTTGAAGTGTTTACTAACTATTCATTTTATTTTTTTAATTACCTCGCCTGACTCGGGAGAGCGGATAGGGCCTAAGGTGCTACGAGACTTTAGCGCCTTAAGGGCAGTTGGTGCCTCAACAACACCAATCAAGGGAGCTGCTAAAGGTTAGAGTAGACCTAAGTGAACTTGGATTGATCTTGTGCAAAAGAATATGGCTTTTCCCAATTTGAGAGAGGAATGATCCTTAAGAGAGGCGAATGGAATATTGTAGTCGACCCACTATTTAGATATAGTCTTCTGTTGTTGTTTGTCATAGTAAATTATAGCAACATTAGTTAATGAACAAAACAATTTATTTGATTTTGGCAGTGAATTAGGACCACTGATAATATTAACTAATAGGACTCAGTAATATGTTAGTAAAATAGAGCTAATAGTTTATGCCATCACATGTGGAACATGAAGCAAAATATAACTATTCATAATAACTCAAGTTTTTTCTTCTTCTGATGTTGAATCTTTTGTTGATTTTGTAAAGTAGAATTAATAGTTATATTCCATCACATATGGAGCATGAAACAATATAATGATTACTCACAATTACTTGGTTTCTTCCTGATGTTACTGCATGAAATATTCTGTTGAATTTTTTGGAGCAGGATACAGGTTTTCCCTTGACGGAAAGAGACCGCCTAGTGTTGCGGGGCCTCCTTCCTCCACGAGTTATCTCATTTGAGCAGCAATATGAACGCTTTAGTGAGTTCAATATCTTTATTACTCTCTTTTATCATATTCTGAAACTAAGATTAGACTATTCATGTAAAATTAAGATGATGAATTTATTGGTACAATGGGTTACTAGATAAATGGGATATATTTGTCTGCAAGTTTAACCATCATGGTTGCAAGTGTTAGAAAACGAGTTATAAATATTGATCTAGTATAACTGACATTTTCACTTTAGTTTGAAGAGGTATCTATTCTACCAAACATTCATGACACCAAATACCTTCTGCTTTTGTCTGTAATTAGTTATGCTTCCTAGACAGTATTTTCTCTCTCAATAGTTCTTAACTTTAGCTGTTGTCTCTTGTTTTTCTTTGTACCATGGACCTGGGATCAATAATTAAATGATAGGTTTCTTAAATGAATAGTTTCTTCAAACTATTTATTTAAGTATCATCAGAAGTATAATTATGAATGAGATCAGGAGGCCAAAACTGCATAATTTTATAGGATACCTTACAGAGTTTTAGGACTCACTTTCAAGCTATATAGCATATCATAATCATCCCACCCTTCTCATATCATAATGAGGTCGTCCTTGGAGCAATAAGAAAGCTGTATAGAAGATTTGGCAAGGTTTTTAGAATTGGCTGTTAACCTGACGTAAATCGTCTACGTTGGTGCCAAATTCATAGTACGAGCATAAGAGGCATGGGCGGAGCTACATAGAGCACATTGGGGTCCACCGCCCCACAGTGGACCCCAATTTGTTCTATGTGTTGTATGCATGTGTTGTATGCAACTTTTTTAAAAAAAATCACTCTTAAGGTCTGCCTCTACGGCCCAAGGAAAAGAAGAGGTCATCCCCGGAGTGGAATGTCTAGCTCTGTCCCTGATGAGAGGGCCATGTCATAAAACCTTGACAGCCATTTAGGTTGGATTTGTGATTGCTTATCACAGCTGCGTATGCTTATTTTCTGAAAAGTAGTCCCAAAGCCTGTTTGGTAACAATGTCTTATCAGAAATTTCTAGAAAGCTAGTTCAGTTTTGGGGTAGCTTTTGAAAGTAGGTGCAAGGGTGCTTTCAAACTCTTAGTAGACAAAAGGACCTTTTGGCTTGGTATGCCGTTTAAGCTTATGCAACCAAGGAACACCCTACAAGTTCCCTTGGACTAAATCTAAGACAAAGATGTTAAAGGAGACATTTTTTTATAGGGAATTGCTTCTCCTATGACACCGAATTTGAATCCAAAAAGTGAGAAGGAACGACATAAATATACTTGAAACATATATTACAGTTATTCTGATGTATTGAACAATGATTTTGGACTCCTCCGGTTAAACACCAAACAAAGACGAATGTGCTGAGTACATGACTATCACAAAGTTAATTATGACAATTGATCATAAAGAGTAAGATCATAGTTCGCAGTATTGGCCGATACCGATCCGATACGGCCGGTACCGATATGGTTTGACATGTCCCGATCCGATACCGACCGGTACCCGATACTGACCGATACCGACATTGAGGGTCTCTTTTCTGGTCAATTCGACAAAGAAAATTGAACGAAAAAGACCAATCAGCAAGGGTATAAAACATAGAATGGTTATGAAAGCATGTAAAAGATATCTATTGAATGTAAATCAATTGGTAATGATGACTACTATTTCATTCAATTTCAAAACTACTAAGAAACAACACTGAAAATATTAAAATTATGCCTAAATGTATAAAATATATTTTAAAATGTTAATAATTTATTAATAATTATTTGCTTTCCGATACCAAAAAGTCCGATACTCCGATCCGAAACCTTCGATCCCGCCGATCCCGATACTCATAGGAATGGTCCGATACCGATTCCGATACCGATACTTCGAACCTTGAGTAAGATGCTTTTATCAAGCTTTTCGTTATTTTTTTTTGTTTCAATTAAAATTCTGAGGTGCGTGTGTGTTATTATCCATGTTTGCTTCACTTGGAGATACCATTTGATGTGTCCACGACAGTTCCAAGCCTCCTACTGCTTGGAATCCCACCATAATGCCACTTAATGGACCTTATTATACACGACATAAAGGCAAAACCATAAGCCCACCAATTGCACGGTGTAGTCAGTATTATTATTGTCTTTGTTGGTAATTACACTCGGTCAGCATGTGGGCACGCGACACTCTTGAGGCCCAATAATATACACCCACCTTTCGTGTGCTGTCTTGAGTGAATATAACTGAGCACTTATATTTACGTTGCACCCATTATGCTCATCAACAGCCTTCTAGATCACGTTAAAAGAAAATTCTCAAGAATCTCAACATAATTACTTTCAGCTAAATAACAATACTGCTATCATGGTTTGAAATTTAATAAAGCATACATGATGTTTTTTTTTTCATGGGAACTCATAGAGGCTTAAAGTAGCTTAAAAACGTATCAAGGTATATTTCATTGCATCTTTATGTAGAAACAAGTTTGCCTTGTCATAGTATCTGCAGCATGACTGTAATTATTCCTTCCTCCATTATTGTTAGTGAATTCATATAGATCTCTGGAGAATAACACTCGAAGTGAATCCGCTAGTGTTGTATCTTTAGCAAAGTGGAGGATTCTAAACAGATTGCATGATAGAAATGAGACATTGTACTACAGGGTAAGCTTATTAGCATATACAGAAATCAATTATATTTTGCAATGGAAAGTGGACAAAAGACCTGACTAGCTTTATAACTCTTTGCTTCAGGTCCTAATTGACAATATCAAAGATTTCGCTCCTATAATATACACCCCAACAGTGGGTTTGGTCTGTCAAAATTATGGAGGCTTGTTTAGACGTCCACGAGGAATGTATTTTAGTGGAAAGGATAAAGGAGAGATGATGTCTATGATTTACAATTGGCCTTCTCAACAGGTATTGGATATGCAAATGATTGAATGTGTTCACTTCTTTTCTGTTGCTAAAGAAAAGGTTCAACGCAACTTCAATGTATTATGTACTTCCTTGGCTTATATTGGGTGAATAATCAAATATTTTGGTCTACTAGATACTCTTTGCTGCTAAGAACCTTTGGCTTATTCCTGTCAAATGAATAAATATGGGAGGCCACATGTTACTTTTTGTCCAAAGATATTCAAACAAACAAATATAAGGGTTTTTTTTTCCGGTTTAAAAGATAATTCAACTATGAACTGCTCTGAGCTTTTGAACTGTGGTAATCACTTTTGACTTTATGTGAACTGTCGACAACCAACTAAATTTGCTGACTTCTACATTGTTAGGTTTCTTCATCCGTCCCTATTAGACTGCGCCAGATCTTAGCTTCTTTATTAATCTTAATTTCTTATAACACATGCAGCAATCAATCTACTTAGTACATTGGCATGTTGAATACTCTCTAATACTGGTTCCAATTTTGTGGCCTTTTTTAGGCTGGATTTGGGAATGTTTATCATGACTGCTGCTGCTTATTTTTTAGAAAGATGCCCCAAAAGTTGTTTGGTAACAACTAACAACAACTTATCAATTAAAAAAAGGAAAATAAAGAGAAGCTAGTTCAAATTTTGAGCAGCTTTGAAGGCAGGTGGGGGAAAGCTGCTTCTGCTGCCACTTTTTGAAAAGTAGCAACAATACCAAACCAGGCGTTAGTTCGGAATTGTCCAACTAGAAGTATACACTGAAAACTAGAAGGCAGGTCAAACCCGTATTAACTGTCTCCACAACATTGAGATTTGAATTTTAATCGGTTATTAAATATTAATAGGAGATCATTTATTTATAATAATGTTAAATTGATGTTACAAGGTAGCCCCCCTTTATTAACCAACTAGTCTACATATACGTGCTTTGCACGTATTTTAATTAGAATATCATAAGGTCAGTTGTCGTCTTTCCTTCTTTTCCAGGTGACTATTCATGGGTGTGTGTTTCTTTTTACAATGCCAAGAGATTCGAAGTACATATTTTTGTTTTTTTTAATTTTCTATTGAGAATAATAACCTTTGGTAAATGGTAAGGGCAGAAAAATTTATTACCATTGGAACATGAAGAGTTGTATGGAAAAAGGAAACTTGCATGCAAACTTTATTGCGTTGACTCTTAAACATAAATGACATGCAAGTTGACATAATAACATCATGTTTATAAAATACTCAAGGGTATTTTAGGAACTCAAAAGTTTCACCACCATGTTTTCTTATTATACAGTAGAATAGATTTATAGCTTGTTAATAAAGTCACACTAATTTGGTATGTTGGCCAATTCAGAAAGAATCTCTTTCTAGTTTGCTTAGTCCATAAGCCATTTTAGGGTTGCCAATATCCATCATGCTGTATACTGCATATTTAGAAGATTAACATATGGTACCTGTAGGATGAGCTTTTAACTCTTGTGTGTCGCCAGTATGGATGTTGGAGAAGAAATTCTCCAAACAGGCTGCAGTCTGGCTCATCTATAAATAAACGCTGTTCCGTGCCAGGAGCTCGTATTGTGATCTGTCTTCATGCTACAATTGGAATTCTAGACTTCAAGCGATAATAATGTTAAATTATTTCTTTTGTCAATTTTGCATACAGGTTATTGTTTTAGAATGTTACTTGGACATTCAACACCCATATAATGTGTCTAAGTGAAAGTAGATTGTTAATGTCTCCTTATATAGAAGATATTAAGAATTATTATGAGATTGCCTTATTTTTCAGAAGATCTCTGGTTGTTTGATTCTATTAGAAGAGACTGATATATTTTCTTTTAATATTTTTTTTCTTCTGTTATCTAGTACTGGTTTTGCTATTTAATTTGCATCATTGGTCATTCCAAGTTCATTTCTCTGAAATGTGTATAAAAATTGCTTCACCACATAGATGGATGATACATGATCTTCATTCCTGCATGTCAGGTTGACATGATAGTGATAACAGATGGTAGCCGTATTCTGGGCCTTGGTGACCTTGGTGTTCAGGGTATTGGAATACCTATTGGAAAACTTGACATGTATGTTGCAGCTGCCGGCATCAATCCGCAAAGAGTACGTACAAATCAGTGGAGTTTGTATTTGTTTTTTCTTATGGTTCTTAATATGTGCATGAGCGATGGTGCATGTGTGCGTTTTGAAATGGGTGGTGGTGGTGATGGGAGGTGCATTTGTAGGGACGGGTCTATCACATCTTGTAAGCCTCCTACACATGCTTCCTTGGGAAGTTCTTACATATAAGTCATCTTATAGGGAGAGTGCCACATGACTATTTGCATGAACATGTTAAATGCATGCAACTTTGCTCGTCAAATAATCAGTTTTTTGCTCTTTTTTTTGGCTTGTGCGTGCTCTTGACCAAAATCCTTTTTACTACTGTAGGCCTCTAACACAATGAGTAATGAGGAGGCTTGACTTTATTATTCATGTCTCCTGTTTTTTGTTTTGTGATGTACGGTTTCAAGGTATTCTATCTTTTTTCACTAGGCTGAACAATCTTACCATGTATGGCAGATACTTCCAGTTATGCTTGATGTTGGAACGAACAACCAAAAGCTTCTTCAAGATAATCTTTGTAAGGTTCCTACTTTTCTGGATAATTAATTATTATAAGTTGAAATGTCAGTTAGCTATCAAGCTATCAATATATAGTTGCAGATCTTGCACTTGATGTGGACACAATTGCATGTATAAAACTCAACTACTTCTTAAAGGCCATTGTACATGGTCCTAATAGAATAACTAAACATATCAGAACCACACACTTAGATGAGATGCATATTCAAAATCCCCAGCACATGCAGTTAGTTTACAAGAGGATCACATGCTAAATATATATTATCTCCAGAAAATTACTAAATGTAATAAAAAGCAACATGGATTTTGGCTTACTGTAGAAACTGCATTTTGTTCTATTTGCCTATATATATCAGTTGTAAAAGCAAAGTAAACACGGAGAGCCCCAAATGAACCTTTTGTTAATCAATCACCTTTGGATACATCCCTCAATTGTATTATATACTCGACTCCCTATGGCACATTTTATTTACTTGAACTTATGTCCTTTAAAAGCAAGGAGTGATATTAGAAGGAAATATTGAATAGTTCAATAATACATGAAGCTCAGTTTGTCTTCTTTCTATGCATAGGTCTCCTTTATTAAAAAGATTAAAGTATATAACATATTGAAGCAATATATAACAGAAATATGTATTGTATGAAAGTAGTTTGTAATACATAAAAATAACATATACCATTGACAAAACAATAAGAATATGTAAGCTTTTTCGTGAAAATACCTTAAATATAACATGAATTTGTTATTAGACATAAAACAATACTTTATCAATAATAAGAAGTAAGAAACGTGAAGTGAAATGTCTTAGATGCACCTTATTAGAAGTGTTTTTTCACTGCACTAGAAGGACTCGAGTATTTCCTCTCCAGTTGTCATTTTCCTTGTCTATTGAGTGTTTGATTGAAACTCAAGTCCAAAACCACCATCTTTATCTACCTAATATGTTGTTACATATGCTGCAACATGAGTAATGCAAAAGAATCCCAATGATCCAACTCGATTGGACTGGGCAAGGGTTATGAGCAACTAAATACTCAAACTGTGGATCATCCGTTCTCTCCATCTACACCACTAGTGAACAAAAAACCTCAGATTGAATAGGGGATAGATGCGGATGAGCCAAAGGGACGAGGAGAAGAAAAAGAAGAAGACGAGGAAGAAAATAGGATGGATGATCTTTTCTCTAGATACTTCTATGACAATCTAAGCCACTGTGACCCAATTCCTTTTCATTTTTCTACCAACATTTAAGATGGTAGAGACTCATTTCAGGTCACCAATAGTCAAAATCTTTCTGAACTTTTTGACTAAGCTATAAGTATTTTCTTTTGTACTTTATTGTGTTTATAATCACATTTCGTAAGAGAAACTACTTTTTAAGTTTTTGCATGAATTAGTTTCTAATGTTAAATATATGTTTTGACTTTAATAAATTGATGTTTGATACTTGGTGGATATTGTTTGTTTTTCACAGATCAATTTAAAACAATTTAAAAAATAGGTATTACATCATAAGCATCTTCATTTATATTCAATAATTAATTTCTTACCATTTGAATTAAACAGTCTCACAAACAATAAGAATAATGTAAATAGAATCAAATTATCAATTACAACATTGATAAACTTAAAGATAGTCTCTAGTTGGTTTATGCTGTAATTAATCGGTTTATATTGTTCTTACATTGTTTATATTGTTTGTGTGACTTTTTAGTCCAACAATTATCAAACATTGAACATTATAGTCAAAAATAAATTTAATATTTGAAACTTATTCATACAGAAAACTTGAAGTAGTTTCTCTTTCAAAATGAGATAAAAATGCAACAAAAGTGAAAAACAAACAAAAAGACTCATGGTCTAGACCGTCTAGTCAAAGAATCCAGACAAATTCTATGTATTAGTGATCTGAGATTAGTTTCCACACTTCATCCTGTCAGAAGAAGTAGTACTGAGACAAGATTTTGGTTGTTATATAGAAGCCTTCAAACGAAAGATCATCC